>NW_010585700.1:336676-406011 GCF_000705375.1 Tinamus guttatus
TTCCTGCAAAAACAACCCATAAAAAAAGCAAAGAAAGAGCATTTCCTAACAGCCATAATTCATGTGGAGGGTGAAATAAAGTGCAGACTGCAGGTAATTTTATTATTTAAGAAGCTGCCAGAAAATGCCTACAATATGCTGCTTTAATGTGGGAAATGCATAGCCTTTAGAGAGAACACTAGGGAAACCCAGTACAATCTAATATATAGAGAGAAGTAGAATCTTTTTTTTTTTTTTTTGGCATTTGAGAACAGTTTGGTTATATATTAGGCATCATGAAGAAAAAGGTAACATTCTAGGATACTTATACAGTTTTGATCATGAAGCCATCAGAACATCTTGGAATTGTGAGCAAATCTGCCCTATTTACAATGTTTACAAAACTCCCGAGGCAAGATAGTAGTTACTCCTATCTTAGTGACTGGAACTTAACTGATAGAAATCCGTAGGTCCAAAATCCCCCAAATTTGAAGATCTTAATTAAATTAATGCTTGAATATTGCTGAGGATTCAGACCAAAGAAGCCTGTCCAAGACCTCACAGGAGCACTGTCGGAGAGATTTCCGTTTTTTAAATATTGGACTCCCCTGTAATTATCTAAGCTCATTGCTTGCAAGAGTCACACCTCAATCTAATAAAAGCAATGTGTTTCCATGCTTTGTTGTTTTGGAAAATGAAAATAAGATGATGAGTGCAATATGATAAGAGTGCCAATAAGTAGACAACACAAACCATACAGACACTCATATGAATTCCAAGCAACATGTTTAGTTGTATTCAAGGAAGTTTAGCTTTTTTAATCAGACCATCATGATTTTTTTAACTAGCTTTTTTTTTTTTTTTTTTTTTTTTAAGCTGGAGAGTGTTTAATTAAATAGCACAAATAAAACACTGGAAAGGTGAGAGACTCTCTTCACCTAATGACATGATCTCCTGGTCAAAAAAAGGTCTTGAAAACGTGAAACATTATAAGGCACCAAGCTTCAGCTCTAAATGAGCTTTTGTAGTTAAACTATAAGCTGCTGATTGAAGCAAAAGTTTATAGTTAAAATCCAGGCCTACCTTAAGGCGAATCAAAGACACCAGTAAATGACAAATACAAAGGCACTATCCATATGACCCGATGTCATCTCTCTTTATAGTGTATTTCCAGTTAGGAAAATATAACTTTCAATTGCACTTTATAAAAGTATACAAAAATATATATAAATTACAATGTCATAGTGATACCTACTTACAAAAAAAGATATTCTGGCAGAAAAAAAGAGAAAACCATAACCCCCAAATTACTATATACTATATATAGCTTGAGTAAGAGAACGGTCCGATAGCTTGGCTATGGTTCAAGCCTGCACAAGCACAGACTAAGCACTTTGTACTTTGATACTCTGTACTTTGGTATTTATTTCTGTCCAAAGTCAATTAACTTTTTTTTTTAAGCAGAATGTCACAGTTCTTGCTGAGCTACTGTTGTGAACCACACATTTTGGGTATTGGATTGACTTTGCCCCTGGCACTTTGTTACATCAAGCACCAAGTGTGAGACTGTCAGCCATATGCCCTGTTTTTCAGTACTTTTTGTGCTTACAGCAAGAACCTTTAAAACAGAATATCTACCATTTACAGTAGCTATGTTTACCTAGGATTTGTGGCTTTGCCCACTGTCAGTTATATAAAACCTTGCAAATACCACCATAAAGATAAATACCACAGTAGAAAAAGTATCAATTTTTAATGACACCAGCTTTACCAGATATAATGCGACTGCAAAATATGGTAGTACAGAGCAATCTTGGTCTTTTTCCTTATAATGAGGTACACACACTAGCTATTCATATTTCATCTAAAATCAAATTTTTGTGAGGAGAACGACAATCTGTCAAAACATGGTGTCAAAAATAAAGCTGCAGTCTCTGTGCAGCTTTTGCAATCTAAGCGCAATTTGCCATCAATATTATAAGAGGCAATTTTCTATAAACATTAAAAGCTTTAAGTATAGGACTGCATCAAAATGTCTTAGAGATTTCCATGTTTTTGCTGCTGAATCTAAAAGTGAAATTCTCCCTGCTGAGCAACACAAAATGACCCACAGACTCATTTGCTGAGATTTAAGATGATGCTGAAGACTTTGAGTCTGCAAACAGGCAACCTCTCCTGGAGCCTTCATGCCATCAGACTGTCTTATCCTATAAGATGGGCGGGAATGTGGATGCCGTAAGCTCAGAGCACATCTCTCAGACCTGTCCAAACGACCTGCTTGCTGATTTAACCGGATGGATGATCTTACCTGAGCACCCTAGCCCCTTCCTGAATTGTCCCATTGCAACACATATGGATGTTGCACCACTTTGTCCTTAGCCCATTCACTGGCATGGGGGGTAAACTAGTCCATTCCAGACAAATAGAATTGAAAGTCTATAAAACATTGCTAAGGGGAGTTTGTAATGAGATGAGGTGCTATATCGATAGTATGAAAAACTCCTACTTGTGCTGCCATTTCTCTGACTTCCTTTCCCAGAGGTAGCCGGGTCAGCATCCACGTGGGCCTCTCCTCCCGGTGCCCCAGCGCAGCAGGGCAGGCTGTGGCCTACAGCAGCAGCCTGCTAAGGACAGCAGCAAAACCCTCATGTCTCTGCTGCCAACCTCACGTGCGCAAGGGCTCCCAGGAGCTCAGAAGGGAGCCAGGCTTCCCGCTGCTGGCGCTACGGGGAGCATGAGGAGCCCTCTGATGTTCACCACTGCTTCGTGGAGCTGCTGCGCTCAACCCCAGGAGCAGCTGGGGAGCCAGAGGGAGCCTTCCTCGCCGGTTCCTCATCCTTGTGCATCCTCGTCTCCGCTCCACCTCCTCCTCTCGTCTCCACAGCAGCAGGAGTCGAGCTCCTTCCTCCTTAGGTGGCAAAACCGAATTTGGCTTGCAGCTACGCTGCCGAGAAGCTTTGAGCTAGCCCTGCTGGAAGCCTTGCAGCCCTGGCAGTGATCTGTAGCTAATGCAGCTATCGCGCTCTGGGGACCCGGGCTGCTGCATTGCACTGGTAGATGTTTCAGCGCTGCTTGGAGCCAGCTCAGGGATTCAGAAACACATAGATCCCTGACTTCACTGTGCTATATGGACACGAAAGAGAAACTTAAGTCAGTTATGTTCTTACTGGCATCACTGGGGGAAAAAAAAAATTGTATATTGACTTAATTCTGTTCCCACTGAAGTAACTACGGCATCTATTTAGCCTATAATTTAATGCCTGTATTATGAGGAAAATGCAAAATGGATGCAGGTTAACTTAAGATTTCCACAGGTGATTTCCATATTAAATTATATGGCATTCATATGAGAAAACTTTGAGGAAAAAAACTATTGTTCTCTCTTTATCATTTAATAAAACACACTAAAAGCTAAGTGCAAGGGATAAAAGAATAAAAGGGATTTATGAACAGTAGGAACATTTTAAAGGCAGAGAAGGAGGTAAAATGTATCAAAACTGTGATTTTCAAGAACTTTTCTTTTTTAATCTAATGGAGGATATTTTCTATATTTTGAATATGTCACTGAAGAATGTAGCATTCCACTTACTATGGATAAAAAGAAAAAAGTCCCCAAACCTCACATACAGGCATGTATTAAAACATACACAGTATATCTGTCCCACTAATAGAAATCCACTGTGACTCCAATGGAACAATACTATATCTACTCTAGAATGAAGGAAGTCACACTGTGGATTATGTTCTAAAGAAAAAATGCTGTCATCCCTACAATAGTTAAAAAAAAAGAATTAGAAGTAAAATTTTACAAGGAAGGAAGCATTATTTATAAGGGAGTGTTATATAAAGAAGGGAAATTATAGTTATCTTGAGATTCCTTTAGAAGGTGAGAGACAAAGCATTTTGCAACAGGCATAACAGAGTGAGTATCTTTCAAAATGTTTTCCTGCAGAAGATGTAGCACTTTAGCTGCATTGTGTCAAAAAGGTTTTTGCAACAAAGTGTACATTAAAATGACCTGCACTTTATCACTTTTGCCAATTTTAAAGAAGGTATTTGATGCTGAATGCATGTAGCTGGTCATAAGGCATACCAGGAGGAATAAGATTTACTGCCTGTGGCTTTAGCTTCATCTCTAGCAGCTTTGGAGTTCGATTAATACACCCCAAATGGTATGACAAACCTATTTCCTTATGCTAATACTGCTGCTATGGATGCATGCCCTGGGCATTAGAACTGCTAGCTGTACATTTATATGTGCAAACAGACCTAGAAATCTGAAGGATTCATTAACACTGCTCTGGAAATGAAGACCCAAACATGCAGGCTGAGAAGCTGATGAGAGTTAGGCAATTACCCAGTGCCTGATCCACACTGAACTGCAAAAGAAATCTGGTCTCTCACTTTGTGTGCTTTTGAAAAGCCCTGTTATCACCAAGGCACTCCCCACGCATGAACCCTTATTTTGCATTACTCAGACTGCATGCTGTAGCCATCTAATTGAAGCATGTAGCTTCCTCACCTCCTGTGTTGCTGTAGCCACCCAAAAGAAATATTTATTTTCAGCATCTCCTGCTTTTGAATTTAATCTGAATTAAAAAAAAAAACAAAACACAAAAAAGCACAAACAAAAACTGAGCAATATGAAAACCTTTCCAGAAGATGGCAGCAGTGACACAGGAATCAGCAGAAGAGGATTTTGCTAAGCTTTTGCAATTGAAAAACATTAAAAAGAATCATACTCAAAAGCTAAAATCCAGTGCAGGGTTACTAACAGCTGATACATGCAAAACTAGTCCTGACAAGACAGTCTCATAATGAAGAATTGGCATTCAGACACACCGAAACACATAAAAAGGAGCAAGGGCTGCTCTTTATTTCAAGGACATTGCATCTGATGTTTCTTGAAAATGGCAACAACCTCCCCCCTCCCAAGCTAACCTTCTAAATCTTACCATCTAGCAAACAAAATAGAATAAACAATACACTTAAGATAACTATAGAATATGGTGCTGTTGAAGGGTTTTGCTCAGTTTTTCACAGTCTCCCTTATGTGTAACACATGCTTTTTACAACTATAAACACATGGCCTGTAATCTAGAAAGAGCACAAATCAGTGAAGAGATTTCTACAGATTCCTCTCTGTAAGTAAATCCTGAGCTTCTGCACAAGGATCCACTGAGAGTGCCTTTCCTTTTAGTAAGCGAATTACACAAGACATTAGGGTATTTTGGGGGGTTCAGAAAGAAATTTTGGGGGGAGTGAGAAGGGGAGGATTTTCTGCCTCTTTCTTACTTCTAGCTGTTTATGTTTGTCTTATGAACAGGTCACTCCTTTGAAATTAGGGAATAATGGAATATACAGTTATCAAATCTTATCCATGTTCCCTGAAAAGCCCACCAGCTTTCAGTTCAACATCTGAGCATGAGTTTTCTTGGTTTAAATTTAGAGTGTAAATAGTAATTTGCTGGAAGAAAATGCTATATTTGATTATTTTAATTAGAAGTGTTTCTAAGCTGGAATATTGACACTGAACAACACAGCAACTTGACCAAAATTTGAAAGTAAATGAAGACTTGGTGTTAAGCTTCAATATCTAAAATTAGGTGTAGCCAAAGCTTAGAACTCCATCAACTCCAAGCTCTGAAGGATAGATTTAGATTCAGGTACTGCAGCTCCAAGTCATCTGTATGGTGAATAAAGTAGAATAAAAAATATTTAGAAGAGAAGGGAGAAAGAAAAATTTGAAAACCTTTAGATCTGGTTGCCCTGAATAAGGCATCTTCTTTGAGAAATATTCTGTAAATAGTGCTGAAGATAACACTGGGATAATAATGAAAATATCACACTATGTCTATCAAGGAGGAGAAAAACAGGTAGCTTCTTGTGAAACACAGGCCTTATCTAAAATACACAGAAACTATGTTAGCTGGACTGGTTCTTTCCAGCCGACCCTGTCATAACCAAGAGCTCCCATTAAGTATACCTCAGTGTAAGGTAAGGTAATATAAGTTGTCCCCAGTGCTACAGCTATTTATGTGGTTTTGACTAATTTTGTTCTGAAACAAGAATGTTTTTTAAACCTTGCACATACTGTGCATATCGTGTTCACAGAGTGAGCAAAGCAGATGCACCCGCAAAGTCCCACCACAATGTGCATTTGCACTTTTCTACGTGAAGAAGGATCGCTCCGTCTCCAGACTGGAAAATGGGAGTAGAACAAACCTCTGTACGAAAACAAGAGTCTTCGCTTAACTAAAACTCATCTTTTGTGAAGCAGTCTTGATTCATCCACTGTGAGAAGGGAAATCAATTCCAGGGCAGCTGCCTCCCAGTGTTGGCAGGACACCACTTGACCCCTCAGAAAAGCAGGATCCGCCCCCTCGAAGTACCAGTAAAAGATCCTTGTGCCAACTGACATGTCTGCTTTTAAGGGAACTCTGAACTGACCTATCCCTTTTCAGAGTCCCTGGAGTTAATGACTGCACTGAAAACAACATGCCGCTTTGGAATAAATGTGCATGGCTGATGAATGCCTGACTCATTTACTGCTTCTACGGAGCTGACTTTGCTAGGGCTTATTGTTTGTCTTTAATAAGAAAGATAGTTTAAGAATTCATCTTATGTGCTAATTAGGTTGTGTTCTGAAGATCTGAGTATATGCGAAAACTTCTATACTGGCCATGTCCTCGTCTTGTGGAAATGGACATGACATCATGTTCTCCAGGGGAGCTACAATAATTCAGAGCTGCTGAAGATTTGAGCCTACCTATCTATTTCTGACATCCAGAATATGAATCCATGCAGCTATATGGCATCAAGAGTCACTAGACAAGCACATCACATCTAAGTATTTGCCATATGTGACATTTTGTTGCAGTCAGCCACTTCACCCCGGGCCTCCCTCTTCTCCTTGCTCTTTCCTTGCACTCCACTGAAACTCATTTTTTTTCCTGCCATTGCTCTGGTCTCATTTAAATCTTTGACTCTCTTCATTGCACTCCTGATATAAAGTTCAAGCTCCTCTCCATCTTGTTTTTTTCCACTCATTTTATGTCTTTAAGTACCTATTAACATAAACCAAGAAACTGAATGTTCTTTTCTGTTGTCTCCTCTCCAATATCTTCACTTTCTCCTCATTCATACCCAAAAGCATTGCTCTTCTCATACTGCTCTTGAACAAAAAAAATCAACCTCACTGCCATAATCAATGTTAGAACTTAATGAAGGCAATAACACATGCATAACAATAACAGCAGTATTATTATACCAGAAATGGTAAGAATAATTCTATCATCCAACATGAGGTGTATCATTTCTCCCTCTCATCATTTCCAGGCTCACAAAAGGCTTGGGATGAGCCACATCTGAAAGCTCTAAGACCACCGGACTTCGGGATGTGCTTGGGGTAGGAAGAGAGATAGGTCTTTGGAGACATTCACCCTTCTAATTTACTAGGTATCCTTAAGGCATTTAATGCAAATGGAACACTAGTAAGCAGGGTAACGTGATCTAAATATTCAGGATATATAGGTGATCTATATTCAGGAAATGAATAAAAATTAATTGAGGCAGGGGGAAGCAGCTTAGCTTTTTTTCCTAATATTATTCAGATAAGCTGGGTTTGAGAAAATTATTTGAATTTTCTAAATCCTGCTACTTGGGCATATGCCCTTGTGGTTCTATTCTGTTGTTAAGCATGATATTTTGGTCTTTTTTGTTTTTGTTTCTGAATAAATCAAAGAAGAAAGAAATATATCAAAGAGTCACTGTTAAATAGCAACATATCATCTACCTTGAAATAATTATAATATGGTGGAAAATGTCACCTTTTTTTCTCTTTCTCCCTGAAAACCTCACTCCCTTTTCTCCTGGGAATTTAATGCAAAAGAAAAAGAAAATAGCCACTGTTAGTGTATGACCCTGCTATATTTTTGTTCTTTGGCTTCAAAGGCAACCTGCCAGCTCACACAGAAAACAAAGAAAGGTTACTTTTGCAAACTGTATTAAAAGCACTCAACAACAATGGCCCCAAACCACCACAGTTCACAGTTGTCTTATTGAAGTATTTGAGGGTCATTATGGTAGCTTTTTATTAAATAAGGATCATTAGCAAACCTTGTTTTGACTCTTATCTTGTGTTGCTTTTATGCAGTTTGCTTACTGCAATTGTGTGCCACAATTTAACAGTTCACAAGCTTCCCCTGACTTCAGTCTGATTTTTGGATATACAGGAGGGCTGAATTATTCTATAAAGAACCAAACAAAAAGAGGCAGAACCATGATTTCTTGTACTATGGTAGCAAAATCGTGTTTTTCAAATTGAAAAGGACTTTAATGTGCCCCTTTATGTTGGGGTATGTGCCATTTTCTCACAGGAGAATCATGTGTGTATCACTTTGCTGATATATGAGAAAATTATAGTTCATAAAGAACTGGAAGGTATTAATGGGAAAAGGATAAAACTTCACTTTTAGTTCAAGTTATTTTCTCCACATAATGTTTTATTTTTTTTTTTCAAATAAATCCAATTAAATTCAATTAAAAATAGTTCCAAGCTGCAAAATTCTACATTTGTATGAAAGTTTGTTTGAACTCATATTCAGGGAAGAAGTTGGAAATGAATTCCACACTCATTTTATACTTCCTCTGTTCTTGGAGTGTGACACCAGAGGAGTCAGTTTGTGCTTCTAGGAATGTGTGTTGGTGCTCATCACTTGTTTGGACAAAGGTAGAAAGCAAAGTTAGCAACAGTCTGCTCTATCTATCTGGACTGATCTCCCTCTGCAGATCATTCAGCTGAACCCTCCTGTTCAAGCAGGGTCACCTACAGCATGCGGCTTAGGACCATGTCCAGGTGGCATCTCCAAGGATGGAGGTTGCACAGCCCCTCTGGACAAGCTGTTCCAGGGTTCAGTCATCCTTACAGTAAAAACATTTTTTGTTTAAATCTGGAGAGAATTGCCTGTGATTCAGTTTTTGCCTGTTGAATTTCATCCTGTCACTGTCACTGAAAAGAATCTGGCCCCATCCTCTTTGCACCCTCCCATCAGATACTTATATGCACTGACAATATCCTCACTCAGTCTCCCCTTCTTTGAGCTAAACAGTCCCAGCTCTGCCAGCTTTTCCACATACGACAGGAAATTCAAATTTTCTATGAGAAAATTTTATTAGAAACATAGAAAGCCAAGTAATTATAACATGTGATTACTTATTTGAGACCCTCACAATGCAAAGTCTTTTACACCTGATAATTGACATATCAGTTTACAACCGATCTTTGTAAATATTCTTTATTAATCTGCCTCTTCTACCGAAGATTTTTTCTTCAAGCAGCACACTGATACATTGATGGTGGTTTCAGTGTTCCTATTGGGCCATCTCATCCCCTAGAAGCTCTGCACTCAAAGTACGTCCATACGTTTCCTGTTTTTTAAAGGATGCTAATACAGTACCTATGCCTTTCTTGACTTTGGTCTGGGTGCCTTCCCACTAAACACATCTGATATATAATGTATGTGCACCTCAGCACTGAACTGTAGACAATGGGAAAACTATAACCATAGAAAAGTAGCATTTCTGTTAGGACCTCACAGCAAGCTTGTCCATCAACCACGGGAACTGTAAGGCTTAGGAAGACGCGTGGTACTCCGAGATAACGCAGGCCTTGTGGGGGTTGCAAAGTATGAGGCAAAGGCAAATGCGTTTAGTGACCTGACACTGTTATCTTACAGGAGCATACACACCTTAGAGTACCTTAACAAATTACAAAATAACCCCAAATTTCCAGAAAATTAAATACTTTTTTTTTTTCTAATTCAACAACCAAACAAAAGAAATGAGGTGCATAATAATTAAATAGCCTGGAAAGAGCAAGCAGCTTTTGAAATGTTTCATTTCTGGACTGCAGAGGAGAATAATAGGGAGGGTCACAGGTGAATGAAATAAAATGTCATGTACATTCTTCATGCTATTGAAGCATGGCAATTTCTCCATTAGAAAAGGTTCTTCATTAAAACAAAACAAAACAAAAAACCCCAAAAAACAAAAAAGAGAGTTTGGAAAGTTTTTTAAAAATTATTTTGAGGCACTCTAGTATTTCTCAAGACATACTTCCATATATAGTTTTGATTGGCACTTGGAAAGCAGTTCTAGTTTCTTTACTAAAAAATACTACAATTCGGTCTAAACAGGAAATCTGCAGACTTTAAGTTATTTCTCTTGAATTCTATCACTAGAATAATCTAATGTGTCCAATAATCTGTACCTCAAACAAATCTTAGTGGCCTTGTTTTCTGGCAAACATAAGAGGTTCCTTTTCTAAAGGATTCTTACAAAACAACAGTGAGCACTACTCAACTAAAATAGTGCTGCAGTTAATTATTAGTCAACTAATAGTAATAATATTTTTACAAGCCTGAATGAATACTTCTGTATTCAAACAGCACTGCAAAAAAGACTGTACATTGTAAGCATTTTAAGTTTTTTTTTAAATCGTAGTTTTAATTACAAGAATGCATTATAAATCCATCCAATATTTGTCCTGCTATTTGTATGTACTGTTATTTAACACAAATTTGCTGAAAAGTAGTGCTTGCTTTTTGCAAGATCTTTTCAGACAAGTAATATCCTTTACTAGATCGGTTGATAAGGTGTGGATTCTGAACAAGGTTTTGAGATATGCACGTTTTTTTTTGATTTGAACCCAAACCGAGAAGTTTCCCCTTTCAGGAGTATATGGGAATTAAAAGAAATCAGAGCAACTTTTCTGAGGGCCTTAGTTATGAAGAAGAGAGTTTCGCAGACATTTGCATAATGCTTTTGAGAGATAATATGAATTTTGTGATGTTTAATCATGCTTGAGCTCAGGACATTCAGAAGATCTCTCTCCAGCTCTCTCTCTCCTATTCCACTATCTAGTCATGAAATTTGAGACAATATTTGTGATAACACATGGCTAAAATTGGTCCATGGGTTCAAAAGGTATTAGAGGGGAGTGAAAGATCAGCACTGACACTGAAATAGTACTATTGCATGAGGCTTATTTCCATACAAAATCAGGATAAAATATGTGAGCTCATCTCACACTCTCTGACAGACTAGGTCTGCTGATAAAGGAGGAATGCAAACACGCAGTAGATACATGATGTGATGAACACAGGCTAAGAACTTGTATAATAGAGAATAGAATGACATGTCCCTTTGTTAAATCTACTCGGTTTTGTGCTCTCGGTATCATTTGCTTTCGCGCTGCTGTAACTCCGTCTCTTTTTTTCTGCTGTATATTCTGAAAGGCAGAGAGATACCTTTTAGAGTCCCTCAATAGCTTTTTGGTAACCTATTTTATGTGATCATTACCCTTCATATTATTCATTAAAGTTCCTCATTATGTTTCCATCTTCTGATTTTCCTATTACTTAACTTCAATTTTTGCTCTTTGCAAATCTGAAAAAAGAAGTGCACCTGCATCCAGGTCAGCTTTTTGTATTTTGAATCTGAACACTTTCAAAAGATTAATATAAAGGTCTTTTCTTACCATGCAAATAAAGCCTGATATTTCCCAACATTTTTAGGACTTAAATATTTGAAACTTATTATCATGTTGGTTGTTTGGCTTTGTTCCTTTTTTTTCAAGAGCAATTATACCCTAAGGTGCAGGACACAATAGGGGTTATAGCATTTTTGATGCAATGTAACTGGTGTCTTATGTAACAAAAGCATCCCCTCCCAGGCTTTGCTTCACTTTGTTTACCCCAGCAATAAAATCTAGCATCTGATTTGCTTTCAGCATCACAGCTGTATTGGAGTTGAAAAGCTTTAGGGACTTTTCTATAAACAACTCCCATCTCTCTCTCCCATTTAATAATCCTCATTCTATTCTATTCTAGCAAAGATTTTTTTTTCCCACGTGCACTGATTTGCGAGGTAGCTGAGTGTAAATAGAAGATTTTTTTCCCTTTCAGTCTTCCCACTGACTCCTTCACATGGAGATGGCAATGTGGTGTCTGCAACGCCACAATTATCTGCAAGCAAGAGAATTCTGATGTCAGAAATGAAAAGGAATTTTCAGAGATAAGCAAAGGAAAGAGCCAGGTAGAAAGAAGGCAAACACCGAGCAAAGGCTGCTTTGCTTTTATTCAAACTGTTATTAGCTAACGGTACGAGTCATCTGTGCCTGCATAACACTGCATAACACTGTAAGATTAAGGTTGCTCTCTAGACCTAAAGAGGACGAAGCAGTAACATTTTACAAATATTTGTTTTATCACAGAATCACAGAATGGTTAAGGTTGGAAGGGACCTCTAGGGTTAATTATTAATCAAGCTGCAATCTGATATACTACTGTACTGGATATGGTAGAGGACACTGGCAAGTATACCCAGTATAAGGGCAGACACATCAAAAAGTCCATTTGCTATGAATATAAAATGCTTAGTAAGTAAATATCTAAGCACAGCATTTCTGAACTGTTTCTTTGCCTCTTATTATGTGTGTAACAGAGTATGCAATATTCGTTTGCAGTTTGTCTGTAGTTTGACATGGTTATTGTCAAAGAAAAAAAAGTGGGAAGTTCAAAATTATACCTCTGGCTACTCTGATGTTCAGCCATAATATATAGGAAGAAGCATCCCTGTATGGTTAGGAAAATTGTCTTTTGGGACCAAAAGACCTCAAGTCAATTAGTTTTTTTTCTCTGTAATTATCATTTTACAAGGATTTATCTGCAATAATATTTGTATTTCAATCTCCTTATGAGAATCATACTTTTGTAAATACATGCATTCAATTGAAAATAAAATCTAATCACTGGGGAGATGGCTTCTTGCCCTCCGAACAGCACATGGCCCTCGGTTTAAATGGTCTCAGCCTTCAGGACTACCCTGCCTGGCCCCCTGCTAGGTGTTTGGGAAGGGAGCTGTGCCTGCCTGATACCCTGCAAGTTCAGTTGCAGCACATGGAGCTGTAGCCACCTGCCAAAAGCTCAAACCCCAGCCAGATACTCCTGGCTGGGGGTCCAGGGCAGTGGGACTGGTTCTACCTCCCAAAGACACTTTCCCATTTAACCGATGTCTTCAGAGATCCAGGGACTTACTGAGGAGAGCGAAGTATGTGAGAAAGACTGGGAAAAAGAAAGATTTCAGCCTTCTGACTGTGCAGATAACTGCAGTCCAATGTTTATCATTCTCTTAGAAGTTTAACTGAGCTTCCCAAGTAAAGGACTATAAAAAAGGTAGTCTCTTCAAATGATTTTCCATGCTACTGCTTCTATAAAAAGGCACATGGTGTCAGTGTATGCTCCGAGTGAGCCGTGATAATGGATTAAGGTGTGCAGAAGTTAAATGTTGCAATATTTAATATACTAGAATGAAATGCAGAATTTTGAATGAATGCATCAACTTGATTTAGGTGTTTCAGAGCAATGCAGAGCTGCTGGCAGAGAAATGTGCTGTTAACTCATGAGTACTCTAAGGGGCCCACAAAGGACCGGGTAGGCAGCTCACTGGGACTTAGGCCTACACTGAAATGAATATGTGGTATTTTGTAGGCAGACACAGAGGAAAAACAGAGTAAATACTCAATTTTTGCAATGAATGGAAAACACAAATGGAGTTCTTCAGGAATGAGCATTGGGAGCTGTCATTGATGATCTGCGATGGAGGTGAGCAGTGAGGGCGGGAAGTCTGCAAACGGCATGAAGATATCTGGGGAGGAAAGGATGAAGGCTGATTGAGAAGACCAGTAGAAGAACAAGATGCATGACTACTGTCACTGGAAAGTCAAGGAGTAGTGTCAGACTGTGAAAGTACCCGTTCCATATTCAATGGTTATCAAAAAATAACAATAAAAAAAGAAGAACTATTAAGGAAACACACAACAAAACAAAGAACACCTTCTGCTGATTAAATCCATAGTTTGCCTACTGCCTGTTTGAGGCAGTGTGTGGTTCTGATCCCTTATTTCAGTAAGAATATAACAAAACTGGAAAAGATTCAGAAAAAAGACATCACAGAACATCAAAGATAAGGAGTAGCTGCCTACAAGGAATGACTGAGCCGGCTAAGACACGTGGATCTTGAGAGGAAATTACACATGCAGGATTTGCCTACAAATCTGCGCCTGGGGCTAGAGGCAAATAGGGGCATGCAACGCAGCGAGGCCACACTGTGCTGCGTGTGCAATATTCACTGCCACAGGGATTTCGACTTGGATGTTGCTGTGGTGTCGGGATACCACCCAGCACCACTGCCAAAATCTCCTGCAGCTGGAGCTTTAGGGGGCAGTGGAGCCAAAAATGAGGTCTTGGTGCGTACTCCGACTAGCTGACCACGGAAGCTGATCTATGCCGTGCCTTATTAAGCTAGGTGGCTGGCCGTGTCAATGCCAGAGACAACCCAAGACTGAAAGCATTCCTCACTAGTTACAGCTTCATTTGCACTTAACTGCACCTTCTGTGATGCCCCTGCTGCAAGAGCAGCATGGAGCCTCATCCCTAATATATAAGATGCTGACTGTAAAAACAGGCCTGGCACGACATTAAGCAGCAAACAACTGTACATGCAATATGAATTTAAAACCAAATTTAAAAGCAAAAAGCTGCAAACCAATTCTTCTCCTCAGTCTGTTACAAATTATGAACCCTTCAGCATCAGCTTAAAGAAACAGCCGTTTTTGACAGCAGTTAGCCTCTTTTTTCATTACTGGGGCTCTCACAGTTCCTTCAGATCAATAGAATTTCTATGTATCTTTATAAATCTGAGTAGCAGATCCATTCTCATAAAGATGGCCCCATCTTGCTTTTCTGCTGAAAAGCTGGATCAAGAGTATTTTAAGGGATATTTGAAACACGGAGATTAAATTCTGTCTTAGTTATACTACTAACAAAAGCCAAAAAAGAATGCTTCATGTCTTGCTATGTTTTTTCTCCTTTGAATCTCCTTGGATCATAGCTATTTTTGTCATTTTTTTACATTGCTTTTTGCAATCCTGAAAATACTTTAATGTGAATTGACCAGGTTAAAAGTTATCTACAATTCATAACCTATTAAAAATATAAAAACTGTTTAGTTTATAAAAATGTTTGTTTTTACATTTTGCATTAATTAAAACTGTTTAGTTTCAGGATCAGGTTGAGTGATCCAATCCAGGTTTGTTTTTGCTCCCAGTAAGCTTCAAACAAAATATATATTCCAAATCTTTTATACTAGCATAGAGTTGTATGTTGTAAGGACTTCTGTAGAATTAAAAAAAAAATGATTATTTGATGTTTTGAAAGAGAAAAGGATGTGCAGGAATTCATATCTATGTTTTAAGTTTCTTTCCAGATTTGTTTTACAAAGTGTATACTGTGGAGCAAATTTAACTTCATAATTCATTTTTAAAAGTCAGTTAATCTTATTTTAGCACTTTCTACATAGAATAGATACTTCTTAAATGGAGGAACCCGCCTCCTTATCTATGCACACCATCTCGTGTTTCTACAATGTTTTGTAGAAACATTAACACAGTGAATAGAAAAACAAGATGCTCATTTCCCCAATTATGCTAATGGTGGTATACATTGCCAACTATAAATACAGGTAAATGTAGTTCAGCTGAATGCAAGTGAACTACTCAAATAAAGTTAGAGAGAAATGCAAGTTTCTACAGAATATTTTTCAACTTGATTATTTGTTAAAAGCTCACAAGAAAACAAATTTAATACACTGGTTTCCTTTTATTAGGAGCATAAAGGAAACAGCACATCCTTCCACTGATGACACAGAAGTTTCCAACAGGATGCTGAAATCACCAGAGCACTTATACAAATTTGCAGGTAAACTTGACTGATGCATAGGGACTCCCTTATGTGTGGAGGCCATTACGGTGGCTTCCTGCGTTTTTGGAGAAGAGGGTTGCTTCTGGAAATAACACAACTATGAAATTATATTTGTGCTGACCTGATAATGTTCTAACATTATTTGTAGAACTAGCACCTTGACAATAATCTCCAAGGTAGCTAACAGTAGTCTGAAATACCTGTCTCATCACTACCTAATCTGAGCTATTTGTGACATTCATGGTTATCAAGCAATTTTTCCAATCAGTCTGTACATTATACATAAGAAGTCAGACTGAAGGAGCGGAAACACTGAATCTAATTCTGGTCTGCCTTTAGCTTACTGTGCAGTCTTCAGTACATTGAAACTCCTGAATCTCACCCCCTGCATTTTAAACATGGAGAGTAATTCAGAAATTTCGGAAAAGTTGGACTATTCCACCAAAATATCCTAATATCTAAGCATTCCTTGATGCTTTTGAGATGGAACTTGTTACTGGAGATTTTAGGTTATACTGAAGAGCATCTGCACTCTGCTAATTGTGGAGAGGGCAGAATGTCCCTCCACATTTTGCAGCACTTCTGCACTGGGACTGCCTATAGCATCTAGAAAATTGACACATAAAAATGGTTGAGACAATGCTAGGGTTGAGATTACTTACCAGCTCTTATAAAAACGGTGCAACCAGCAACAAAACTGAGCCAGATGTAACTCAGGAAACCATGGCAAAAGTAACCACAACATAGAGTGAAACTTACCACTGCCCGAGTTATATCTTTATTAAATAAAATCAACACTTGGAAATTCACCTTTCAGATAAAACACACACATGCAAGCAAACAAGCAATCCAAAAAACCCACAAAGCCCAGAACAAAACATCCAAACACCCCCCTCTTTTTGCTAGTGGACTTGTAAATGCAATAGATAACAAGAGCTTGGTCTGTGACTGCTCAGCAAGTAACGAGAGATGTTCTGTATCTAGCAAAAATCAGGACTGAGCATCAAGGCCTCTAGTGTCCCCTGAGAATGGGGCTACTGTGGAAACAGGACATCAATCCTCATTCAGTGCCTTGCACATATTTTTGACTTACCTGTGATGTTTACAAGCACGGCTGTACAAAATTTATATTACAGGGTATGTACTCCATAAAACCTTAGAAAAAGCCCTTGACCCAGAAAAAAACACATAAAACAAAATAGCTGTAAAAGAAGGAATGGTGTATGAGGGATGCGTGCAAAGGAAAGACAGATAATGCAGTTTGGACAGATTTAAGCAGACTTCCTTTCTTTCAGATAACAGGGTTTTTGTGTAAATGTAATCATCTCTGAATTTCAAAGCTTTTGGATGTTCACTGGGAGCCCTGACAGACCTCGGTAGGTACTCATCTCAGGGAGCCTGTTATCCCAAATATATGCCTTAAAAAAATGGAAAGCATTTCCTCGACACAACTCAACATTTTTGGAATAAAAATATCCCACAATCCAATATCAGGAAATTTTAAAATTTTTCAGTGTCATCAAGAAATTCTGAAAGTAAGTGCCTTAATCACTGGTGTCCTCCCTTCCACAGCTAATCAGATTTGCCTTTGCTTCATTCCTAAATTTCCCACCCACTAAAACCTGCTGTTGTTCTTTTTGTAATCACACAGAATTCTGGCAACATCACTTATTCTGAGCACTGTCGTTCTTTGCAAATACTCCCTCTGATTTTAATGACATCACTACTGAATTAAAATAGGTTAAAAGTGACTAAAATATTTCTCTTCAACCATCAGGACCAGATCTTCTCATAGCCTGTCAAAGAGTAATACAGAGTGAACCAGAATCTGAATTTTCATTTGAAAAGACAGAAATTTGCAGTTTCCAATGACTGTAATCATAAAACCAGACATCAAAGATTTCTTACTGCCAATGAAGCATAGTCTCTTACCAAACTCAAAAGAAAAATTACATAAATTCTGACAAAGTTAAGATCTGGAGTTGAACTTTTACTTGAGGCTTGTCATAAGAGGACCCAGATTTTAATATTTAGTAATTTAACAAACTGAGCAATTCTGTGGCTCAGCCTCATTTCCATGATGGTTAGGAAGTCAGCTCTGGTACACATGGGATACTTAATTACTGCACCATAGAGCTTCTTGAACTGTGGTAGGAAAACACAGATCAAATGATAAGCCGAAAGAGAAGAGTTGTTTAGACTACTTCATTCCTGGAACAGCATTCATATAGTAAGAAAAACGAACAGGGAGTTGTATGAATAAGAACTTTATATATGTACAGTATCAAGGTAATCTTTTTCAGATGATGCTCAAGGCTGAAATGCATGAAAGGCAAATTACTCTCTCATCCAGCAGAGGATGGTTTCTGCAGATCAGAATATCAACAGAGAACCGTGCTAAAATTCTTTAGTTGTCAAAGACTACATTATACATGGGTTGCAAATTAATGGATTTTAGTTCTAAAACAGACACTCTTACTACTCACAGAAAATTAAACTTATTCCGAAAGGGAGACATATCAAGGATTCACTTTATTGCTAAAATTATCTGACAGCTTCACTTCACTGATTTAATGACATACAGCTTGTCATTCCTCATAACAACTGTGAAAGCTGCAGCTGCTGTGTCACCTGGATCTTACATAAAAGCACCGTTCACGTAATTAATAAAACTATATGGATGGACTGGGCCTTATCTGAAACAGTATCAGCAATCACAAAAAATTGTGGCCTGTTCACTTATGATACATTGCCAAAGACTGTGACTAAGAAGATACAAGTACATATTAGCTATGCCTGTGCATCTGAATCAAGGCTGTGTATGCTAATATGACATTTTCTTAACTTTTGACTTCATAGCTATTCACTCAAAATGTTTTGTTAACAGATTTTCAGAAGGAACTTATTTATTTATAGAAAAAATTAATTTAATGTAATTTCAGGATTTCCTTATAGGTCTTAGTCATGACTTCTTACTCTTCTAAGACCACACAGTATTAAAGAGTTTAGCTGCAAGTGACAAGGAACACAGAGAAAATAATATGAATAAATCATGCCTGAAATGGATTTTTTGTACTGATACAAAGCATGTTATTGTACTGTTCAGCTCATTAAGCTGTATTTGTGATTGTATGAGATCCTTGTAGAGTCAATGACCACTGGCAACACAGCTGTATTCATAGGTTTGTGCCACACACTAGCTACCTCTGACATTAGTGTTCTCCTATAGTTTGACCTCAGGTTTGAAAGAATACCAGGACAAATGTGATAGCCCTTGGAAGGCCTATATCGGTCACTGTCATAAAGAACTACCAGTTGTGGCAATATTTCCTATTAACTTCTGAGATAACTTTTCATTTCAAAACAAAATACTGCCCATTGGCTCACAGGAAGAAAAGGAGAATGTACCCCTACTGTTAAGGAGACTCCTCTTTTTTGCTTTGTAAGATTCACAGATCTATTACAGGGGACTTCAGACCATCTGCAAGGTAGAAACAAAACCAGACCTGCCAGTCACTGGCAGCAGGGAACGCCCTTTGACTCAAGCTCTCTGAAGCTGGAAGCACTTTCACAGAGTAATTCTATTCCCTCTTCTTTGAGCTCAGATTATGCTAAACAAAGACTGAAGAAAAATAATATTAGCTTATCTGAATGAAGAGAACGAACTCCTCCTTCACAACTTTCATTTTTACTCTCTGCTTATCTGTTTCTGTCTCTATTCTGAGGCATGCATTTATCAGCACGATGGATGGAGTCCGCAGCACTTCTCATCCCAGTCCTGCCTGGCAGGGACAGCCCAAGGTGACCCTGTCTAGACAGGGCTGGTGGGCGGCAGAAGGGAAGTTGCTGTCTTCCCACAAGACTTGGTCCAGCTCCTGAACCAGGCATTTGTTAAGGGTGAAACAGATGACAAGGACTCTTTTTTTCCCTCTGGCTTTTCTTGGCCTAGTGCAGCCTTTGAGTTTATGAGGGCACCAGCTGCTGGAGAGAGAGACCATAAAGAAAGGCAGAGCTGACAGAAGCAGCTCCCCAGAAGGTGGTGGCAGCCCTGGGCACCGCTGGAAAGCAGACAGGCACGTTGCAGAGCATACGTCCAGGTCACGGGTTTGAAATACCAAGCGCTTCAGCTTCCCTTGGAGCAACCCAGAGGGAAGGTGTCTGACTGAATTACCAGCTCCCTCCTCCTTCCCTGCCTCCCAGCCCCACAGCCCCCAAAAGGCGGAAAAAAAAGAGAGAAAAACATAGGGAATGAGGCTTTCCCCAGCTGCTGCTGACTGACTGTCTAGCTCTGCCCCACCAGCCAGCTGTCGGAGGACCCAACTTGCAGTGACTGCAGAAGAAAGACATCTCCTGTCTTAAGAAGAGTTTCAGGATGGCTGAATTAGGGGAACTGTCAAAATGTTTCATATAAATGAATACAATCTCTACTGCTTTTAAAGTGTCGGGTCCAATGCTGAGAAACTTGCATCATTTCATAGAGAAGCCTTGCAGATCCTCTGCCACACAACCTACTGAATATGCTGGGAAAAGCTGTGGATGAGACATCTGACATAAAATCCAGCAAGAGCTGGCAGAATTCAGTGAGCTCTAGTGGGCAGAAGTTACTATAACAAGGGTCACATTAAATGTCCTCGTTTACTTTGAAGCACATACTTCACGCACAAGAAAATCCTTTGCTAGAACAGTACAAAATATGAAGAAAATAAAGAAAGCAGGTCTGCAAAGGTTGTGTTGGCTCACAGGGTGTCTGATGAGGCATTGTGCAATCTGTGTGTCTCTTTTTATATTCTTGACACCAGAGGAGAATGGAATGAGGGAAATTACATTTGAAATAGCAAATGTAGGGGTTTTGAGTCACCACCCAGAAGCATCTTTTTATAGATGAAAACTGCAATCGTTTTGACAAGCAAAGTGTAGTTGGGTTTTTTTGTGTGCGTAATTTGACTTATCTGTGGTTGCTTTTTATAGATCTTTTTCCTGCCCACAACAACAATTTCATGTTTACTGTCTTTTCAAAGTAAGGCATCATGTTTGTTTTCATTTGTAATTAAGACATTAAAAATTACAACAGTGTTCAGTCATAAAAGCTTAATTATGTCACAGACTTTCCTGGTAGGGTTGTCCAGTTCTTATAGACAATGGGAGACAGAGGAAAAACATTTTTCTTTGCATAACATCAAATATGTTACTCAGAAGTAAAATAACCAAATAAACTTCTAAATTCTGAGTTTTGAATTAAAGGTCACTTCTATTTAGAATGGAAGGGAAACTGTTATTTGGGACTCTTCTATGCAAAGGAACTTAATGTTTTCTATCATATTTCTGTGAAATACGACATGCAATTCATTTTTTGTGAACATCAGTGCAAATAAAACTCAACAGAATTATACATTCACAAAGGCACAATGGACAAGACCAAAATCTAGCTAAAAGCAAACCATATTCACTTTAAAATTCAGCCACTTTTTGAGGGAGAATCTTTGTGCAGTATTATAGTTCCAGTAAGAAATATCACCTCTAACATTAAAATTCTTCTTCTAAATTTGGAAAAAAATTAACAAATTGAACTGCAGAATACTCACGATATTGTAATACTCTTACTTGACATAACAGTCAGCAATAAATCAGAGAGATTAAGGTAAGAGGGATAAACAGAGATTGTACCTACCTTCCAAGCTTCTCTAAGCTTGGTATATTGTATCTGACATGACTAGTTATACAAATGCAATGCTTTTATTATCATTTGTGGAAATAATATCTGAGACACTAATTATGAACTTAGAATTGTTCCATTTTTACTAAACTATATGCTGCAAAAGACTTCCATTCTTGATCTGAAGAACACAATAGATATAAAATTCACCATTTCTCTTTGAATTTTATTATAATAATTCATCAACATTATTGTTAAAATGTTGTGCCTGAATCCAGTTTAATTTTGTCTAGTTTCCACTTTCAGGCACTCATTCATAAACTCTTGTATTCCTAGGTTTTATATTACTCTCATGGCTTAAGATATCCTTTGACACCCTCTCCAGAAAGAGGATCAATCTCTTCTCTGTTAGCTGAACTCGTATGTATATATTTTTCAACAGACTTGAAAACCGCAGAACAAAATTTGAATACTTTATTTCGGTGTGGGTTATCACAGATGTAATACCCAGAGATAAAGGGGTGCCCACACTCCTCTCATGACATCTCTGCTCTCACACCTGAGGGTCACACATTCCTGCAGCATCATATGGGGAGTGCATGGGCAGCTGCGTGGCCCTTCTGACCCACAGGTCTTTGTCAGGGTCACTAGATGTAGTCCTATGGTCTGGAGGTAGCTGGGTAACTCCGTGCATAGGCCCACCAGAGCACTTTTGGTTTGTGATCTCTGTTGCTGCGAATGGCTTCATCTTTCCTTACAATTCCCACCAGTCTTTGTGTTATCTACAGTTCTATCATGGGTCACTTCTATGCACCTCTAGATCATTGACTAAAATGTGTCTCAGTACAAGTGCCAATGGAAACCCAGTGAAATCACTCCCAGCCAAGGTAATTTCTCACTGACAACAGCTTTTAGACGTCTGTTCAGTATGCTAGACTGTCGTAAGTTAGTAAAGTCAAACCCCTTACAATATATCATTGTGTATTGTTTCTACACAATTATATTAATCAACCAAACATGTCATTATATCTCAGATTTAAATCAAGTTTGTTGACAAGTTTCTCTCTTTAGCAAGTCATGTTGTCTGAAATGGATTATTTTCCTTCTATTTAAGCCTTTACCTGATTTTCTTCTGTTTCGTGATTTATTAGAAAGAGCATAAGCAGGCTATAGATCTTCTTATCCATCTCTTTCAAAACTCCTGAATGCAAGTTATCAAATCTACTTATTCAAAAATATTTAGGCTGAGTACACATTTCTGCAGTCCTTCTCAGTTATTAAAAGGCTGGAAAGTCTGTACGTAAAATAAAAATTTCACTTTCCTTTAAATACAACACTGTGACATTAACATTTTCTATCCCTTCTTTTGCACTATCAATAAGTTTACTGAGAGGATCAGAAGATGTGTCTGTACCAATCATAGACTTTCGTACACAATGGATATTGTTACTATTATCCTTTCTAATTGTTCCTATCCCTGACAACAGTCTTTAGATTTTCTATACTTCACAACTTCTAATGGATGTTAACTATTATCCAATTTTAACCTTGTCCTTTTTTTTTTTTTTTTGTATTATGCCTCTGTTTGCTTTAGCCCAACTATGATTTGAAACTATTTTCTACACTATATCTACTATGGTCAATAATGATTGTATTTCTTGAATAATCATTACTCCACATTAACCTGTCTCTAATAGTTGATTATCATTTCAAAAACAATCTTTATATAACATTCATATTTGTAAATATGTATAACACCTGTGCTGCAAATTTAGCAACCCTATCTTGTAAACATATTCCTTTCTTATTGTGCCTAAGTGAGCACATTTTACATTTTGTACCAGTTAATGTTTATGCAAGCAGTCATGCTTGCAAAATCTTACAGAATAGATTAAGTGTCTTGGAAAGCAGGAACAAATTGTGTGCTCTTGGCCTGTGTAGGCCTGTGCATTGCAACATTACGACCATCTTTTATGACCTCCTGCTGTCATTTTCAAGGTATTCATATGCCAGCTTCCTCAGTAAATTCTTTTACAACTTAATTAAATTGTTTTTCTTGTTTGTCTTCCTACTTGAGCATTGTTTTAACTTCCATGAAGAATTTAAGCTTTGTACTGGTTATTGTCAGGACAATAGGCTGAGAAATCCAATTAATATTTTATTCCCAATTAATAGAAGTATGTGAAATTTATTAAAACTGTGCACAGAGAATAAGTTATTCATAAAGAAACCCAACTGCATCTTTGCTTGGTGAATGATTATGAACTTTTCTCCTAATTCTTAATCAAAGGGTATGTATTTTTATGGATTTGCTTTGCTTTCTGTAGTATCTATCCTTACAAATTTCAGGTTACCACCATTAGCTTTTTCCCACCTTGATAATGTTGAAACTCAACGTCCAGTCAATTACAAACTGGTTTAGTCTTCCCATTAAAAAAAAGGCCTTCATTAGTCTCTGACCAATTACCTCCTCTCCCCTCATCACCTGACCCTACTGTCTTCTTTTTCCTTCTCCTGCATCTTCAAATCTGCATCTCCATTCTTCTCTCACAATCTTTGCTCCAAAAACACAGTTTTGTATTCTTCCCTTCAGTTACAACTTTTGTGGTCTCTCTTCTATTAATTTCTCAGCCTGTCTCCAGATTCAGAGCCTCAGCACTTCCCTTCTCAAGGTCCATCTACACTGACAGTTAGGCTAAATCCTTTGTGCACCTCTTACTGATTCTTATGTGTGACCAAAGAGCATCATCTCCTTTACCTGTCTACTTCAGAGCTTGAAGACCTCACCATGGGGTCTCCAGATGGTCCTTTCTGATTCTCCTCAGAAGTCTTGCTAGAATATTTGTTTTTCCCTAAGCTATTTTTTAACTACAAGCACTACAACTTGGTGAGAGTGGCAACAGAACCAAGAAATTGAAGCACTTACGTCAGAGGATAATTTGCTTCAAGAGAACTGTAGGTAAGTCCATGAACATAATGAGGTTTGTACAGATTGGGCAGTGAGATATGGAGCAGGTAAGGGCTAAACCTGCAGTTACGCTTGAACTGAAAGAACTACACCGCTGGGTTCAGGCTTCCTAGAAGTTTAGACAAGACCTGAATTATATAATTATATTATTATAACTTTGTACCTCCAGAACTCAGTTTAAAGCTGATACTGAGTATAGGTAAATGTAGCTATCATCACTTCTGTGTGCTAATCACTAATCCCTAGCGAAGAACCCTTTTGGTTAAGCGGAGCTATGTATTTCCTCCCGGGTATGATTACCTTGTGTATTTCTTGTACAAACTCTTCTAGGACAACATCAGGACTACAAAGCGTTCCCTTGTTTCTCAAGGTGGTTTATGGTTCTCGGTAGAATTTGTTCTCATTACCCATTTTTCTAGCTGTCTTTGGCTATATAGAAATCAGTGGCAGGACTGCAACTCCTCACCAAAATCCTTAAAAGCCCTTGGTGATAAATCCCTGTTTTTTGAGCTTCTCCTTAACTCTCAACAAAGAAAATACAAAATTATAGAACTGTAATAGTATCCTCTGAAGCTATTTAAACTGAGACTACACAGAATGTGGAGAGCAGGAAGGAGCATCAGCAGAGGGGTGAACTGGTTGGCATTTCCCCGCTCTGAAATTTCAGAGACTGCAGTTTGTATTTTGGTCACTAAAAAAAGCATTGAATGTGTACATATACCAATGAATACATATACTTTATAGGGTTAATCTACCAAAGAAACAAGAAATTTATTTCTAGATTTTGCAAGGCATTTTAATGTTTTACAGCTGCATTTACCTATGATCACAAGTTGTATCTCTCAGAAACATTGCAGCTTCAGAACGCTTTGATTAAAATTTTGCTGCTTGAGGTATTCTGTGCAATGAGTGTTGTCCACGATTGTATTCTTTAATCAAGCAACAAAATTTAGAAGTCTGGGGTAGGACAAAATGGTATAAAATTAAATGTAATCATTTAAAGAAAAGTGCTAGCCATGACTCTACCCCAATCACATGTCTAGAGGAAGACTTTCACATTGGGAGTTTGTCACTGCACCTCATTAATCAGGGCAAATCTCAGATCTTAATCCAGGCTAAACTAAGGCACGTGGTTGATTACTTTTCCCAATCTATGCTAGTTTGTGTGGCTCGCAATTTCTGTGGTTGTCTTTAGCAGTGCTGCTCTAGGAACAGAATGAGATTCCCTCTTCCCATTTCGATGCACGGGCCATGCAGCAAGCAGGGCGAATTAAGCAGGGGCAGGTGGTTTCTTCTTATCAATTGCATGGGCGCACAGGGCAGACAGTAATCCTTCTCCACACTGTGCTTAAGGGAAATTAAAGCTTTCAGATAGATGAAAAAAATACTTATCATCGGACTCTCAAGGATTATAATTATCCATTTATATGTAAGCAAGATTAAAATGAACCTCCCGTTAGTTTTAACAATACCTAAAGGTTAAAACAAGCTGTGTCTGAAATTTAGTTGACACAATGTGCTCAGTTTGCTTCTATTTTTTAATTACAGGTTGCTTAATGCTACCTCGTGTTCACTCAGAAGAGAAGCACAGTTTTCAGGCCAAACATTTGAATTTTAGGTGTTATCCTATTGATACTACTACAATCCAATACCGAAATTTAGCAATTGATCTGCTTGCAATGATAAAATATATCTAAGACAACAGATATATTGTCTTAGGCAATTTGTCAAGTACCACGTAGTCAAAAAGTGGAAACAAAATAAAGATGTTCAAAACAAAAAGTTTTCACCATGTTGTTTCAGTTTTCCAGAACTTTCAGTTACATGAAAGTTCTGAAAAAAAAATTCAACTTTCATATGCAAGATATTTTCAAGTGCAGATTCCAAGATTTTCTGGATGAGATTGTATCTTCAATTAAAATAAATTTTGCTCACTGCATGAGCAATGCTAATAAAGGCACTTAAAGTTTCTGACTATATGCCTTGGGAGGGAATATCTTACAGTCGCCCTCTAACACTTAAACATTAGGTCAGGGCATTAATACAACTAGATTTTTGTACTATCAATTTCTTTTTTAGACAGGACTCAACATTTGGAAAGCACAGGACAGATTAATTTTTCCCCCCAGGTACTTAACCTACTGGATTTTGCCAATGATGCTATTTAAATTTAGCATCTTATTAAGTTAAATCTCAGAGATGAACTGACAGCTAGAAATTCGTTGATACATCAGAAGTAGTAGCATACTAGCAAAGCTGACAGAATGAATGTCCTCGGGAATATGAGAATCTTTAATTTTCAGCCACCTTACATGGGTTTGATTTGCTCTGAGGCTGCAACTTGGAAAAAATGTCCCAAAAACGTGGATCTTGTTTTACTAAATTCACGGTTTTCTTTTTTCATTTTCAAGATGGATTTTTTTTTAAGACTACAGGTATTTTTATTGTCTACAAGTATTATTTTACTTTTACTGTGCTATCCTTTATACTAAAATTTCAGTACTAAAAATGATGTCATATGATAAGAAACTTCTACCTACATATGTAAGCAGGTAGTACCCTGTCTCCATCATGAAGAATTTGAAAATTTTGGCTTCAAAGAAGTTAAAGATGTGTTCCTTAAAGTTGATTTCTTTTGCTCCAGATGTACACAGGCACATTTTTTTCCAAGAGATATGACAGTATCTCACATTTTATATATTTGGTTTTGATGAAATACTTAAAATGCTCAAAATCTGTGCTTCATGCCTTTCAAAACTATGCTCTTCCTGAACATTTTTCATGACATTGGAAAATTAGAAACAAATTTATTTTGAAAGTTGGTTAAGTTCTTTGTGCTTTTCTGAGTATTCTGAATGTGTTGTATGCAGCAATTCTATGGACTTTGGCAGTTCTGCTCTGGGAGCTTGTTTAATACCACCTATTGTCTGTATTATTTTATTAGTTGTAGTGCTCCTAAAGTACTGCTCCCAAAGGTAGCCTTAAAGAACAAAATATGCTATAAGGCAGTCACTGTTTAGCGTACAGAAATGTCAGTAGAGGTAAAAGTAAGCAAAAGAAAAGACAGACAGGTTTTAATAAGAAGAGGTAATTTAAAAAGGTTCTGTGTCTACACACAAGCTAACTCATAAGTGACTTTTTTTTTTTTTTTTTAACAGAGTTCTAATTTTAGGGCCTCTGTCAATGAAAATATCCCTGGAAGATCTTGTTTGAATTATTTTTTTTTCTTTTATGGTTTCTTAAGAAAAATGGAAGAATGACAGGAGTCTAACAGCGGCCAATTGAGAGAGAATCTGGAAAACATTCAGCTTAGCTTGGAATAAAGTGCAGAGATCATTTAAGAAATACGCTGAAAATTCTACCCATTGAGAAAGAACAGAAGGGAAAACAACTCAAAATGGGCATGGTGAAGCTACATAACAAATCACAAATCCAAAGATTTCTGAATTCCATAAGAACAGTGTTAAATGCTACTAAAAGTCTAAACGTGTTCATGTTTTCTGGCCCATTGTGTACATACTCATATATGGTCACGCTATTTGATCATTCTATAATAAAAATGTGAGGAACTAAACAACGCCGAGAAGAGGAAAATTCTGGTGTAAGCGTAGAGGTGACCTATTTGTTCTCCTTTTTGTAGTAAAATGCATTAATATCTGCTACTTCTTCCACTGAAATTTCTTTCTGAGCGCTCGCATTTTGCCAATGATACCACTCTGCTATACAGAAAAAAAATGTAAAAGATATACTGTGAAAATCTGTTAGAGAATTTACCTTTGTTGCATTTTGTTCTGTGGGCTTACATGTGTTGTGTTATAGAGATTTTTTTTTGCCAAGTATACTGTGAATGGCTGCAACTTTTATAACATGTTTACATATATGAACTATTGATTAACTGATGTCTCCGAATTTCTTGAAGACTTTTTGAAATGTTTTATTTGAAAGGCCCTTCTAAGTGAAGGTGACAAGCAAATTACTCTCAACTGAGTTTAGGATTTTTGATAGTTGGACTTGCAATTTCATGGAGGCTTTACAGGTCTGAGCAAGTGGCAAAAACATCCATCATTCTAAAGGGTGGTTGCTGTTAGCTCCAGATTCATCTCTTTCAAATTCAGTGTTTCGACATGGGTTAAAACTATGAGTGATGCTTTGTAATCATTGCAGTCTTGCATGGTTGAATCAGGCAGCATTTCCTAAGTGTCATGAACCTTGGTCCCAGCACAATAGAAAACAGACATTTTCTTTTTCTTTCTCCTCTTGAATCAGATCTATTAGAAGCAACTAAAACTTCTCAAAGCAATCTAGCTATTTTCTACCCAAACAGTTCCCTAAGTTGTTAGTGTCTGACGTGTCAGGAATGTGAAAAACATAAAAGCCTCATACTTTCACCAGCGTATCCAAGAAAAGCAGAAAGAAAATATAGCTGGAGGGACTGGGTGGGGTAAACAGACCCGGTGTGACTCTGGTTGACTTTAATATCTAACAGATGGGGCTCCATATCAGTAGCTGCTGCTTCTGTTTAGCAACAATTCTAAAAGAATATGCTGCTTACTGCAGGCTTGGAGGTCTCAAACTTATTGTGTGTTTCTAAGTGTGCTGTACTATAGCTGCATTTTGATTGCTTAGGGTTTTTTTTTTTTCCATGGTCTGAAGGGTTATCTTTTCACATCCAATAGCTGTTTTCCCAACCAAAAGCTCAGCAGACATCCTAATACATGTAGTAGTAATAATAATAATAATAAAAACTCTGAAAATGCGCCGGAACACCCACCTTTCTTTCAAAACTAAAGAACACCATTCCACTACCTCTCGCTGAGCCATCAAAGCCCAGTACAACAAGAGCCCTTAAAAGGTGGAAAACAAAAAGGGAGCATTTCCGTAAGTCTCTCACGCTTCCTACATCAGTTATAGGGACCCGTGCCACAGGATATGGCTCTTGCTTCTCCAGAGGAAGGTCAGACACAGACTGCAGGGCTCAGGCTATGTGGTGCTCTGAGAAGCATACAGCATTTGGTGGCTTCACCTTTTCACCAAGCACCACTCTTTTTCCTGTGTCAGAGAATATCCAAAATCTCTATCTATCTCCTGTGAATATCCTAATACTTGCACAACATTAAAACTCGGTTTAAGGTACCTAACACAGCCAAGAAAAAGGAGGCATCAGGTATTTTTCTGTAAGAGCTTGCCATGACTCCAAGCATTACCGATATGAGGTTGCCAACCGGCATTGCATAATCTGAAGTGCAAAAGGCTGCTGTTGTGCTCTTCATAATGTTGATCCAGAATCTGATAATCAACCTAAGTATTATGTTTAGCACTGATCCACATGCCTGTGGCCAGTTGGACTCTAGGATCATTGCAATTACATATCTTGCTTTCAAAAAAGTCAAAATACTCCTTTCAATAAATGTTTACCACATTTTCATTGATATATATCTGTTTTTTTCATTCTGGGAAAATAAAAATAAAAATCAGTCTTTCACCCCAATCTGTCTGAAACCAATAACATAGAGTTGATTTTATTTTCAATAAATGGAAAATATGATTCTTTTTCAGCATGGTTCCTTGTCAGTGATCTTATTTGCTCTCACCCAGTCCCTAAAAAATTTCCTCCATGGTACAGCACTGAAAAAAAAATCTCCTTCATCCAAGTTACATTGCTTACAACTTTCTTTCTTCCTTTCTGTCACATCCTTTTCTATGCTTGATACCTTACTCCTGAGATAATCACTTAGCTTTTCAGGCTGTGTTTTTTTGTTTGTTTTTGTTTTGTTTTGTTTTGTTTTTGTTTTTTCTTTTTGTTTGTTTGAGTAAAGCAGGCAACATAATTACTTCTAACAGAAAAAAAAAATGTGATTTTGGTATGGGTGATTTATCAGGCTCTTTTTTTTTTGCTGTTGAGAACCTCAAAAATTCCCAGACCAGTGTCTTAGTGCTCAAAAATCTCTCCTTCCTTGATCTTTGCCAGGTGTCTGCAGAATAACTTTGTACTCTTTGCTGAAACAAGACATCAATGGAGTAAGGAACTGGGCTCCTCATTTCTTCCCACCACAGGCAATCTCCTTGACTCTATTCTTCTTTTTTTTCTGAGGTGCAGTTGGTGACATGAGGATCTTGGCATTCTCCTAGTTTTCCTTTTCAAAATAATAAGATATACTTCATTGACCAAGGAATCTTTCTTCTAGAAAGGCTAATGGGTATGTTTTCACTGCCATCTTTGTATGTTAAAGATATACTTACAATGTCAGAAGTCTACACAAAAAAATATATTGACCTTGAAATGAACTTGGGAGAGCAGTGAATGGTACTGCTGACAGATTAAGTGAGAATTAGTGAAGTTTCAGTATCAGATGCTTGAAAAAGCTTTTTAAGCTTAACCTGACCCAATTATGTGTACTTATTTAGAATATACACATTATTCCATATGACTTTTTTTAAAAAAGATCACTTTGAATTGGGTAGCTATTTTATTTTGATTCTGTTTTTTTAATCCAACCTCTCTGTGGCCCTGCAAACTCAGGAGATAAACACTCTGAGTGTTTTCTAAATTGTTTGGAATCTGTAAGAAGAAAACTGTTTTCTTTCTTTTTATCACAATAACATCTTTAAAAAATATGACTTCTTTGTATAGTTCAGCAAAAGAAATATGGGTGGTTGGGGGAAACAACTCAATTGTTATTTCTAACTAATGCTCCTCCTGATACGATTTCACCATTATGGTAGGAACAGTGGGTTTTTTTATCTAGAATAACCTACTGTGCCCACTGCATTATAGCTGAGAAATTAAGGTTTTGCTACTGCCGGAATCTAAACTGATGTGATCTAGCTTGTCTATTACACACAGAAATAAAACACTTAGTATTGTACAGCACTCTATTACAGAAATAAAGTGGTGCAATCCCTGATAAAGTTAAAAAAAAAAGGAAAGCAAATGCAGTTTCACTGTGAAAGTGTTTTGTGGATAATAAGTAATAAAGCAATACTTATTTTCTGGATTGATAATTAATGGACAGTGCAGACTTTAGATTTGTAATTTTTACACTTATGTCATCTCTATCCACCCTTTTTCACTCTTCAATCAGGTCCTTCACTTAAACTTTTTTTGTTGTTGTTTTTAACTAAGTTCGGTTTCCAGTATATGGTTGACCTCTAGTTTTCTTTGGAAACCTAGCCTGTGATTAGCTCAAACACTACTTTTAAGAAGCTGTAGCTATTTTACAAATGGTTACACTGCATTATCACACATCTAACCTGCACCTCCAGACAACCTACACTTATTTAACTTACACTTGCTTAACTTCTAAGATTTGAAAAAGAGCCCTTGGACAAGCTGTATTCTCACAGAAGCTAGAAAAAGCAGAGTGCTGGGTAGAAGGAGATAATTCTGGGAGATCTGGGGCTATGGGGATGTGGGAGAAGAGAAATCTTAAGGCTAGACAGCCCCTTCTCGCATTGCTGATGAATCGCAGGTCTTCTCATTGCATGTGTTTTAGGACACAGCATGTGGGTGATGCACATGAAAATAATACTTAATGCATTACTGCTGACTTCAATGCCCTAGACTGATTTAAGGGTACCACTTTAAAAATACTTTCTAAAATGTATTATTTTTGGAAGTATTATATACTGGATTCAGTAAACAGGCATGTGTGTGCATACGCCTGTGTTCTGTTTCAGTTGGGTGAGCTTCTTATACTTGTGAGATAAACTTACGTTTTCAGTTCTTAGGATGAATTCACCACTGGCAGGAAAAATTCCAAGGGTCTGAGATGCACAGAGAGTTTAAGTTTCATGTCAACACAAATAAGACAATCCAAAAAAAAAAAAAAAAGCCCACAAATCCTATCTATGGGCTTCTGCACATGCAATCTGGAAGATGTGGCTCCTGGAGTGCCATGCCAACACCTGAGTGTGCCATGGGTGCCCCTTCTTGCACTGGGAACCCTTTGTTGCTGCTGCTGAGGAGCTGTATGATCTTGAGCTTACAGGGTAGGACTGCACATTTGCAGACAGTGATGACAAGCAATGGCTTTCCTTTCCAGATTAATACACAGCAACAGCAGCCCTTTGCTTCCATATTGTTCATCTGATTGAAGATGGGATGTGACACCTTAAGTACAGAAAAGCTGTTAGACTCATTATATGGGACAAGTAAAGCACAATTATTGGTATTCTGTGATCTCCAACAGAGTATTCTGCTAACTTAGCAGAGCATTAAAACATGCATATTTCTACTTCTAACATAAATCATCAACTACTTATTCTTCCTGGCTGCTTGTTTCAAATATTATGCACTAGCTGATTGTAATATGTGCTTGGCTTTGTAATCTGAACTCTCAGCACATCACCTCTCCTCACTCTTAGTTCTCTTACATTTGGTCCACTATGCCAGCCTTCTCCACTCATGCCACAATTGGAATTTAACCTCAGTTTTGACTTCCTAATAGTATCAGACCTGTTTGTCATACAACTAAGGCAACAGAAAGATTGTAGAAATCTTTTCCTTCCCGTACCCTAAACCAGTCGTATTTACACTTAACCTGGCCAGCATGTTTTGCAATCAGATTCTACTTTTTCCAAGTCTACACTGCTCAGTGCTGCTAAAGGGTGAACCTTGAATGCTCTATAAACATTTGGATGTTGTCTAAGACTTACAGCTTTCATTCTCTGAAGTTTCTTTTTCACAGATCCACAGATACTTTCCAGTAAAGCTAGGTCTGTAGCTTTCTAAAGTTTGAAGAAGGTTAATATCTGCTAGGATCAGAGCCATTTCGGACTAGTTCTGAAAATATGTGGAAAAATTCCCATCTTTCCTGGAGCAAATAAACAGCAACAGCATTTACAAGGGCAAAAGTGAAGTCAAGTTAAAAGATGTTAAATTAATCACAATTTAAAATGGAAAAAAACAATTTGGTTGATCATGGGCCCTGTTTAACTGATATGTTAAAACAAATAATGTATTATTTTCAATTGGAATTTAAATCCCAGTTCAACACCGTATTTTAAAATATAACACTCATGGCAACTCAAAGCCTTCAAGTTACATATGTAATGCTCAGTAAACAACTGCTGAAACATTTGGTATGCTTGCAGTGCATTAACTTAAGAATCAACTGGAGTAAAAAAAAACTAAAATAAGAGCTTTAAGATTTGGTTACTTTTGTGCTCCAGATTCTTGGAATAGATAGCACTTGAAAATAATTTTTCTGACATCTTACGCATATATTTAAAAGACAGGAGTATGTAAAGATCATAAGATAGAAGTTCTTTGCAAAGTCATGATGCCTTACATATTATTACAAATCTCTAAGATAGATGAAATGAGGTATAGGGAAGTTAGGGTCAAATTTTGAAACATGGGAACCTGAAACTGAACATTTTTTTTTTCTTTATTTAGATTCCATTATTGCTATGCCTATTAATATTTCCCAGAAGATATTACTGCAAGTATTGACTGGCTGGGACACCCAAGAGCTTTGATTTTGGTTTCCATTTCTCACAGAGACTCTTTGCTTAATGCTGCTACACCACATTTCCCAGTGGTACTGCTTTACCATACAGTAGGGGGACAAGCCATCTAATGTGAAAAATATATCTCTGTTCAAAGGTGACAAATACCACTGAGAGACTATTCACAAATCCCTACTTATTTTGATAGTGTAAAACAGACTTTTGGTGCCTCCATTTGTATTTTAGCAACTATTTCAGACGCTCAAGTGAAAATATGCCCCTCAGCTGCTTGTCAGTTTTATATATTGGCTGTAACTGAAGCATAATCCAAAACCTTTATACCAGGGCCTTTGCCTTAAAAACTAGGCCAGATTCACTTTTCAACAGAGTTCCTCTTTTGAGGTAAAAGTTTAATATCTGAATGTTCATAGAACCACAGAAAAGTAGGATTAATATGAATTGATTTTAAAAAACAAATCAATTCATTAATTACAATGCTAATTGAAAACTAGTAATGAATACTGTAAGTTAGTATGCTTGCATTCTGATGCAACAAGATGGGAAGAAAATATACAATTTTATTCTTCCCTGGGTGCAACTGTACTAATAGACAACAAAAGTAGAGTTGCACTTGTTCTATCCTCAGGCAGTTCTAACATGCAAAAGAAATCATGTATGGTAATAAGCTATCAAACAAATGCTACCATAAAAATGCTACCTATCTATTTATGTTAAAACTCCTCTTTGATCAGGGAAGGAGTTGGAAAAAAAAATCCCAGAAATACAGTTCACAAACTTATGTGATGTTTGAAAATATTTGTCACGTAAGATCAGACACATCTATCATTAGAGGTCAGCAGTGAAAATCAAAACAGACTCCCAGAAGCCCCAAAGAGAAATGTTTTTGAAATAGCAAGGTCACCCAGCAGTGTGCACTGAAGAAACACAGAGGTCTATTGTATCAAATAATGGCAATGTGTGTGCTTTGCAGACCTGGAAGAGGCGCGTAGTTGGCCTCACCATTGAAGTCCTGAACCTTTTCCATCCAAATATATCCTGACAACACTCTTCTTTTTCATTCACATAAAGGCCAAATTTAAATGCTTCCTTAGTTTTGACTGATGCTTTATCCTCATAATGTCAGCAGCAAAACAATTTGTCCAGTAAAAGAAGGAGTCAGGCATGATGAAAGGCAAAAAATACTATGCAAAATCTGCCAGGGTGAGTGCAAGGCCCACATACCCTTCAAGTCCTGCTTAGACCATTGGGCTTAGGCTCCCACCCCAAGGGAAGGAAATGGGACACATTAGCAAAAACAGGAGTGGGCCATTGCACTGTTCAGATGGAAAGAAACATACATTTTTTAACATATTTCTTTATTATCCATTCCAGCATAGCATGACTGAAATTAATTTTGTGGGGCTATCTCTGCGTACTTGATGAAAGGTCTGGTTCAGTTTCCCCACATCTATGGAGGGATCCATAAGGCCTTAGCTCATTGGCTCAGGTACAGTACTTGTGTTTAGAACCACATTTTCACCCTTACAATGCAAATTTTGCCTCTGATTCTTGCTTAGCAAGAACCCTGAAGATGAAATTTTGAAGATGAAGAATCTCGCAACTACTCCTGCAAGTTGCCTCAGCATTTTGCTGAAGGACTGAGGTACAACTTTTCTCTGTAAGATGTGGACACAGACCTTGCAAAAAGTTCTAACCCAATTACTCTTTATTTAATATATGAAATGAAAAACTCTACAGCTGTTTGCTAATAAGCAATAGCTTCAGTACGGGAGCACTCACTCTGGTTATCCCTTCCTTTGAAGTCTGAGTGCTTCCCCTTTGATGAAATAGTCAGGATGTTCCCTGCCTTGGTCGGGCCCCGAAGCAAATCATCTCTGTCTTCACCAGGGAAAATGGTCAAAGAGGCATAGCTCAGTCTTTGTGCTTTTATAACCTTTCCCTTTTCTGTGGCACATAGACTCCTGATCCACTTTGACAGGTTAATCTGCATCCCTGTTAGGCAAATTCTCTCCGCTCAGCTAATTGTTTTGCACAGAAGCTGATCTATTGCCCTGAATCAATCCTTTGCAGGGACAGAATACTTAAACCCAAAGACCCTTTCTCATCAGTCCTACAGCTGTACTTCCTGGAGGGTTTATCCCAAACAGAACTAACACAGGGGAAAAAAATAACAAGGAAAGTGGAAAAAGCTCTTAAATTCACATGAAAAGAAACAGTCCTCGGTATCCATCAGAACTCAACATCTAACCATAAACAGATTATTCAGGTGGCCCCCCATTCCATGAGCCTTGAATTTTTGTTTCTGTATTCTTGTTTTTGAGCTTGTAAATTCCAAACCAAGTATCTCATACTTTTTTTTTTTTTTTTTGAGATCTCAATCATGATCAACCTCTTAATGACCATTATGGCTTCATATGGCTTCATATAATTATTCCTTTTCACCTTTCATATATATTATATATTTTTCTACTGATACTTGGGTAAAAGTTACACGTTATTACTACCAGTCTTGAACACTGAACTGTTTCAGTTTGGTTGCAGTGACTATAATTTCTATTCAAGGTGCTTTTTTTTCTTGATTCTGTTAGATATTCATCAATAATATATAATAAGGTGACCACACTGTACACATGGGAAACTAGATCTAAACATATTGAGGGTTGCTTTGCATTTGTATTAGCATGGTAATATACAAAGCATGGCACTGCCATATTATCATAAGTAGTAAAGAAGATTAATGTACTTTATCTCTTTATGTCATCACAACAGAAATCAGATACTAATCCTGCTTTCTTTGAGAGGCAGCAGTATCTTCTCACTTATTAGTGTTTCTATTTTATTTCTTACACATTTGCCAGATTGCTATCACTATTGATACTGCAATGCTTTTTTAAGGTGTTTTTCCTTAGATAAAACCTGTTCAGGTGCCCTTTTGTCACAAAAATGAAATGTACCTTCACCTTACTTTTGCCATCATTCAACTCCTCTTTCCCCTGTCAAATTCCTTCTTAGCTGTTCTCTTCTGAGTCTTTATTACAAATTCCTCATCTTAGTCTTCCTCTTAATTGATCTCATACTTTTTTACTCTTCTCTCTTCTGGCTTTTTCTAGTCTGTGCTCAACCCCAAATCTCCGTTTTTCTTAGCTTGTTGAGCCTTAGATCTTGAAGACTCCTTCTCAGAACTGTCCTTCCTTGGCTCCCATAACTCTGCCTTCTCCAAGTTCTCTAGAAAAACTCAAATGTTGCTCCATTAGCCTATTCTCTTGAGCAAATTCTTTCCCTTTTACATTTTTTTTGTGACAGTACCAAGGACTTAATGTAACAATTCACAGATGTGCTTTTTCACTCCATTACTTTCCTCTGCCACCCACACTGTATTTCTAACATATCTCTGCTGCCTCCTCAATGATTCCTAGCCATGGCATAAAGTTCAATGTATCTAAATTAGCATTTGTTATATTTCTCCTTATTGTATTGTTTGATTACCACAGACAAGAGCACTATCCTCAGGTGGTTAATGTGGTCCTCACCTATAATTTTACTTATTAATTTCCTTGTGAAAATTTTCAGCTTTCCAGCTTTCACAAGTGCCATCCTGTACTTCTGCATCCATCGGTGGTGCAGAGATCAGCCCCCTACCTGTGTCTTTAGTTATGTCTCTCTCTCTTTGCCTCTTTATTCTCTACCACACAGAGCAAAAGCTACCTGTCATTTCTTTCAAGACCTTTCATAGACGTCGTTTTTTACATATGATTTGTCATTCACCAGCACAAAACATTGATTCCTGCTCTTATCAGACCATCGTGATAGTCAGCCTCAATCACCCAATTACCTTATTGCTTTCTACCTTAGTGCCCTTCCTGCTCAGAAAAGCTCCCTGTAAATATTCACAATTTTTTCCATCCCTCTGCAGAAGAAAGCGTGACTTTCCTGCAGCGTGATTTGCTTCAGGATTAGTCCATAAGAATTGGATGACTGCAAACTCCATAAATTAATGCAAACTAAGTGCATATGTCTGAATGCAGGCATAAGTTGGCAGCAATTCCATAGTTAAGGTAGGAGGAACAATAGAAATCAATGAAATTGCTAAAAGACTGTCAAACCCAATATACCTATTTACTTATATTTTTATTATATCTCTTTAGTGCTTAAAAATGCAGTAAGATCTCTTTCAAAACAGCTTAAAACTGAAACTGCTGCAGAAAGCATTCATTTATTATTAAATGCACAAGAAGAATTTTTCACATTATAATATAAACTGCATTCAACAAATTAAAGTTATTTTTCAAACAGACATTTGTTCAGAAAGGTGGGGAGGAGACAACAAAAAGGTCCATGCCTTCCTCTCTTCCTCTCCCCATCCATTCTCATGTAATACATCCACAAACACAAAGTGAGTACCAGTAAATATCCAAAAGGGTATCATTCCATTGCCTTGGCAATTACTTATCACTAGCATTAGTAAACCTATAGGAGACATTCTTAAAAATCCATAACTGTGTGCTTAGAAAAATCAAAAGCTTTCAAAAGCATGTTGACATGAGCTGGTACTTTTCCCTGGATGACAGTGATGAGATGCCTAAGATACTGTCTGACTGGACAGCAGAACAAAAAGCACACAGGTCTATAATTAGGAGTAAATCCTTTGGCTGAATGAAAGCCTATTATTGAGACTGAAAATGGAGTTTGGAAATCCAGAGCTCAACATGTGCAATGCTACACATTATATCCAAGAACATTAGGGAATCTATTATACAGAGACAACCACACGCCCACACAATAAAAGTGGTGTGCTCATGTTGTCTTTCCTTTGTAAAGCTTTTTGGAAAAAAAACAGTAATAATAAAAACACAGGTAGAGCAATTTTGAGACAGGATTTCAAAGGCTGCAAAATCATTATCTGACACTGGGAGAACTATCATATGGAAAATGACTACCTTCAGTATTACCTTGAATGCTCAGAATGCTTTATAAAAAAAGGAGGGAAACATTTTCTTTTCCTATTAGTAGTAAGCTTTCAAAAAAAAAAAAAAGAGAGAAAAAGTTTTATGTACAGTATCACCCTACTGGACAGAGCAACACTTAGCTCTCTGGTGTGTTCAGACACCCGGGTGATAAGCAGCATCTGCCACTTGCAGAAAGTCCTGGCAGTCAACTGACTGTCAGAAACTTTTGACAATGGTTTCAGAATTTCAAAATCTCTTATTTTCATTGTTGTTATGAGAGAAGACTGAAAATTTAATTGGTAAGTTAAAAGAAATTTAAAACATCCTCCCTGAACTAAAGAACTAGTCAGTGAAACATAATCTCACTGGGCTTTGTACAGCCTTCGAGATCCTGGCATGTCATTAGGACCATATAACCCTTGCTTGCCACAAAGCCACAGCCTGCCTATCTACCAGCCACAGAGCCTTCTTAAAAATGAATGCATAAGTTGCCCTAGGTGCCCTAGGACTTTGCAATGTCTGGATCAGAAGGAATATTTCCCTTTCTTCTCTAGCATTTGATTTAAATTATATCAACTCAAGCAAGTGACAGGAAATTTAAGAAAAACCCTTTTTTGCCTCCACATTTTAATTGAGTATTTTGCCCCATTTTCATTCAACTTGCAGTTTCTCAGTAGCATAGGAAAATTGTCCTTGCAAATATTTTGTAATTCATGGAAAGCCACAGTGTCATTTCAGTCCAAGGGTTTTGAAATTCTTTGAGACATTCTCTAAATTCACCTTGAAGCCATGAAGGCTGAATAAGTACCAGAAAGGAAAGGCAAAAGGAAAAGAAGAGGAAAAAAAGCAACAGACCTGTCATAGTTTTGCCTTTTTTTTTTTTCCATGAGGGAAAAATATCTATACAAGGCTATACCTTTTTTCTTTTCACCTTACAACCTTTGAAAAAATGTTCACAATCCAGCTTTGTCTTTTACCTCCAAGGCAGAGGCTGCAGAAGAGGTAGCAGAAGAATGTCAACCCCTCTCTCTGAAGTGAGCCAAATTACACTGTAACAGGCAAGTCACAGATAAACTTTTCAAAATTGGGGTCTTTGACCGCTCATTCTCTAAGCAGATTTTTCAGTTATGCTAACAAGAAGTTGTCGCACACACAAATAAAATAAAAGGATGAGGATAAAAGATAGAGAAAGATCAATATGGCAGTGTTTAAATGATAAGCACTGCCATTGTGGGGGTAGTACAAGGGAGCTGGTAACCTGCAGTCCAGGACGACTTCCTTACGCAGTCCCTATCCCTTGGAGAGACACACAGGGCTGCGCCTTTAGTTGGTATCAACTTGTCAGAAACAATTTGTTTATGAGCTTTCTACTAAAGAACCCAAGGCCTCATCCGGTGTTTATGGCATATTAAAGATTTTTAATAATAAAATATGGAGTGTTGCATGTTGCTCAGCAGGCCTGAGGTCTCAGTGCTGTGCTGCATTTATGGAGCCTTAACTTCAGCTGGTGTAAACTGCTTGCAAGGTAAACACGTTTGGTTTCAGTGAAGAAAAGTCCATTTACATCAACTGGGGGCTGAAACTACAGCTTGTAAAAGATTCTGATCTGAGGATCTAAGATAAATAATTAATAAATATTTGTATTCATTTTGCAAATAGTTACTGATTGCTGTAGATAGTTAGTACCTGAAACATTTACTGATTCTTCATCCGACAATCTGACAAAAATCTATTTCAGTTCTATGCAGCTAGTTTCAAAAAAAGGATAATTCTCCTTGGCTAAAAGTCATTTACTTTTACTTAAGTTCTCTGGAAAATAGTTTTAAAGTGCTCTCCTAAACAAGATCTAGAAGGGTTAATTAATCATTAAATGCTGAACACTTTCTGTCATTTTTTTCTTCATTCCTGTGTTCCCCTCTATGATTATAAGATTGTTGACCCTTTCCATGAGACATGTTAGGAATCATGTCTCATATGTAAAAATAAATAGGAAGACCACATGCTATCACTATCTTATTCAGCTCAGAGGGACGTCCAAACTGCAGAGCAAGGTAAAGATCAAAAATAGAGCACCAAACCTGGCCAAGTTTTCAGGCGCCAGCAGAATGGGCTGACTAGATTTGAACTCGTGATCAAGATGCAAATGTACTCATCCTTCAGTTCACGGCATTGAAAGGAAAACATGGGAAAGTCCTGGTGAGCTGACAATGTGCAAGGTACTGTGAAAAGTGCATTCTTGCTGAATGAATAAATCATCATCAAGGCTGAACATTTCTCACAATTAAATTCTATATATGAACCAAATGGAGATGTACACATTTTTGCTTTATGACAGATGCTGCATCTTCATATCCACAGGACAGATAGATCAATTTGACTTCTTTTAGGACTACAAGCTGATTTAGACATTTATTTATTCAGTGGTTTCTATGACCTAGTAGAAGTTTTGATCTTATTTTGCATTCACTGGACTATGTATCATATGCCTTTTTTTTTAATGGTTAATAGCTTTCTAAATTAGTTTGAAGGCCTAAGGCAAAGAATGGATAGTTCATACATTTGACCACCCATTAAAATATCTCTCTTCAGCAAGTAAATACTGTTAGTCATAAGTTACTTTGGTTTTATGTTAGCAGCCTACATGCCCCTATCCCAAAGTTCTTTTTTATCTCAAAATATTTCACTATAAAAATTGGAAAGGGAGGCACGGAATCCTCTTTTGCTTTTCTTGAAAGCAGAAGACACATTCAGAAGTCTAAGCTGCACTTTAAGTAGTGCTGTAGTGATGTTTGTGGTAAGATAGGAGGATACTGCTATTTTTAGTAGAGGTAAACCATAGCCACTGGAAAAAAAAGAGATTCTAGTTCAACAATATCAGCTTAAAAACATTAGTGCCTTTTACTTTTCTCTCAGAATTCAGAACAGCAGTGTTTTGTGGTGCAGCCCCCAAGAACAAGTCTGAAAAGTCCAAAAGTTGGTACAGGAGACACAGTGTCTCCCGCCAGCCTGTACTGGTGCCTAGGGCTATTTCTTCCCAGGTGCAAGGCCCTGCACTTGCCTTTATTGAACGCCATGAGGTTCCTCTCCAACCAGCTCTCCAGGCCCTTCTGAACACACCTCCGGTGTGTCAGCCACTTCTCCCAGTTTCGAATCATTAGCAAACTTGCTGAGGGTGAACTGACCCTTTATCCACATCCCTGATGAATAAATTGAACAGGATAGGACCCAGTATTGACTGCTGGGGGACACCGCTAGCTACAAGCCTCCAATTAGAGTGATGTTTGAAGGGTTTTAGCTTAGACCAGCTACAGTCTGTCTTTTGGACTGAATGTCCAGTAGCAGTAGGAAGAAATCATATGAGGTACAACATTTTTCATTTTTTTTTCTTTCCTTTTTTTTCAGAAAAAAGGGCACCCTGAAATCATGCTACAATGTGAATCAAAGTGTAGTAAGTGGGAACAATGGAGAAATTTATTCCAAAGTGCTCTTCTGAAATGAAAATGCTGCTAAGGTCAACACACAGTCTTTTCTCCTTTAAAAACGATTCAAATTAAGCAATACACTAGACATATATTCTGAACAAGAAAATTCTGGTATTCTAAGGTACTGTGAAGTTTTAATGATTTTATTTCCACACTGAAGTTTGTAATTCTTTAATGTAAATAAGTATTCTCTTTTCTCCCCTCTTTCCGCCATTATTCATCCTGTCACTTTCTGAAAAGTATTGAATTGGCCAAGTATTTAATTAAAAAAAGAAATAAAAAAAGGCAATGCCCTTATTTTTTCTATCAGCGTGACATATTCTAAACAATAGCATTTCAAACCTTCCTGATATGAAAAAAATAAATTGATGCGGACATGGAAACTATTTGCATGTATTACTCTGATATTTGAAAGGAAAACTGCCTAATTTACATCTCCTATTTATATATTAAGTCTGTCTGTTCAAGGAGCTCATGCCCGCATGAGCCAAAAGGTCCTGAACTAGAGCGGTGTGGTTCAGCTTGGCCTTGGGCCACCCAGCACTCCTTGGAGAGCTCTGTAGGGCTACATGATCACACAGTAACTGATCCAAATTTTGAACCAGTACAGAATTTGCAGCAATTCACACACATCATTTTCCTATTAGTTACTACATGTTGATCAGTGATAAAATGATAAAAAATATATTGATGAATATGGCCTAAGTGAGATCAAACTCAATTTAGTGTCATAACCAACTGCCAAAACTCAAGCCAATTTCTGTACTTGGAGCCTCCATTTAGCTAATTCCTTGACTATTGCTTCAGAATAGATTTAGGTAGAGATAAGGGCCCTGATTTGCACATTTTTCTTCTTCTGTCTTTTTATTTTCTGTAACTGTTTCACGGTTGTTAAGGGAAACACTGGTGTTTCCACTGTTCTGGAAAATGAGGTGTGTGCAAAGAAACCCACACCGTTGTGCAGCCACTGTGTGAAACGTCTTGCATAGGAGCTCTGCCGGGGGTGGCCAGCAGTGGCCAGCATTAACTGCCTCAGAAGAGGGAAGAAACTCTCCACAGTCCTCTTCCCTGGGCCTGTGACATCTATCTGTGTTTTGCTTTGTGTATTGCCTCCTGATCCCACCATTTATTCTTGTTAGGAACCTTTGAAACCAGCCACTGAGGAAGCTTTCCTGATGCTAGTATTTTTCTTCAAATGCGAAGAGGAAGATGTTTTGGTTGGAATTGTTTGCAGCATTACTCGGGCAAGCTTGCTTCTCTCTCACATTTCGTTTATCTCTTCATCTGTATCTTTTTACCAGTTCTGTTTGCCACTGTTAGTTCACTTTCCCTCCTCTCCCGCTGCTTGTTAAAGCATCGGGCAGTGCTGAGCTATACAGGCAGTTTCACTGAAGTCCTCGCAGCTCTGTCAATTTGTACCTTCTCAGAAGCCGGCCCATAACAACTGCCCCTCATCCAAGACAAAGAGGCAGCGGTGGGACAGTGGCACAGCAAAGGCAACACACAGGGGGATACTTAAAAGCCCTCCTTTCTCAAGGATGAGTGCAGATCTCATAAGCATGAATTTTATTCCTGAAGTGTTATCCTCCCTCATTGTATACCAAAGATGACTAAAAAAACCTTTGAACTTTTAAGGCCCATAGAAGGCTTTGAAACTCTGGCCCTCAATCTACTTTACATGTTTCATATTCTTACCATTTGCTTTTGACAGGAAAAAATAGGGGGATATTTTCAGCAGAAATACTGTATCACTTTTTTTTGTTTGTTTTTCTGGAAAAGAAAGGCAAGGATACTGCTGCTTCCTCAATTATCTGAAAGTCAAAAGGCAACAGAGACTGTAATTCTTTCCCCTGACCCTGCAAAACATCAGCTCTCGCCTGAAGGGTCAAGGTAGGGACTATGGGGGCTATCCTTGCTTTGAAAAATAAACCAAATAAAAGCAGGATTAAAATTCACATACCATCTTAACTAAATGTGTATGATATAGGGACGGACAGCTGTTGAGAAGCTTTTTTTGGCTTGAAATCCTACTATCTGCAGCGCCACTTGATGGTACTAGATGGATGATCTTTTGGCTGACTTGGAGCCTGAGTGGAGCGGTGCCATCTGAACACATGTGCCATCTAAATTACTTGGCCAGGTTCACTAGGGGTTCAGTGCCAAGTGACCGTAGGTTTAGACAGGCAGCATACATAATATTGTAAATGCTGGCTCCTCTGCAAAATATCCTGTCCTCTCTGTCAATGCTGAAAAATTGGCTTTACTTGCCTTCCAACGTGTGATTGCACCTGTTGGTGCTTACAGAAATCCTGCCCCTGCCCTCCCATTCTCCCATCAAATCCTCATTGCAATAAATGACCATTCAAATGGTGTTAGGCAAAGCACAGCATCTCCTCATCTGCCTAGGAAAAAGAATTGATTTAGATATTACAATAATAAGTAGGTATCTTCAAAGCTGAATGTCCCCTGGGATTCCTCAATGCAATCACAAAGTGTCTTCTGGTGTGCCTGACCTCATTGTGACAAATCCAGTTAAATTAAGTAACTTTTTCACAATACTGCACTGTGATGTCCACACACTGTTTAGGGAGCCACGCTGTCTACCTATGTTTGTATCCATACTTTCCAATGAAATCCGGACAGCTATCCCATTATGCTTCATTTGCAGTAAAGCTGTTCAGAAGTGATGCAAAATTGCCAACAATTCAGAAAATGTTTGAATTCACAGAGTGCTGACGGGAAGAAATCCTGGCCAAATTGCTTATGCAGGCACAGTCCTGGGAGTGTTTTGCTCTACAGAATAATTAGCTTATTAAGTCACTCATTGGAAAGCAACCAAATACCAGTCCCTGGCTTTTAGTGAGGATGGAACAAAGCTGACTACTGTGGTTACTACCACTCTCTCACCTATATTGTACCTGACATGGCCTATATTGTAGGGGCAGATTTACAGGATGAAATTGGTATGCATGTGTGTGTGTATGTGTCATGGAAACAGTTAAATGCTACAGTATCACTGTCCAAAGGGCTGGGCTACAACACAGAATAAAAGCCGCCCTACTAGAAACCCATCCCATTCCTCCCCATCCAGTTGTAGAAGCATCCAACCTTGGGGGAGTTACAAACATAGTCAAAAGTTGCAGAAAATATGGAGCTTTTTAGTTGGTTCTTCTTGGATAGAGAATAAAACTTACTAATCATGGTTATAAATGACTAATAAGCTGCATTTCTGATGGACTTATTCAGAAAGAGAACAACTTTGTATTGATGAAAATGGTATAAAACCAACCTCTAAAGAAAACAGATTTTTTTTCTTTTTTTCTAGGAAGCTGGTAAGAGAAGAAGTATACAGTAAAATTCTATGACTTTAATCCATGGTAGTCCTAAAAAAAATGAAATAGCTAAAGAAAAATCCCTCTTGGTTTTCATCATTGATGAAAGTATTTAAAACGGCTGCAAAAAGAAATGAGAGCATTGCTGTGCATGAAACTGCTACAGTCACTAGTCGCTGAGGACCTCCTGAACCATGCCACTGGCACTCACCTTATTAGTCACACGACAATCAATTTTGAGTGCTAGAGGTCAACAGAATCAGTGTGAATTCACTACTCTTCCTCTTGCCTCTTACTGGGACAGGTCATAACTACAATGAACTGAACTCCTGCTTCTCAGTATGTCATCTCTTCTAACGCTGCTTGCCGCATACACCAAGTAGACAAAAAGTTGGAGGCAGCTTACATGTTATAAACAGAAAAACTACTGGGTGAGCTAAGGTGAATCCACTTTAATACAAAACAGCACATATAGCCCTAATTAAACAGTGACGCACTCAAGGAAGCAAGGAGGTTTCTTAATTAACGTAGATGATGCCAAATAGCTGTTTCCTGTGGAAAAGCCAAAAGCACTTAATATACCAATGCGGTCATTTTTTAGAAAGAAGTACTCTTTTTTCTTTTAGAAAATACAAACTAAAATTTTTAACTACAGGAAAAAAAAAAAACAGTTTGGGTTTTGCTCGAGGAAGTTTTAAATTATATTTGTTCATTTTAATGACCTTGTTTATATCCCCAGACACAAAGGCAGGTCATCAGGTATTCCATTATTCACCTGAAATTCCCAGAAGCTTTATTTTCTACTTATTGGTAGAATTTAAATATTAATACAATTACAAGTAATTTCTTAAAGCATAACTATGCTGTTTCAGGCAGGAATCTATTGCATTTTGCTAGGCTTCTCTACACTGCTCATCATCACAGTTTTTGAGTTCCTTTCAGCAATAGGGAGCAATACAACTATTGTATTTGTTTTTCATGATATTCCCACAGGGAACTGGGTACAGTGTCTTTTTCTAGTAGAAATTTTGTCCGTGTTCACATTAACACAATTTTATATGTGTCAGAGAAAGCAAAGTCAAAGAAATGTCCCTCTGGAGTAATTGTAAGTAGTTTGGTAGCTCCTTATTTCTGCTGGAACAATCAGCAGCAAAGAAAGATTTTTGAAAGAGGTGAATAGAAACATATATTTATTTAATTATATACATACACAAACACATTCACATAAGCATATATTTATAATAAAATGTCTCTGAAACTGTCACAGTAAAATCATTTCCCAAGAGGAGGGTACTTTAAAGACCTTGAGTAGTGCCAATTTCTGTTATGCTCTACAAAAAGGAACTTTAATATAGAATTTAAGAACCTGTCTTGTTTCTGCCTGTCTATTTTCCTCCAAACTAAATAATAATCACCACACAAACATACCAACCACCTAGAGGGAGATAATGTAACATGGGAGGACAGGTTCTGCAGCACCAAAATTGTTTAGGATCTGAAACACACTCAAAGTCAGATGGATTTCTGCTCTTACATCTCTTTGACACTTTTAAAAATCTTCTCCTGCATTTTTGCCTTTTTCTCTCAGAGTCACCCCGACAATTCCAGCCACTGCAAAGGAATAATTCGTGATTCACAGTGGAGTACATGAGAGGGGTATCATGCCCTTCATCTCTACATGACAGAAAAACTTTCTTTTTTCCAAAGGGGAGGTTGGGATTTAAATGCTCAGAATCAGAAATGGGAGTGTGGAATCCCTGGGGTTTTGAACAAGCTTCTTAATCTTGCAATTCCAGCCTCTCCATCTGTAAAAAAAAAAAAATGAGGACACTGTAACAAACAGGCAATCCTGAGAGTGCCTGCTGCCTCCTGCCACGGGACAGGTGTTTACTGTCTGGGCCAAGAGGGAAAAAAGGGGTCTCTTCCCAACGCTTGTGCACATAATGCCTACAACAACAGTCATTCTGAAACTCTAATATGCAAAATACTCAGTCTGTATGCTGCATACAAATGCTGCTACGGGATGTGTAAAAACACTGCCTTAACTGATATTTCACCTTATTATTGCATTCAATTTCTAGCAGCGGGACCTAATCCTTTTAAAAATTTTGCAGGACACTTATTCTCTCACGTCTGTCTCTTAAGGATTACTTATATTCTTACTAAGTCATGCCTAGACCACACCAGTGAGAACTTAATTTATTGCCTTCTAACTCCAAGCAGATGCTCGTGTTCCTTGAGACACTGAGGTCACGTATTTGGCCTCACTGTTTATCTCCTACACAACCTTCAGCAAAAAAACTACCTTGAGCATTAAGCCCTGCCAGGCACGTTCTCTCAGCTGGTGACCTGTTTTCATCGCAGCTTTACTGCTCCCTGGTACTGTCTGATCAACACATGCTAGAGACAGATTTCTACTTACGATCATAAACAGAGTGTGCTTAACATGTAAAGCTCAACATAAGTAGTAGAAAGAAGCCCACTATCCCAGCCAAGGAAATGAGTATTTGGATCAGCTCTTCCTCACTGCTTCTTACTTTCCATTCCAGAATGGCAACCGCAGACGATTCTCTCTGACAAGGAAATGATTTGCCTAAAGATTCTTTCTGATAACCTCATAGGAGCAGGAAACTTACCCAGAGCCAAGACAACGCCAGGCAAATAGAGCAGCCTTTTAGCATAAACAGAAGTAGTAAATTCTATAGCAAAGCTGATTGGTATCTGCTTTGTGCCAGCACCAAAACCTTCAGGTGCTGGAAAATCGTCACCATCATGAAACACATTCATTTACTTTTGTATTAAATACCAAAGTATGCATCACAGGCTAGTGTATTTGTCTTAACATTCGGTTTAACATTTTTATTCAAAGATTTTTCTGCAGTTACGTTGCCAGCAAATTCCCAGTAAGAACCAGGGACCTTGCCAAAGTGACTCAGTTAACTCTAATTTGTTCCCAGAGTGTGTGGGACAAAGTCATAAAGTAAAAATACCACTATGACAAAGCACTTCATTATTTTTTGGTGGCAGAAACTTAACAAATAACTTCTTTTTAGCACTGGATGTATGAAGGCTGCTTAAATCACCATCTCTATCAATTCTCCCACAGATCTTGAAAGCTGAAACTTTGTATCTCGATTATTGACAAACTTTTGAGGGCTCAAGATGACAGAATGGAAGATATTTTGAAACTTCAGATATTTTTAAACTCCTGTACTCCAGAGCTCAGAATTTTAAAAACAGGAGAAAAAAAACTCTCCTCCTAGGTGCTAGCTAAACAGTGAAGTGGGAGCAGAAATAACAGCAGGAAATCATCCTATCAGCAGAAGCCGCCACCTTTCTTTGGAAACACTCCTAGTGAATCCTGTAATTCAGTAACTTTCATACATCAGTGAATCATCATTCCACTATTTATTAGATTCTTTTGTAGTCGTAAAATCCTATCAAGGGTCTCCTTTCATTTTAGATCTATCAGTCAGGCTTCGTTCCTAGTCCCCACAGAACACTTCTGTGATAATACTGCCGAGAAGGCGACATTAAGCTGGATATAAAGAAAATGGAGAAATCCTTGAAATCGAGGAGAGTTCATCTTTGTTAAACTGCAATAACCTACTGTACACTTCAGCTGAATACTGTTTGTAATATCTTCCCCTGAGTACTGCAGTACTGTTGGATACTAGTACTTGAGAAAATTGAACAGAAAATAATGTAGTTTTTCTTTCAGCTATGCCTTCTACCAATATAAGGCCACATCTATAGCTAGAGGTAATTATTTGCAGTGATGTGCAAATACTCATGAGTTTCCTGGCTCATCTGATCATACTCATCTGACGATACAAATAAGATTTTCATGTAACTGCTTATTTAACTACAATGACTTCTCTGACATACAGAAAATTCAATTCTTTTTTTCCCCCAGTTTAGCTTTTTAAGAAGAAATAAATACAATATAAGGAATCTTTGCTGCACTGCCTGATCCAGTATTTAGCTAGAGGATGTAATGCAGAGATTGCTTATGTCACTTACAGAAGGTGGAAAGATAGACTAGCCTCAGCTTGAGAAGCAGGACTGTGCCCTGAGAAAAACTTTCTGCATATTATAGGACAGACCACTTAAGAACAACCTTTAAAGATGTTTAAGCAGTGAAATATACAGCAAATGATGTTTCCCACAGCATCCAGCTGTCTAATTCCCAAAGTGCCTCAGTTCTACATTTGTAGGACAGAGATAACAACACCTTCTTATCTCATGAAGATTTATTCTCATAAACATAAAATCCTTAAGGCCTATGTGGAGCTCTGATACACAGACAGTACAGCCACCCTAACTGCAAGTGGTAAGGAAATACTCTTAATTTATACTGTGGCAAGGTATGAGAAACAAAACAATGTAAAACCAGTGAAGTTTACCCTGAAAACAGGGTAAAACCAGTGAAGCTGAAAGAGGACGCCAGCTCGCAGGACCATGTATTAGCTAACATATCTGGCTAGACTCTTGTGAGGCAGCAACACTCTTCTACTACCGTTACTACAGTAATGCATTACTTCAAAGGAAAGGAAACAGACTTACTTCTAAAAAGATGTCCATAAACTGGCAGCTGTCTTCATTTTTTTTTTCTTTCTTTATACAAGAGTGTATAGAAGGGCACCTACTTGTTTCTGTGCTAATATAAGAAAAACAGCTCCTGCTCTCCTAAGATACTACGAAGGGAGAGGAATGGTAGTCTCCTTCAGAGATCTAGCACAAGGTAAAAACTGTCTTGCTTTGTGTTAAAGGCATGTCTATACACAATCTGTGCCCTCTTAAGGAAAAATATTTTCCAGCCTTCTCACTTAACAGAGCGGAACAGCTGTTTAGAAGTACTGTCTCTAGACTGTGTGAAATGAACTGCTACCTTGGGTTAGTTTGCAGAGGACAAGCATTCAAATTGCAAGCACCATCTTTAGCGCTCATTAGAGAGACCAAAAAATAATGAGCTTTGAGACTCTCCTTGTAGAGATGGCCCTCCAGATCAAACCACACGCTTCTTGACAGGGTTTTGGGGCAGCCTAACATTTTGTGCATGAAGCAAGGCAGCGCACGACTGACACCATCCAAAACTACTGAAACAAGATTATTAAGGAGGAACAAATGTTGAGAGGCAAGCATTTAAGAAGGAATGAGGATTCACTTGGACTGTAATTTTTAAGTAATGCAAGTTCCAAAGATGAATCCATCAATAGATCATGGACAATAGATAAACAATTATATCAATAAAGCCTGAAAACTGACTTGCAGAAAATAAAGGACTATGAATATAAAAAGATATTTAAAATAATATCAAAAGGCAATTATATTGAATTTATTAATACAAATGATTATTCCCTGGTTTTTCTCGAGAACAACACTTAGTTTAGCAATTCTCTTTAATGATAAAGTAGTAAGAAACATTAGGTACTCTCCTACCCTTTTCCTTCCAATGAGAAAACAGCTTCATGAAAAGGATATTCACTAAATCAGTTAACTAGCTTTCTTCCTCCTTTATGATAATTACAATTTCTGTCTTATACATATGTGTTGCTTTTTCTGTTCTGCAATAATTGGTTCACTTCTGTCTCCTGTACATTTAGAAGCCTCTTGAAAGCCATTCTTATTGCTCTGGCATAATTTTATTCACTTTAATACACTATTACCCATAAGAATTATATGTTTATTTTTCCTTTCTTTACCTTTAGCAGAGGAACAGTTCAGTTTCCTGTTCTTTATTTATAGAAAAAATAGTTTTTGTTTTCAGGGATCTAAGACCAGAGATCAAAATCTATTTTTTTTTTGTTTGTATAAAAAGATATATTTGATCAAATTCAATTGCTTTATTTTTCACCTAAGTAAACTCATACAATTGATACCTATTTAACATAGAAGTAGTTTTAAACCAACTCCTCTGCTAACAGAAGGGATATGTAACCAGTCTTTAGCCTTTGAAAGTGTGGGGTCTAAATGCCATTACTAACATACCCTAGACAACTTGCTCCTCATTCTCCTGTTTAAATGTCAGGCTCATCAAAAAGATGTCCAGATAAGGCTTCAAAATAATAAGCCAAATCTGGACGTGGCTAAAAGAGGGAACAGGAAGTGTTGCTCCTTTTTATTCCATATTAAGACTTGCTCCAACTGACTGAAAGTTTTAACATTTTAATACTCTAAAAACTCTAATAAGCAAAACCTTTTCCTGTCAGCTTCTTGAAATATCACCGTATCACTAAAGCTTCCTATGGAAAATTTTGGCAATGTGTTTTATGTGTTTTCTGTACAAGCTTCTCTTATCTTACATATTTTCTCCGTTATGATACATGTGTAATGTTTGTAGATGATATACACAAACCGTTTAACAATAATCCTCTGCTTACAGTATTTAAAGTGACTCTTTAAAGACAGGGCCTTCTCATCGACTGTACCATTCCCTGTGGACATTCAGTCATGTCAATTGACTTCAATGAAAGAAAAATGAACTGTTGCTTACTGACGTTGGAGATGCAGGAGACAATATAGCTAAGCTATGATGGGTCTGATCCTATTTCTTGACATGCATCACAAACAGAATTGCTTGCTGAGGCCCTAGAAACTGCATCAATAAATTCTGTGTGGCGGGGAGATGAGTTTGCGTGACAGAGCTGCAAGTTTGCCAAAAAAGCCTGCTGCATCCAACCGAAATCTCATTGCAAAGGATGATGCACAGACAGGGCATTTGTGTGCACTTTGTGAGGCCATGCTCCACTGGTAACACCCAGAGGTTCACCAGTTTTACATGTGTGTTTTGGGGATGAGTACCAGCGGCATGACGGAGGAAGCCAGCAGTGCTAGTACTTGCATTCCCCTATGCACCTTCAAGCCATGAAATAGAAAGGCGGCCTTTGCCTCAGAAAGCTGAGTGTGATATCAAGCACGGGAATCCCACAGTAGCATTTCTGTAATCTGTTTTGGAGATTATAGCTACACCGTAAGGGATTTTCAGCTCACCTCATAAAAGAGGAGGACATTATGCATACTTTTTATATACAGACTTGAAAATCTTAGTTTAGACAAAAAGGAGATCATTCAAACTAATCTTCAGTGCCTGGAGAGTCTTACTGATTACATGACAAGCCAATAGGTCTGAATAAAGCCAGTCACCAAAGAACACATGCTGCTTTTTAATGGCAAATCTTTAGGAGATAATAGAATAAGCCTAGTGTGATTGTAACAAAAAGAAAGTGATCTTCTCGGTATTACCTTTTTCTTTCCAAAGGCTTTGTCCTTTAAACTTTGAAAACTCTGTGAGTTTATTCAGAGCTTCCAAACATGTGACTATATGGGAATCTAGTAACAGAGCTGATCTAAAAACACTAGCATCAGAAGCATCTAATAGCTCTAGCTTCAGAATTCGGTTCAGTAGTTCCAATTAAAAAAATCTAAGTATTATATATTTCTTTAAAAAGCTTGAAAACATCATTTGAATATAATCTAATGGTTCAAATGTCAAGGCATATGTAAAATGCCTGATGCTCATTAATAAACAGTCATCATTAAATTGACCAATATTCTTTTACACTATAGAGCAGCATGCTAACTTCCTAATTAAAAATAAATTAACATATAAAGATTGTACTATGTTATATTCAAAGCCTTTTTCAACAAGCAAGAACTTTTTTCAGTTATCTTTAGAAGCTCCTTAAAGAATTGGTACATGATGAGTAGACAATTATCACTAAATCTTGAGGAACACACTTGCATAATTTCCCCCGGACCCCTGACACTTCTTGGTGATTGAAGTTAATTACTTGCATGACCTCCTGCATGTCAAAAAGCGATTTTACTTTTACAAAGGGCACACAGTGAACCTATTCTTTTCCAGGCCACAGAAAAAGGAAAGCTGATTAAGTTTATAAAACTAAAACACAGTGGATCCCAGAAAGCTTTGTAATAGGGTTTCTTCCATGTAAATAACAAAAGCATTCAGGATATTCAGGAGGACAAGTTCTTATGAGTGCAATTCCTTCTAATTTATGCTTTGAGGAGCAGAGTCTATTTCCTTTAAAGAAAAAGTAGGAGTGTGTTGGAAGAGCGATGAGCAGCCCTAGACCTGCTGCTCGCTCCATGTCCAGAGTAGCAGTTGCAAGAACCACATATGCAGGGGAACCCAAGCAAGCTTACAGTGACTAAATGCATCAGAAAAATGGAGGATTAACATTACCTTCTGATTTCATTACCTTAATTTTATGCTTAACTAGCTCATGACACAGTACTTTGCAGCTGTAAAGGAAGATGAAGTTCTAAAATATGACATTGAAAACCCTTGCTTAGCGGGCATTTCACGTGGAAAGATCGTCCTCCCTAAACTGTGTGTGGGGGTTGGTTCTGTGGGTTATTCTGTGTACTATAGCATTGCCCTGAATATCTGTGGCATCGCTGATAGTGACTATGCACTTGGCATGCTTCTCCTTCCTATGATGAGATTTACAAGGGGCATCTTTAAGATGGCCCAATGGTTCTCCTCTCTGTAGCTACACCAGGTAGCAGCCTGAGAAAGAGCAATGCTTTATTAGTACTCCAAGGCAGGTCATCTAATGGAGAAAATATAGCCCATGGATGCTCTTGGCTAGCTTCTGATTGACTCAGATTGCACTGAGGTCAAATACTCGGTCTTAGCCATTAGCATTTGGAACTTCATTAATCTTCTTACTGTAGAAACCCACAAGTGACTACCCTGGAAAACAATAACACTAGCAATTTGCTACTCTTTTATCATGGTTTCAAGTGTTTTGGTTCTGATAGTCATTCTTTATTGTTGATTTGTTCCTGAATGATGCTATATTCAAGGCAAAAATTTATCACTCCGCACTTTTACCTCTTCAGAGAAGGAAAAATCTCATACTGAGACTTTCCTGCTTTCCCTAAATAATGTAATTCTCTCTGTGTATTCTTTTATACTCAGAGATTTTGATGTTGCTGCATTTTCTATTGTTTTTCTGACTAACAGCTAACAATTGTGACATTCCAAATTACGAAGTTCTATGTGCAGTATTACTGCTGCATGTGTGTGCACATGAATATATTCATATATATGGCAGATATATGAGCAAAAATACAGCTAAGATAATGCAAGATGTGAAATTTGCAAGTATGATCCAATAGCACTGTGGCTCAGTCATACTGTTCAGTCTGTATATTTTATAAAGTAGATCAGAGATTCAATTATGATCACTATTACATTTTGAAAGGAAGATGGTTATAGATAACACTTTCTATTGATAGCATCAGTTATTAACTTTGGGGATAGATAATATCCATCTATACAGATAGATAAAGATACATACTTTCTTCCTCTGAGTTTCTCCCTTCCTTCCCACTCCAATTATTCTTTAAGAAGCTTCTGTGATTCATTCAATGGTCTCTTAATTTAATTTTCTGCATTAGAATGAATAAAGGCAAACATTTGAGAACCACTGTCCCAATCCTACTAAATATCATCAGAAGCCAAACAGGGTTGCTCTGACTCAAAATGAACCACAATAACGTACCATTATATAAGAAAGAATCTACCAAAACACAGAAGCATGTCAATGGTCCTCCTCAGGGCATTTCCCAGTTGTTTTACAATGCCCAAATATTGCAAAGCAGTGAAAAGCTGTTAATCTGCTTCTTAACTATTTAAAAATGATCTCCTAAAATATTGTTGTATACGGTATGACAGTTAAATCTTTTTCAAGTAGGTCCCATATGAAACATATCCTGCACAATCCAAGTCTTAAAAAAAAGGAGGACAAAATTAAGTTGAATCTAATCTAATGTAGATAATTGGAAGAATGTATTACTATTACATATTACTTTGCACCTCCCTGCAATCCCTCTCTTTTGTTCATCAATCTCTTTCTTCAGGTCACTCTGAAAGTTTCGGTTCTGGGGCAAGGATTATAGCTTTTTTGGGGCATTGATGCAGAGGCAGCAGGTAAAACAGTAGAGATCCTAATGGAGTAAGTAGAGTTGTGTGTTGGAGGGATCACTATACTACACCACTGCCTGCACAGTGAGAGACCTGATCCTGTTCAGCCACTGTCTAATCCAGCCTACCCCTCTGTAAACCCCATGCAAATCCAATTATGTGGAAAGAAAGTGAAGTTCAACCAGAGAGTCACATCTTTTTACCTATGTAAATGTTGGACAGATTAGATTAGAAGCTTTTTAACAATAATTTATCACTCTGTCCCTTGTGTTTTTAATCAGATTTTTTTATTATTTTTTTGACTGATAAGTGCTTTATAATCTTTTTTTAATGAAAGCAGACAGTCTGATGCTACTTGTGACACAAGATCTCTATTTAGATTACGTACATTCATTGAACAACAAATTAGCCAAATAGACCCTAATGCTTCCTTTATCGTGCTGTTTTATCTGAATTAGGAAAAGAATTATCACCGTATGATGGGAATGAGAGTACATTCAGCTTCTTCTTCTAAGTGAGACTAATTTGGAGTCACTGTGAACAAATGTAAACCTGCCAACAACTTCAACGAGTTAAAAAGCTTCTTCTGAGACCTTGACAAAATGTAACCTTGGGAAAGGTTACGCGGGCAATGTCTACTGTATAACTTTGGTGCTATGTTTTTTCATCTACCACCTTTCCCCCCACTTCTGATTACTGTGATGGGACGGAGCAAATTGAAAATTGAAAGAATAAGAACATGGAGCATCAAAATTTAGAATCATATAGCACAAACTATACAAAAAGAGCTATACAGCGTTCTTCAAATAACAAGGAAAAATTGCTAGGTGCATTAGACACTAGTCTGTAATTTGGGAAACAACAATTTCTAATCTTAAAACTTTTCTCCTTTCGGTGTAAGACAGACTTCAGAAAAATATATTTAACTACTTAGTTCTCAAGACAAATTTTATTTCCATGACTGATAGATATGAAGTGTAATGTTCTGCTACATTAACCACCAAGAGCTTGAGAGCTTCATTTCAACACTAGTAATACCTGGATATTAGGATATTACTAACTTCCTTCTCTACTAATGGTGATTCTAGTTCAAATGCACAGGGTTGAATCTGCTACCTGTCGTGAGAGTTTTATGTGTATACATATACATATATATATACATGTATATGTATACACATATATATGCAAGCAACCCCAAGTACTTTTTTGCTCTTTTCTGTCTCTGGATTGCTAAACAGTGATCATGTGCTGGAGTCAGGTTATCCTCTTTAAACACAAACATTAGATATATTGATATTCAGTTAACCAAATCATTTGGAGTTTTTAATGAGAAAAAATATGTTTTATTACCAAAATATTTCAGTATTCATCTGTTTTTTAATCACAGCAAATTCCTAATTACATAGGAATTACATAATCAGTAAAAACTGATTAAAAACTGAGCAATGATCTTTTGGCTTTGTGTCTGAAACTCTGGTATATTTGAGGAGAGGGAGGGTTCTAATCTGTCAGATATGTCTGTAAAACAGTATCAAAACATATTTTCACATTTGAACAGTCTTTTCAATTCTGCCATTTTTACTAGTAAAGGAACAGTTTCGGCCAACTTCACACAGTAAACACAATTCTCTATTATTCTCTGTATCTATCTATACCAGAGTATAGCAGTGACTGCAACCATTTCCTGTTATTATCTATTACTAATATATTATGTATTTTATGGTAGTAATGCCAAGGAGTCCAGCTCACAAGCAAACTACATGCTGTGCCTACCACAGAGCAAACACAAAAACTGTCCCACGTTTTACAAGGTTAAGTAAAAGCAGTGTCTATGACCTAAGTTATTCATTAGTGCTACTAACATTATCACAGTCTAACTTTTCAGAATATAATTACCCTTCCAAAAAGGCTCAGCAACCTAACTCTGTCTTGAAGGCTCCCCAGGTAAACTATTACCATAGAAAAACATTTGAAAACTTGGTGTCTGAAAGCTTTGTGGTCATAGACACATTTCATAGTAACATTTGTTGTGCAGTAGAACACACAAGATTTTGAATAGCATGAGTTATGTTTCTTTCTTTATCAAATCATAGGCACCTTGACAGCTTCCAAAATTTCTACATAAAGGAGTACAATGGAAATCTACTGCTTGCTTTTTTATTATTTTTAATTTATTTATCCTGAGAAACAATAGTTTTCTACATAAGGCTCTCTCTGCAGGCTTCTAGATAGATAATTTATCTTTCCCAAGCGGGTGTCATTTTCAACAGTCTTTTGCTCTATTCTTCACTCTAATATTCTTGATTTTCAGTGACTTCAGAAGAAAAAAAAGCTCATCTTATCATTACTTGACCAATCAATCTGTTAAAAATAAGTCAGACAACCCATTACACCACACCATATGCTTCGTAAAGTGGGTGCTTAAGACTTGCACTAAATTTCTCCAAAAATATTTTAGAAGAGATCCCAGCAGGGACTAATCTAGAAATAAGGCCAAATATGTCTTATTTTCTGATAGATTTTACACAGCAATGCAATGAATATTTCCTCCAAACAAAATAAGAACAACAAACGGGGGCTACGGTACCCTGGGTGCTGAGGGCCTCTGAATAATAACAAGATTTTTTTTTGTTTATAACTCTCTGCCAGTCTGGCTTTGTTGATAGGTTTCTAGTTATCTTAAGATCCTATTATCTCTTCTCATGCTTATCCTTTCAACAGAGGCACTTGCTGAGAACATTATAGTTGAGGGAGAGAATAAGCTATTTTTCTGTTCATGCCATCTGTCTGGTTTTAACAAACTCAGCTTGTTCTTTCCCATTTTCTCCTCTTTTAAGTTTCTTAGACGCCTTTGGGATATTTAGTGGACAGACAGGGCTGTGTGATTTTGTTTTCTGCTTGATGGAACTACAGAAGAATTAATTACACCACTCAGATTTACCTTACGACAAATGCGAAACCTAAATCCTTTTCTACATGCTGCATAGGGTAAGCAAATTTAGGAAGTAGGAGTTTTATTCTCTGGAAAATGTGATTTTCCTCCAGGGCCATTTGTGGACCTGAGATGGGCTCATCAAATAGGATTGGTGGATGCCCATTCTTCCAGTTAAGACCCCAAATCAGGAAGGCATGGGGGAAATGCGCAGGAGAGAGCACACAGTCCTCTCCTCTGCCTGGGGAGCCTTGACCCTCCCTCATCTCCCACAGCGAATGCCCTCAGCACGGCAGCCCATTTGGAGAAAACTCCTGAAAAGTTGCTCCAAAGCCCCTCATATGACGAGCAGTGTTGGACAAGGTTTTCCTACATGCTGCGCAGAAGGAAAGTCCTCTGTTAATTAGGCTTAAATAACTCAGCATTTCTGAGCATTTCTGAGCATTCTGAGCATTTATTTCATACTATGTGACTCAAAGACTCTTTTTGTTTGTCTGGCTGAACTGAAAGATTGTCACTGACAGGGTCCCTTTACTGAGCATTGGAGGAGAAAAGGTGAGAAACAGTAATAATTTAATTGAAATTCAGAATGCACTTTGGAGAGATGATGCCCTTTATGTAAAAGGCTCAAGCTCCATTGATCAGATTTCTCTCATGCAAACTGACCATCTCAATTAAAAAGGGAAAACAGTGAACAATAAAGGAAACATAGGCATGTAAGGGATAGAGTGAATTCTCTGTTGTACTTTAAGTACAGCAGCCAAATTTTTCTTTATGCCAGCAAAATTAGGTTCTCTGTTAAGGACAAAACCTAGCCTTCAGAGGCAGTGAAAATCATCCATACCTATAAAGAAAGTTGAACACAATAGAAATATTATCGCAGAAATAAGAAACAATCCCAAGCTTCTTAGATTCAGTGAGACATTTCTCATGGAAAAGAAATGTACCTTTTTGATAACTGCTCCTTAAAAATTTCACAGAAGTGCTGTAAGAGAGTTGCATTTAGAGAGAGCAAAGGAGGAACTATGCTGAGTAAAGACAGAGCACAGTCTTTGGGGAAGCACCTAGACCATATGATGTTTACTGATGTCATCTGTTGCTCTCAATTTAAAAGCAAGCATACAAAATGATTGCCTGACCTGACATTCTGAAGATACTCTGATTTTATTGACCTTAGTCACATCATTATTGAATCAAAGGAGCCTTTTGTCACCTGTCAAGATGAAAAATTCCAGCACAAGTAGTGACTTGCAAAGTTACCATGTGGTTCATGCAGCAGATGGGTTGCTTCATGGAAAAATGATGGGAGAAACATTAGAGTGAGGAAACAATAGCTCAGTTTTGTGGAGGCAGCTCCTGCAGTGGCATTCATTTTTATCAAGAGATGGACTCTGCCTCACCGTGAGCTTTCAGGCACAAGCATAGGGGGGAATGTTTTTCATTCTGTCAGTCTGTCTCACTCACAAATACTCATCATTTGCATCACTACAGTAATTCTATAATATTAAATCTAAGTAATACTAATAATCTAATTAATACTAATCTATTCACATTATCTGATCTTATTCCATCTCCTGGAACCAAGGCTTGAGAATATGGTTTAACACTCAGGTACCCTTTAACGTTCCAGATACTGCAGTGTTTTAAATCTGGCCAGAATTGTGGTGAGATTTACTGCTCATAAGTCAAACTTTTCAGGAAAGCATGTACTGTATTTCAAAAGCATGTATTGGTATTTCAGTAAGAATTTAAATACCACTGAATGAATGAGGACAGACCTACACATACTACTACACTAACTGCAGTCCTTCAACAGTTTGCCCGTTAGGAAGTAAAGGAAATTAGAAGGTAGGGAACAATAAGAAAGATCTATGAAAGAAAGAGCAGAGAATATCTCCTCTTATCTGAGAAAGTTATTAATATAATGCAATTCATGACTGAATAAAACAACTTACCAGAAAAAAAATCCATCTCAAAATGTATCGATCAGCAAAATTATCATCATCACTACTCTATTAAAAAACAGATACTCACCCAGAAAAGAAAATTATCATTTTTGACCCTTCTGAAGAAGGATATTAATTTGCTTACAAAGATACATGCAGAAATTTACCAAAACAGGGACAATCTCTCAATTAGTTTTCGGTTGTACCCGACTCAAAAATTATAATCACATGGCAAATGTCTGTGTGCCTCTTTTCATTCTTATGTACGTGGAGTTTGAAAACCCCATTGCCATCAGATAAACTGAGATCTCCTACTTTCATTATTCTCTATTTCATCACCTTAAAACCAAAACGTTTTAAATATGATTTGATTTTTTTCTTATTTAGCATGAGCCATAAGTATACTCCCATCCCCATATTGCTTTCATTCTAAGGATTTCCAAAGAAGACAACAAAAGTAGGCTCCAGTAGAGTAACAGTTTACTAGAAAACTTTAGTTTTTGGTTCTCCTCAGCTTCTAACCTGGGGGTGGCAAAGGGAAAAAAGGAGAAGATGGCCTCATGTTTCACCAAATCTAAAGTTTCAGTGAGGCTGCTTTATTTTACACTGACTGTCCATAGCCCTAATCTGATTAAACCAGCTTTACTGCTGAAATTGGATGGATTGGGATAAAAAGAACATCAGCGGAGTGAAGAAGATGGCCTGGATTATTTCAGGTTCTTTTCTATCCCATTACTTTTCATGGGCAAACACAGAACCAAGTCAGAAGTAATATCCAAGAAAGTACTAAAACCAAAAGTATTCAGAGAGTATGCAGATTTTTGAGCCCAGACTCTCTACTGAGGCATGTTTATGTATATTTATGCATATGCTAAATATTTACGTATATGCTGCATCCGTCAACAAATATAGAATAATAAATAAATAAGCACTACATGTAGGAAACATTCACATGCTTTCTACAGTTGTATTAGGGATGATCATATGGGTTAGGAGATAGCACACTGTGCTAAGCATTATACAAATGAACAAAACAAAGAAGACTGCACGCCAGAGAAAATGGACTAAGATTGTGAAAAGGTAGAATAAACAACATAATGACCAGCATTACATCACAATTAGTATCTATAGGAAGAGAGTAAGAAGGAAACTGTCAGTAATTTGAAAAGACCTCCAACAGCGTAGTTGTAAGCAATATTTTTTGGATGTCTACTCATCTAAATCTAGATCCAAGCCCTGTCAAACAAACAATCCAAGATCCAGGCTTTCCTTCAAGAAAGAGCTGGTAAAAATATGAAATGCTGGCAAAACCTCTTTCTCATAGCTCCGAAACAAAGAAAGATGCCTTGAAAATATACCAAACTGCAAAGGAAATGGCTTGTTTGGTAATGTTTGGTATTGCTATAATGGCTTCAAAATGGAAAACATGCAACAAATCTAAAAACAGCGATTGAAACAGTCAATAAAATGCAGTAATGAATGTTAAAATTATCTGGTAAAATATTCAGAAAGCAAAAAAAAAATCAGAGCAAAAACTATTTTGCTGTGAAAAGGAATAATGAAATATTGCTTCCTTATTGTTTCAAAAATGAAATATCACATTTTTTCGCACTGAAATGCATAAAATATTTTGTCATTTCAGTGATGAACTATACGATGAGATAGCACTAGAGGACTGTAGGGAGATTCTGTGGTGTTTTTAAGAGTGTTTATTAGTCAAATTGGAATAAATTGTAAACTTCACTTTCTATTCTTGCTTGCCTAAATTGAAGTCCCTCCTATCTTGTACCACAGAATCCATTTTTCTAAACTCTAGGTTGAAGGTTCGTGACACTTTCAAAGTAAGATATCATCTAAGTAAAATCAAACACATCTTTCTCATTGGTGTCAAGAAAAAAACTGGGCTAGGTCTACATGAATGTTCAAACTTTCAATGAAGTTTGTCAGATCTGCATGTTAAAACTTCTTATTTCTTGAACTTTCAACTCAAGTCTGTTATAAGGTACAGTATTGCTCCAGATAGACACTGAAAATTAAGATAAGTACTAGGGATACTGTGTTAGTGGCTGTTCTGGCCAGTACAGAAAATATAGCGAACACTGAAGTGAGACTTTCAGCAGTAACTCACAGTAGTTGAGTATTCATAAAATATTGCATTTTGATATGGATAAAAGTAGCTGTCATATCTTTGTGGGGTTAATTCAGATTTAAATCTGACAATCCATTCTCCAGCAGCTACCTTCTGAAAAATGATGCAACTTTTGAAGTCCTGTGAGACAACTGAAGAGCCATTGAGTAAGCAAGTTAAAGTTAGGGCTTCTGGCTTTAGAGAATTTCATTAGTTTGAGAATTCAAACTGTTTTGTTGCATCTTAGAGACAAAACAAGTCTTGACTAGAAGCTAACATATTTCCTTAATCCAGAATTTCTTGAGAAATTAGAGAGATTAATTTATTCTATGATGTACAGATTATGGTCTCTTCATGAGGTAGTCTGCTACAGTTTAACATATGTAGTGCCTTCGGAGATGTTTTTTAAGCAGACCTTTCTAAAAAGGACTCTTTACTATGTATGTGCCTTATTTATTAGCAAGTTATATAATTTATTTTGTATGTGTCCGTGTCATGATGCAGCTATGGACGTAGCGGTAGACTGTCACACTCTGCTTGCACACTGCTTGCTCTGAAGGGTACCAGAAAACATGCCTTCCACCACAACATGGTCTAATCCTGAATTTTCAAGGACTTTCATAACAATTCTCTTAAAAACATCTAGCATACATTATTGTTAATACATTGCTGAATGAAGCTCCAAAAACCTTCACCTTTCTCCTTCATTAGATGACTTAAAATCAAATTTGTTAAATAAAATTGAAAACATAAAATGATAAAAGTTACCCAAGGGTTAAAAGAACTTAGTGGTGTGTGGTGGGGAGAAAAGAGGCAGAATTAAACCTCACTTAGGAAAGAGCTTCTGCCTCCAAGTAGAAGTTTAAAAACTGATATTTAGCAAAAATGTTCTGAAATTGTATCTCTGTAGGGTAGTAAAAAAAATCCATTAATAACATGTTTGTTGTTGTCGAAGTGTCTATTATGAGGCTCAGGCTGTGCAAAAGCCTGTCTCCCCACAAGGGAGATATGACAGGCTTGTCGGGAGGGAAAGGAGATGGCTGAAGATGGATATGTGCTGCCCTGTTGACAAGTGGTGGGTGCAAGCAAGGAGATGGATCACTAAAAATTTCCATTATATCAAGAAAAACACAACTTGCCCCTAACATCACCTCTGATAGTTTCTTAGACCAGCTGCTTCCCTGACACCCTACTGAGGAACAAATTGCTTTCCTAGCAGGACATTTGGACACTCTTGCATTAATAGATATGGATCTCAGCATGCCAAGCCAAGCAAGAAGGCAATTTAATATGAGCAACACTGTCATCTCAATTTAGGACAACAGCTAGGATGCCCTACAGGGCATTGCAACAGCTTCTAGAAGTACACAGCGTAAGACATTCTTGCTGTCTTAAGGCTATAGAAAGCTGGTATTTCTAGTAAATAGCCAAGCCAAGGAGAATGGAAAATGTAAATGCATAGATGACAACAGCATTGTACTGTCTAGGAGCATCAGTTTCAACACAAGGGCCTTTCATTTCTGTAGGAGACCGCAACAAAGTTTCCAGGGGAAGAAAAAAAGGAAAAACCTTGAAGAGGCAGGAACAACAGTAGGTGGCAGGTATTTCATTTTCAAGTGGAGGTGAATTTCAAAAGGAAAATTTAGTCAGTTCTGATACTGTCCAGCATAACAGCATAAGAGTGCTAAGCAATGGGAAGAACATAGAAGCTTTAAATAATTCCTTTCTGATAGTGGATGTTTTTTAACATCCTTAGGGTTGTTCTGTTTTGTTTTTAGTAATCATGTGGGTGCTTTAATGCTTTATTTTTGCACAGTGCATCCTTCATTAGTCTTGCAGGCAATCTTGAGTTAAACTTAAACAGAAAAGCAAGCTGGCAATGTCATACTTTAAAAACAGTAGATGGTGTAGTGGGGCAAATTCTCTGTGACCGTAATTAAAGGGAGATTTCAAGAAGTCCTGATTTACCATAACTTGCAATGCCTACAGACCGCAGGAAAACTTGAAAACGTGGAGCTATAGGAGGGCAATAAGACCTGTTTCCAAGAGAAAGGACTGAGCAAACAGGTGTCTTCACTGGAAAATAGCGTTGCTTCCTCTACGCTCTATACACAGATCAGATCTGTGTGCCAGAAACACATGCAAACATATGGTTTCACAGGAGTGTCTAAGGTAAGGCTTGCCTTGGGTCTTCATGGGACCCTTTGTAAGGTTCCTCCTTTGAGTGGTTCATCTGCACACCATATAAAGACTGTATGAACAAAAGCAGCAGCTTTGATTATTCACACTCAGCCACTTCAAGAAGCAACCACACAATCTCCGGAAAACTACTCTTATCTCTGGCAAATTACTCTGACAAAATCACTGGCCGTACCAAAGGGACAGATAGTCTTCCAGGACTGAAAGCAGATGGCTCTGGTGGCTTAAGATATTGTTGGCCCATTGCAGAGCCAGCTGATGATGAAAGTGGGTTGAAGCATCATTTTCAGGGATGATGATGTAGACAGTTCCTGACTGCAATGTCAAAAATGTAACTATATTAGAAGATTGGCTGATGGAAGCTGCTTCTGCTTTCCTATGTATCCTTTGTATCTCCTATATGTATCCTATACGTATCCTATATGCATCCGAGGTATCTCCTATGTATAGTAGCTTTTAAAGAGGGTAGAAGTCAGACAGACTTTTTCAGTGGTCTATAAATGGATCCCAAGTAGAGTGAAGAATACAGATCTGCAGAAACCATGATTGTTGCTATCATTAAAACATGCTCAAGCAGACAATATGCTGCTAGATTTGCCTACTCCTGTAATGGCCAGAAAGAGAAGTCTTTGTTACTCTCAAAATAATTCATTCTAAATCACAAAGAAGCCTTGAATCTTCAGCTTTTTAACTGTACAATCTGGTTTTTTTTTTTTTTTTTCACAATAGTAAGTTCAAAAGTAAAAAAGTTTTCCAGGTCTAGTAAGATCTTTAGCTTATTCGCTGTTGAAGTCACCATGAATTATCTTGAATATCAAACAACAAAATCATACTATCATCACATTAATCATACTATCACATAGAAAATACCAAAAGCTACACTAAGGCAAAACAAAACTCCCAGATGAGAATCCCAGGGTAACATTGGCTTCTCCCTTCTGTCTGATGAACACAGTCACAATTTCATGATCAGAAATGATCATAATATGATATAGTATTCATTAAATATTGATGCTGTATTTCTTTTCAGAAGCTTTTTTTTTTTAGAACCAGTGCTTGCAAGGTACATAACTAGGCTTTAGGAATGAAAATTAAATCTGTTCAGATGCCTGAGAAAACATGCTTTTAATAGGCAATTTTTAGACATAGTTAAATGAATTAGTCCATACAAAAACTTTCACTGAATCCCCAAATGAACTTCTAACTTAAAAAAAAAGTGATTAGTTGCATTGAAATCAATAAATTTAAAGACTTCTTGTGGCTCTTAGTATTTTTATGCAATGTATTGCAGCCACTCATAGGTACTATATATGCATACCAACACTGGAACACCATCTTAACTTACTGAAGACTCTTTAAAAAAAATGTCATGCCTCCTGATCTATGTCACTTAAATATGCCTGCAACTTACAATAACCTGCTTTTGGAAATGGTAAAAATGCTCATCATTTTAGTATTAAAACACACAAAATAAAAAGTGTGACTGAACTGTATTCCACAGTTTGTTTCAACTGGTTTGGGCTGCTGTCATACCTGGCAAGAAACCCCAGACATGTACAACATTCTACTCCTAGTGATCCAATCCCTTTCCTTACTCACTTACTACTTCTTAGTGAACTCAAGTAGAAAGTTTGGATACAGAAGTCTGAAAAAGAGTTGTACCTGGAAAAAATTCTGACAAAGCCCCATTGCAATTGTATATTTAATGAATGCTAAAATGAAATGTGAGTTCATGGGACTGATGTTAAACGATGCATAAAATAAAATATCACAAGGTAAAATGACACAGAATACATAGTTGTACTAAAGTCGTCATTCTAAATGGATATGATTTCTGGTTGTCTGCAATTGTTTCAAAAGCCATAGCTGGCTGCATTGTGTCTATACATGTATTGTTCTCTGTGCAAAATGACACAAAAGTCTCAGCAAACAGATGGACAAACCACAAAAAAAAAGTCTTCAATGAAGTCATGCAACAGGAACAATGTTATTTAAAAACAATAATAATAACACTTCAGGTAAGTGTTGCATTTGAGAGAGTCATACAAAGGCAGAAAATAGAGTATTGCAGGCAAAGCAACATGTACACACACGAGATACATACTTCATGAACAGCTAAGTACTGCAGAACCAGTACACTACAACTAAAATACAGAGAGAAATAAGCAAAACAAATTGTATTCGCAAGTTTTAAGATAAATATGAAATTTCACCAAAAGAAATTTGAAAGTCTTTCTTTCTGTTTTGAAAGAAGAATTGTTGAAATGACTAAGGAGAAAAGACTGTGATACTTTTTCTCTTGCCTGACTGCAGCTCTATGAAGGCTTTGTCTCAAATGTGGTACCACAGGGTCTGGTAGAGAAAGGCGTTGCAGAGCTAAAGCCACAAGATAAGCGATAGAATTAAAATGACACAAGGAGGCTTTGAAAAGCAGTTCATTCATCCCACCAATTCAAAAAGAAAACAAACATACACATTTATGCATTATTAATTCTTACTGAGAGAAAAAAAAATAAAACAAGGACTAGGTTAACCCTAAAGAGAAAGGAGAAAATACCACTGAAGGACCAATATGCATACTGTAGCTATTTCAGTGATAGCTGCTCACACTCCTACTTGAATACACGCTTGAGGTTTTGGGGACAAAAATATGAAAGATTCTTAGTGAGAGAAAAGAAGATATAGTATGTGGGGAAGAACTTAGTGACTTTACTGATTCTCTTTTTTTATTCTGTATTTTTCCTGAAACCAATAATATCTGCAGAGGCACCTGGACAAATTCCTTCTTTTCAAACATTGCTATGCCTCAACTCCCACAGGTTCAATAAAAATTTTGAAACAAATTGTTTGCAGAATGGAAAACTGATTACTGTTTTAGCTTTCCTATACAGTCACCACACTCTCCACAGAGCTGGGAGTCAGTTCCAACATTTGGGAATGCTGAAATCATGGAGTGTAGGAGCCAGACAGATTTTCTACTACGTCAGGTTAGATTAAATGCCTGTTTCCTCCTAAAATGTGCTCAGTGACATTGAGAATGGTTTATTCTATGTTACCATGAAGTATCAACAGTGTCATTTCATAAGGAGCTTGAGATTCTAAAGAAAAAGCTGGTCTAATCAAATTCTGGGAGTGTAAACAAACTTTGACAGTGAAATGCTGCAAAATGGCTGCTACACAGTTTTCCAAACAATTATGTGCTACCTAATGAAAGTATATCTGATTTGTAGTTTCTTAGTTTGCCCATGGGAATTTCATATGAAACAACGTCAGAGCTTCATTGCCATCAATATACTGCATCTTCCATTCCCCTACTCACCCTGCCCCTACTACTCCGACACAGTAAAGCTAGACGTATGAGATAGATAAACTCTTGATAAATCCATGTTTCCTGAGATTGTCTCCTTTTAATCCTCCAGGTACTTACCTGTAGCTTGTTTTATTATTTGCTACAGTTTTCTTTTGGAAATTCAAGTTAAACCTACTGATCTATAATTCCCGGGCTCTGATTTTTCCTCTTTTTAGACACAAACTATGTATTTTTGCTTTTTTTTAAAAAAACTTTCTTATCCACATTTTTAAATGTGACCACTGACAGTGCTGTTTTTCTTCACCCAATTCTCTAATTCCCATGGGACAAACTTACTTAGGTCCAACTAATTTGAAAATAGGTCTATAGCCTGTCCTTTTCCTGTCATAGCTGGTACTCATTATTTGGTGCCACTGTTTTTAGCCCTGCTAACCACCTGAACAGGTTTGACCTTTCAAAGAAAACAGCACCAGAAGTAGTAAACGCTTTTGCCTTTTTTATGCTATTTTATGACACATTCTCCTCCCAGATAAGGAGTGAACCAATAGGCTTCTGGGTCTTTCATGCTACTATTTCTGTTGCTGCTTTATGGAAAGCTTTCTTTATATCCTTTGTTAGACTTTATATTAGAAATATCTTATTTCATGTCTTGCACTTTCTAATTTTATCACTGTGTATATTCTATTGTTCTTTTGTATTTGATCTTAGTCAACCCACTTATATTTATTATGTATTTCCTTCTTACTTTTCAGGTCATTAAAAAGCTCATTATTCAACCAAGCTGTTTTTTCCTTGCTGCTCCTAGTCTTTCACACTGAAATAGTCTACAGTTGCACCCTCAATATGATTTCCTTACTGAATTGTCAGCCCCCTTTTTCCGCTTAGATACATTTTTTAGCAGTTGCCCAAATCTGCTTCTAGCTACTGTCCTGAGGTCATTGTTTTCCTCTTGCTTCACTTGCAGAAGTATGTTATGTTTGATTGGATTTTTGTTTGGTTTTGCTTGAGGAATTTTAACTAATTCTAGAAAAAGTATCTGTTAGCATTTCAATCTTTTTAGTTCGGGAGCTGACCACTGGCTATCCAAAAAAGAAAACTAAATGAGTTTTTCCGAAACATGATGAAGGAGGACATGTTGAAATTATACAGATAATATTTTTGCAATCATGAAACATTTGCAAATGTTATTAGGGCAATTTATTTCTGCCATGTG
>NW_010585700.1:406029-494146 GCF_000705375.1 Tinamus guttatus
AGTTTTGAATAGTTATATGTCACAGTCTGAAAATAGAGACCGAACTGTTCATTCTCTGTTGACTGAAATCATGCAAGAGATCTTTTGCTAATAATTAATGTCATATCCCACTGGGACAAACACTATTTGCATGGTTTATAATAAAAACAATTCAAAACCACTAATGTGTTTCCCTGAACAGGGAAAGCTTGTGATGCATATTATGAAAATACCACTGGTGAGAACTACAGCAGCATATAAAAGCTGTTATTGTGTTGTACATTTATTGCAAAGTTTATTTCCTCTATGATCTATTTAACTCACCAATTACCAATTGCTTTCACTCCTCTGATCATTCCAGCATTAAAAGATATGGCGAGTTACTAGTTCAGAGCACTGCTACTGTTTGATAGCCACGATTTTTTTCTGCATCCAAATGTGAAACACCTTCCTAATAACTTTAGGTAATTACACCACGTCCACATAATGCTTCCTGTCAGTGCAGATGATTTAAAAAAAAATGTTATCTGTATATACTTGAAGGCACAAAAGCCAGTAGAGTACAATCAATCTGCATTTGCATAAACATACTATAACGAGGAACTCATGCAAAATAGCATTGTCATGTAGCCTGTTTGTCCTATGTACATCCAATTTAAAGCTTTATCCACTCTTATTTACTTGCCAGCCCAATCACTCTGTACCCTCTTGCGCACCTCCCACAGCTCCTCTCACACCCCCACATCACACTTTTGGCCACACTTTATGGCAGAACCAGCCCAGCTCCTTTCTCATTTATACACAGACTTGGCAGGCGCATTTACCCCTGTTTCTGAACAAATACAGCCAAGACATGCATATTCTAATTTATGCCTTTATGCCAAGACTGACTATGACAGAAATCCTCACCCCATTTTTCTAGATGATTCAATGAGTTTAGAGGATTTCCTGTAGGATATATTTTTTTTCAGTCTTTGCTATGGATCTGTAGGGTAAAAGCCCACTTTCCTGGCTGCTGTCCTCCATGTGCCCCTGCTCAGTGTGGACAGAGGAAACATCCAGAGGTGTTTCTACTGTCTCACGCAAAAGCAAGTATCCTGGCAGATAAAGCAGGCTGAAGTTCCTTTTCTTTCCTTCCAGGCTGTTCCCACAAAATACAGCAGTAATTTCTCACTTCTCAAGGTAAGGGAGATACTGGTGCTCCTTTGAGAGTTTTGAGCAGTCAGTGAGATCCTGCCAGATGTTCCTGGACCTCACCTTAAGGCTGCTTCTTTACTTGCTGTTCTCATTTTCCTATTTACACCTTTCCCATTTCCTCTGGGGATCTTCTGGATTTCAGTTCTGATCTAGTTTTTAGTTTTAGTTTTCAGTTTTTAGTCATAAAGACTACATTGTTCAAAAATGCACATTCAAGGATTCTCCTGAGCAGGACGCAATATTTGCATTCATTTCAGTTTGAAGGGAAAAATAAGTAAAAAAGCACTGACAAACTTTCATTGAATATAATGCTGTGGCATATATGTGCATGTCTATTATTTTCTTTGCATATCATATTTAATATTAATTATTGGTTTTAGATTAATGGCCTAAAATGCATCTTTCAAAATATTTTGATACATACAAGGGACTCATCATTGTCACTACTCAGTATTACTATATATATGATCATTTTCACTGGTATAAAAAGGTAATGACAGAGATTAAGTACAAAACACTCTACTGCTATGTGATATTTTTAATGGACCAACAGCAATCTTAAGCACATTATTTTACCACTGACTCAGTCTGAACAAGTGAGCCACCAGTATCTTTAAACCTCATTCTTTATCTCTTCACTCATGTCTTTAAAGTGTCACTGGAATAGATTTTCTATCATGGTCATGCTTGTCATCCAATTTAACCTAAGAGCTTTTTTTGGGGAAAAAATAGTGCTATAGATGATTTAATTTTGAGAAATACAGGGTTAAAATGGAGTTAACTGGGACCTGGCTATCCAGCCATGACATCCTGCCCGTAGTCAAGGCCTTCATTCACAGATATATTTTATCATCTTTATCAGAATTTTCTCTTTTCTTCTGCTTTATGATGCCTTTGTAAGTACTGCATTACAGATTATTATTTCCCAATGAATTACATTGGGTCTTTGTTCTCACAAACCTACATCCTTGCTTTTCATTAAGAGTATTATCATTTTACTGTGCAAGGGATGTTCTTGATTTAATTTGTTCATTACTTTTTTCACTTTATTTTCATTGTTGTTTACTTCCTATATTACAGTTTAACTATATTAATACTATTGTTAAAATTGAGATGCAACTTCTAAATTCATTTTCACAAGCTTATAACTTTCTCCAAATAATCTCCTTTGGGTTGAACTTTTTATGCTTATGCTTTGTTAGAAGTGGATTTTTATTTGAAGCTTCATAAGCATCATCTATCTGTTTTGACTTATCCAACATGAAAAGATAGCAGTTTTTCAGCAATCAAGGCAGTTTTCAGATGCTTTTTTTGGACTCTGATAATTGAAAATCAGCTTTGTTTCAGCACTTCAAAATCAGCTTTGATTGTGGAATGGCAGCTTTGCTGTCTCTCTGAAATGGTTTTGAATTAATAAAGCTCTGTGTGACATCATTATTAGGTAACTTATTGAAGAAAGCTGACCACTGAATAACTGCTCTCTGCTTAATAATATTTTTAAAGGTTGTTTATTTTTCTGCATGGAAATTGCATTTAATTTTATTTTATTAAAAAAATCAACTATTTAAGTATTTTAATGCCATTTTTCCTTCACTGTTTAAAGTGTGTAGCCCAATTCGAGTTCTCTTTAGTACCTGTTAATATTGTAACATGCACTGCAGAAAAAAAATTTCTCTTGTATTGATGAAAGACATAGTAGTGGGTGCCTTAATCCACAGATACACTGGAAAAATTGCAAGAACATGGAAGAACTAGAAAGACATAGTAGTCCCTTTACTCAGTGGGTGCCTTAATCCACAGATACACGGGAAAAATTGCAAGAACATGGAAGAACTCTTGCTTAAAAGGCCCAGTAAGACACTTTATGTACAACATAGGGAAGTGGCAGGTGTCTTCTGGTTTGTCTTCACATGGAAAGTCTTCCCTTTTCTGAGGAAGCACAGCCTCTAGCTTTTCTGTGACCTCTCCCTATGCTTGCACGTGGTGTGCTTTGTGCAATCCATTTCGCAGCACTGTGAAAATGTGCCATGCTACCATCTCACTTATAATCCGAACATACCTAGATAGGTAAAGCTCTTCCTGGCTCAGTTTTGCTTCAGCTCTACTTCACTACTGCACTCCAGAGAATGAAGGTAAGATTGAGAAAAAAAGCTCTCATTTTTTACTATAAAAAAGTCTCATTATCCTAAGTCTAGACTGACAAAAACTGCTGCTTTCTATATTTGCATCGACACAGAATAGACTCACACCCCAATTTATATCTCACTTTTCACTCTGACATCCAGTGAAGTGAAGACAGTCCTGCCAGGCTACAGCTGCCACAAAAGCTAGAGAAAGAGATGCTTAATTCAGGATCTACATGAGCCACTTTCCTCATAAGACTTGAGGTTTACTTTTGAGTTGGCCTGTTGGCCAAAATTACACCAGGACATAATGTGGACAGTTTTTCTTTAGTTTTGTGTGTTCACAACTCTGAATATTTTCCTCTGGCTAACCTACAAATGCCAGTCAATAGGTTCATTCTAATCTCAAATCTTATTTTTCTAATCCTATCTTTTTACTCCTTTTTTTTTCATTGATTAAGTGGCTCTTGTGTTTTACAATAATGCCACAATACCATCCAAAGCGCCTCAGGAAGTTTTTACATGAAAAGCACTAAATAAGCTCACTCGGATTTGTATTTATTTTCTTTTTCATTTATAAGTAGTTTTCCTGCATTCAGCTTTTTCTTCAGTTCTTCAGTTTTTCCTCTCCATTCAAACTCAGAAAGTTTCTAGAAGATTGCTCAAATAAACCACTCACATAACTGAAGTCCCACTGTTGGTGGCTGCCCTTCACAGGGACACATGGCCCTTGCTGACGGCACTATCGTTCCTTCTCCAGTAGCTCACTTACCAACCCGCTTCTTATAACAAATTAAATCCTGGTTCTGATAGTTTACATTTCCTTGTATTCGCCTCATCTATTGTAGAATTGCGGACAGTATGTAAAATTTCTATGCAGGAGAGCACCTCCTATGGTCTAGAATAGACTGTTATAAGCAGGATTTTTTTTTTTAAACCATGACCTGAAGGAAATCCTATTTAAGTCTGCTGTTCTTTCCAATGATGTACAAAATGTTTCTATCAAAAAAGGGGTGATAATCTTACCTCATACTACATACTACAATACTGAGTATGAAGTGAGGAGACAGAGCTCTGTTTCCCATGCATGCAGAATTCAATAGAAAATCTAATAATTGGAGTTTATTTCTCCCTCTCTCCTACTGTTACACTCTTAAGTCTTTCCTTACTGGCTACATGACAGACATTTCTAGGTATTTGGTTGAGTAGGACAGGAGTAGTGAGATAAAAGTTGCGCCAAGCCCTCTCCATTCATAATCTTCCAGTGCATTTAAGGCTTGACAGAACCATGAGCTCATCTAATACAATCTCCCGGGTATCAGAAGTCATTAAATATCACCCCAATATTGCTACCTAGAGTCCAATTATTTTAATTAGATGAGAGCACTTCGGTCATCAAGAGACTGAACTGTAGAGTGCCACAGGCACAGACCAAAATAGACTCAAGATATCAGGAAAGCCTGAGGCTCCTGCAATAGCTAGGAATTGACTAGGTGAGAAATGCCCCCAGAATTCCTGGAGCTAATATGTGGGACACCCACCAAGTTAAACACTGCATTTCAAGTTCCCTGACAATGAGATCAGAAAGCAAATTTGTTCTTCAGGTCTTGCATTCAGCTTAATCCTGACCTACATATTCAGTGGGTATCTAAAGGCAGGTTTTCTTTCACATTTCTTTTCAAGATGTTTTTCCAAATCTGTGTGATAAAATTTATGGTAAACCATCAATGCTTTGAATTGTTCACATTCGCACGTTTCATCTATTGTAAAATGCCCTTCTTCCCTTTCTCCAAGAGAAGAAATTTGAGGCCAGGTAGCTTTGACCTCCAGAATTTATATTAAGCGTGTGACAAAGCTCATTGCTTGGTATCTCCAAATCTCTAGCATTTTTCAATGCAACTGTGATCTAACAGTTGACAAGCCAAAAAAAAAAAAAAATTGGTAAGTCCTAAATACAACCACCAATATGATTTTTAATTCAGCTTTTATCTCAGCTCTCAATGTAAAATGGGTCTAACATGCTCGCACTTTTAACTCATTCCCATTTCAGACAAACTGGTAAGATGAGGGTTATTTTTGTTCTACAAAACATTAATTTACAAATCCCAGTCTGAGCTGGTTCAGATTCACAGAAAGCAGTTTTAGCCCCTCTGGTTCCAGTTCTGCGTGTCCAGTTTTGACTTATCTTCCTAGGCAAGAATTTAATCCTAGTTTTCTCTGATACAATTTCTCTCAGTCAGGTATAGCATTATCCTGCTGCCTGCAGTCTGATGCTACAGATTTAAGAAGCCGGCTGCTTCCATCCCTCTGTCAGGTAACCAGCTACTATTCTCTCTACCTTCTCTCCCCTTCTTTCTCAGATTCCATAAAACAGATATTAAATGGTGAAGTACTATTATAGCCATAGAAAAGTGAATCGAGATATTGCACATTTACTGCATGATAACCATTTTACAGATGCCTGCAGGATGCAGAAATCAAGCAGAAACTACACCCTATGTATTTCAAGGGGCATGGACTTTGATTGTATAATATGGAACACACCATAATATTCTGTATTTCTAGCAGTCACAGGTATTGCTTTCTCAGATAGAGCTGAAGAGAATCATATGTAATTTTCTGATATTATTCTACAACTTAGTTCTCCTTGATTTGTGAGGTAAAAGAAAAAACGGGTATTCTACTTACTAAACTAAGCACAAGTAATTGATTTGCTCTCCTTATGACAACTAATTGTTTCATCTTTGTTAGTTTTATGGACTAATGCAATCCACATTATTTATGACGGAAAATTTCTCTATATTCCTTTAGCCACTCACTCTCGATATCTGCACTTCATATTTGTCACAAAATCAATGAGTTGCAACACAGCAAGACTTGGGCAAAGGAAATAGAGTCTCTTGATAACAAGACATAGTTTGTTATTGTACAGTGCTGGTCTGGGGTGAAGATTTTATAAAAACATCAAAATTTTACCACATGTTAAAAAGTTCCATGTTTTTACAATTCTTTATAAGTCAAAGAAAACCTCACTGGAAAACAAACAAGCAAACAAAAAATACACAAATCAAAAAAGAATGTTGGGAAAATCTGTCATATTTTAGCAATGAAACAACTTGCTTAGCTACTGAAGCATAATGTGTCAACGAGATGGAATTCCACTTTCTAAAGGCTGGAGTGCCCAGCCGACAGAGGAAAGCAATACATTACTGCTTCGAGCTTGTGCATGGTGCTGGCAACTCAGTACTTAGCAATAATAGAAAATGTCTGTCTCATGATGTTCTGAAACACTCTTGCTGTGAGTCAGCTTCTTAATTTTAGCAATTTCTTCAAATATTACCTTATCCTCAGTAATATATTTCTTGTGAATTTTCTTAAAAGCAAAAACTTAATGATATACAGAACAAGGATAGTTACCTCAAACGTAATAAGAAAGAGGAAACCTTCAATTTTAGTAGAAGCACTAGATAAAAGATAATTCCTTCATTTCCATTTTAGTGTTTCATAAATGACAAAAAGGTCTTGAGGTCTTTTCTTGTCTAAATTATCCCTCTGTTTTTCAAAACCTCAGAGCCCCTTATTCCTGTTCTTGTTTTTGCTTGCGTTCCCATTTAGAACCGGAAATCCAGATTGCCGTGTATGCAGTCCTGCTTCAGTTGTGACCTTTTATCAATCTGATTATAAAACTCAAAATATTATATATATATATATTTGAAGTATCTTCAAAGATTGTCTTAGCGTTATCCTTATTGACTCTCTTTGTATCTGGAAGTATCTTCAAAGGTGTTTATTCTTTCTTTGCATCCATTCAAGATTTTCCTGCTACTAGTGATGCAGAGCAAGGCACATGCTGATGCAGAGCAAGGCACATTGAACTAACCCTGTGTATCTACAAATAACTTTAAAAATAAAGTCTTTTAGGTTAGTCAGACTTTCAAACATTTTGATAAGGCACTGTATATGTAATACTATCCTTAAACTATACACAAGACAGATTGAATTTCAACAAAGAAAGTACTTGCTGATCATGACAAGGTATTGCATCAGGCCTGAACTTGATAACACAGAATACTTCTAGCTGCCAGAAGGGAAAAGTGCTTTACATCCCCTGACTCAGGTACTCTTCTGGACTATTGTGTATGAAATAGCTCTGAAAGAGTATTTCCAATTGCACCAACATGGCACTCCATTCAAGATACGTATCTCTAAAAGAAACACCCTCATTACACGTCCTCCCCAGTAGGACAAAAAGGACAGCCCAAAGTGACACAATCACCATTTGGCTAACCAAAATTAACGGAAGTGAGTAACAACTTATTCGTCAAGTATTTTTCCAAAATATTTGGGTCCACATATGTACATATTAGTGCACTTAAAAATAGCACTGAAGAAGCAGCATGCATGGCAGAAGATGTCTGAACAGAAGATAATGAACTGCAGAAAAGAGCTTTGCAAACCATCGGAATGGATATTGCATTTTTCATGCAACTATTTTAGAGTGCTTTCTATTTTATTAAGCTTTATGAAATAGGCAGACAATCATTAACGCTATTTTTTTCTATAAATATACTGGAATTGCTTTTGGCATGTGCTTCCTAAGCTATGAAAGAAGAATGCAAAATCAAATCAATGGGAAAAAAAAAGTGCCTGGAAGACTGAAATTGCCTTAAGGATTTTATTCGATGTAATACAATGGTCTAGGAATTCTATTAATAAGGAGGACATGATATTTGTATTTATTGATTTTTCAGGAAACACTTGCAGTCTGCAGTCTTAAAATTTCACCTGTCCTGGAAGGGAATGCAACTTTCATAAAATCTGAACATTCCTCAATGGCATTTTCCTTACAGAACAATAAATACAGTGTAAAAGAGATGAAATAGCCCCACCTTTTCTGCTCCCTTCTTAGGGCTGTAGTATTTTCTGTTCCATTTTCTGTTTCATTGCAAAGGCATTAAGGTTGACTTCTCACTTGTGCGTTGCAGTTTCAATTGAGGGGATCAGAATGCAGGGTCACAAAACATGAATTATGACAGTCTGTGCATATTTTTTCCCCTCCTTTTCTAAAAAGGAATCTGAAAAAGCCTTCTCATTTACTGTTTTTTTTGAAAACAGATCCCTCCTACTTCCCCTGTTCCACCCTATCACCCCACACAGCTGTCAGCTACTCTGATACTGAAATTCAGAGAAGAATAACCAATTCGCTCTGTGCAGCAGACAGATGTTTGCCAAAGAGGTCTTTCAGGTGGAAACAGATCATCAAAGTTAGATGTAAATTCAGCTATTAGCTCTGTCATCACCTCTGAATTTTACCCCAAGATAGACGTTCAAATATATTGATATAGGTTCTGCTATATATTGATAGAGGTTCTTTATATATTTGCTAAGCATTTTCAAAATGGATCTTGCCTCCTAACATAAGCCATACAGTTAAATATTGCAAAAGGCATCGAAATATGCAAGGCAAATCCTTGACTTTCTGACTGGCAGCTGACTTGGTCGTTGCTTGCGGATCCCAAGCGGGACCTTTTCCCTCCCCTGCTCTTCTTCGAGAGCTGCAGGCCCCACTGCTGGGCTGCAGCTCTCTGGTGCTGCAATGCCTGGGACTTTCTTACCCTGAACGAGCTCCCTCAAGGAGCACTCGAGGAAAGTTGCAATCTCCTCTTGAGCCTTCCTGAGGGTACCATGGGTCTCCTAATGTGCAAGTCACCACATGCAAAATCAACAACAACCCCTGTGCATCACAAAACTATGTGGTAGACTCTGTGAAGATACAGCAGACTCAGTTGTTGCTTTTTTTTGTTTCCATATCAGAAAAAAAATTATCAATATCCTCAAATTTGGACAGTGGAGTGCATAGACGCACACCTCTCATTTGGTCTGGACGTATGGCGTGCAGTGCTAGCACCCTTGCAGGAAACGTGTTGCCACAAACATTGCTTAAGGTTATCATTTGTCAGGGGGCAAAAAAGAGCCGAAGGCACTTATTTCCACCCTGCTTCATTATGCCTAATTGTAGATTCTGAGGAAAGGCCTGAATGTTACCCAAATTTGGCTTGCAGACCAGTCTCATGATCCTCATTTCAGCCCAAGTGAATTGTACACTCTGTTGTTCAAGATATCACATAACCCAAACCAAAAGGTAAGTTCAAACTTACGACTACAAATCTGGTCACCAGAAAGTACAGCACAGAGTCCATAAAAGGAAACAGAACGGTTTGCTAAACTAGGCAATACATCAATCCTTTATGTTATGTACACTTTATTTACAGCGCAATTCCAGACTCAAAATGATGATGAATGAAGTTGCAAAATGCAGCTGGATTTTCATCATTTCAAGGCAAAGAGCAGCATAAAAATTATTTGTGATTTCACCTTTTTTAACCAATTCCCAAAAGTTAATTTGGAGGCATTTCTTTTCGTTTACTCAGTCTTGTTTATCATTACTTTCCCACCTTCTTCTTCTACTTTATAGCCCTCTGTCTGCTCAGTGAGTCTGGGGAATACTGTAGTTTACATGCACCACTGCATGGACAGATAGGAAGCTTTACCAAGGTTGACAGATGCTAACCTACTCATAGAAGACAAGTTACTGCAACTTCCTAGTTCAGCAGAACATTATTCTTCCATGATACAGTTTGAGCAACATCAAAACTGTAGTAAAAAGTGCATTTTCCACCAAGAAAGACAGCAGGAAGAACATGGTAATATTTTATGAATATAAATATTTTTACTTTGCTCATAGCCTGCATGGAATTCAGAATGATACCAAACATAGAAAGAGTTTCTTAGTACAAAAGTCAGTTAGTTACTCCAGTCAAACAACTAAGAGAATCTGTTATATATGGCTTTATCTCCATTCATTACTATTTTCCCTGCAATGTCTTTTTTTAAGTCACCTGTTAGTTCTACTGCCAAAAAAATCACTGATCTGCACAATTTAACCCCTTAGAAAAACATTTCCAAGTGTCACCTGTTTTTGTTTTCCAAAAACACACCATTAATTGTGCAAGCCCTCTGCTAAAAAGCAATTGTTATGAGAAAGTAAAAACATTTCTATCTCTTCATTATATATCTTAAAATACATAAGCAATGTAACTGCGATATCACTGACTATCATTTTCTCTCTCTCTCTCTCTCAGTCCTTTTTTCTCCTTATCTATAAATATGGTGGTGTTAATATAATAATGAATGGGTTTCTCTAGATGCTGTTCGGTTTTGCTGAGAAACCGAAGAAAGTCAAAGTGCTTTTGCCTTGTCATCCGCACAGTTCAACTTCTAGCTCTACTTAGGTCAGCAACTTAAAGCAGTTAATGCAAGGAATTCTGGGATGGACATAATCTACATGATGAAGCCATCACTCCTAAGGTATGGTACTGTATCCTAAGGTATGGTACTGTATAAATTGTATCAGAGTGCCATCACTCTGGTATGGATGGCAATGTGGAGACCGTCACTCCTAAGGTATGGTACTGTATCAAATTGCTTTTAAGGAAAACTACAACATCTCACTCTGGTATGGATGGCAATGTGGAGTCACTAAATGGGAAAGGAAAACGTGATCTTTTCCCCCTTCTTAAGTCATACGATGAGTTTCCCGCAGAGCTGGTAGGAAAATGTTCGTTCTTACCCCACAGCCAAAGCCGTTGTTTGGTTCGCACACAATCTTCCTCGCTCCAGGTTCGGGAAGCAGGCCAGCTCCGCAGCCAGGCGTGGGGCACAGCACTCCCCCCATCTGCAGCACGCACTCCTCAGCCCCATAGCGCTGGTAGCGGTGGTACTACAACACAACAGAGGCACGTTACAACTCCAGTAGCATGCAAAAAAGGTACATAAAATTGGAGCCTGAGCCTATCCCACACAACAGAGTCATTTTTTTTTTCATTTCAGGTTCCTTGTCAGATATTTAGGACTCCTTGGCATTGCAGCAGAAGGGGTATGGGTCACTGTGCTCCAGGTTGCATCGGATGCCTCATTCTCCCACTCACAGCTATCATTTTCAACACCAGAGAATCATGTGCAATATTAACATGAAGAAAACAGCAGGCTCTTCCTATAAATAACCTCAAGCACCCTTATATTGCTATTAAGTAATTACTGCAAATGTCTAAAATAATGTCCAAAGCCAGAAACTGATGAATGCTGTATATAGGGTTTTTAGCTCCTGGTGAATCCTCAAATTACACAAACTCTACTCTAAAATGATTGATGCAACTGCAATAACCTTCCCTGGTCAAATTTACCCTGCTTTCAAGCTGAGATAAGCTGAGCAAGTACAAATCATGCTGTGTACATGTAAATCGTGTCCACTCTAGGTGCAGTATTAATGCAGTTCCACACTAGTGGCTATATGGCCACTGTAAAGCGGGCTTTAGATTCCCTTATAAATCTGATCTGCTGCAGAGTGAAATAAATGAAAGCATGCGGTTCGAACAGCCCCACAGAACAGAAAGGGAAAATCCAAAAAGCCAAAGAGGAAGGGAGTTGTGTGAATTTTCTCTGAGGGAGACGAACGATGTTGTGGTGTGAGAAAACAATAAACGCTTTATGATTCAGCAGTCACAATGGTGTTTAGTACTTCATAAGTTTTTATCTCATAAGTCTGTTTTTTTTTTTTTTTGGAAAACAACTAAAAATCTTCTCTCCAACCTCCAACCCCCTTCAAAGGAATGCAATGAGGAAAACTGAAGCAGCAGAAGCAAAATCTCATACACAAAGCACACAAAGAAACATCTTGAATTACAAAGACACTGCATATTTTGCAGGTACATTTAAGAAGATTCTTTTGCAAATGTTGCCATAACATTTCTTGTTATACTGGTTTGTGTTTTCAAATAGTACGTAACTTGTAAAACCGTATAGTATATAGAGAGATATACCGAATAGTACATAACTTTTAAAAACCGTATAGTATATAGAGAGATATACAGTATAATATACAGACATAAAAGCGTTGCATTTCATAAGGAAAAAAAAATCTCTAAACTTGAAGTATCAAACATTTGTCTAAGAAAAAAAATCTAGACAAACCCACTCTCAAAAGAAAAGCAAAATCCAAAGGGAGAGAACGCGTTCAAAATAATGCTCAATGCATGAAAGGCAGCCAGAAATCGTGAGTGAAGATATTACTCCCTGGATCTTGAAGACAGGAGTATTTGAGGAAAATTAAAAGATGTGTCTGCAAGTTCTGCCCGAATGTAGGTCTCAACAAGTCAACTGTTGTTTCTCTATGTTACTGTTATGCTCAAACCTAGATTAATGGAATGAATATTTAATATTGGACTCTATCAATTTTCGGGAAAGTTTGTGATCCTTGCAATAAATATATGCTGAGTGCTCTGAGTCATTCTGCTGGCCTTGAACAGAATCACTGGTAATCACAGCTGCAAAGCTCTCTGCTGACCTAATTTTTCTTCAGGGCACGGACTGGACCTGAAGGTGAGGATGGAGATTGTCTTACCCTGTTAAAAGGTAACACTCCATTGTGCTGAATGTTTGATTGCCAGTAGCTTCTTATTATAGAGACAAATGGCAATGACACTCTGGTTGAGATTCTGTCGGCATTTCCATTATAAATTCTCAGCTGAAAAAAAAAGGTATATTTTCCAGCACCCAACTTAGCATAAAAGGGCACAAAGCGATTCCTCCTGTCTCCTCTCCTTCTTTTTTTGATACACAGAATGGAGAGTAGGAAAGGTTGGAATCAATCTGACTTCCTAAGTTACACAAAGGAAATCGTCCTACTGGGGAGAGGGAGAAAGAAGTCATATTTTAACCAGGGAATTTGATGTTTTATACAGGTTCTGCACAGAAATCATACCAAATTATTGTATAATTATTTTCACACTGCAAAATCCAAACAAATGGGTCAATTTGAAGACAGGAGAGATTCTACTAAGTATACTTGCACATCTTGCTGTCTAGTTAACAGCCTGATTCCAACCTCCAAAGTCCAGATATACTCTTGTAATGTCATTTTACAATTTCTTTTTTCTGTACCTATACAGTAGCTTGGTGAAAACTCAGAAACCAACTAAAATCTGTAGTAGCAGAGTGTATACATGCTTGCTGCCATTACACAGTAATACATAAAATATGCTGATTTATATGCTGTATTCTGTGGTCTGAAACAAATCATCTTGCTTTACATTAAAGGTGCATTTATAAAAGGCTTGTAGAGGACCAAAACACTTATTCATGAATTCTTGATGAGCTATTTGTATATCACCAGAGACTATATCTACTGGAGGCATTTTCTCCTGGTACATCACAGCCATACATATCACACAGTCCTCATGCAATCAACATGTTTAAGACAAGTCAGTTTTCAAAAGCACTGGAATGACTTTAGAGCCTTGGAGGTATTTTCGATCATATGCTTTTATCAGATCTTAAAGGATATTCTATCACTGGTTTACTTTACCTGTGACCCTTAACTGGATGTTTAAGGTGGGATTCATTTCACTGAGCTTAGATTTCCACAGTGGTGATGCTGATGGTTGTGCTGGTTGTTTAGACTGTCCCTCATAATTAATAGAGAAAAATAGGATGTAATTCATCATTTCCTGTCTACATTTGTACACTAACATGAGAAGAACTGAACTCCAAAGTGTCTTATTTTATTAGCTAGAAGGGGAGATAAGACAATTAGCTAAGTGGTGACATCTAAAGTCAGATGACTCCCACTTTATGTGCTGCCAAACCAATAATAACCAATAAGTCACTAGGATCACTCTTTTAGAACTCTTTTAGAAAGCAAAGTTTAAGTAGAGTAGGCCTAAACTCTTTTAGAAAGCAAAGTTTAAGTATCTAGATAGGTTAAACCTCACCCAGCTTTAGTTCTTCAGGAATTAAGTATCTTGCTTGAACAAGTCATATAGGCTCCAGCTATATTGCATGAGAAGAGAAAGGGAATCTATACCTAGAAGGGAATTTATCCTGTCTTAAACGTCATGTCTAAGATAGGTGGCATGAATCACCCTGTGGAAGGGCTATAGTTGAAGCTGAGACAACTAACATTTGTTGGACATTTGTAACATTTGCTACACATCTAACATTTAGACAGCTGTCATTGAAATGAATCTAATTCTTGTGTACATTTGAAATATTTTACAGTATCTATTAGTTATTATCAGTGTCCCCAATTTAAGAGAAAGAACTCATCATGTGTAAAAGGCATCTGAACATGTTATAAGTAGGAAAAATATCTCCAATTATTTTCAGGGAGATGTTCTTACAAAAGTTATTATATGGGGAACTTGGCTGTACGAGCATTCATGATCCCTGATTTCAATTCCTGGCAGCAGTACAGCCTTCCTGTGGTTTTCACATAAGTCACTTAATCTGTGCTCCTCATCAGTTCCCCATTTGTTAAGAGGGAGAATGATACTTGCTGATTTCACTGTGGTGTTGAGAGGAAAAATCCATTAATAGTCATGAGACATCAAATACTATGGTAATGAGGGGCATAAAATTACACAGAAATCACCAGCTGTCTACTGCTGTGGGAAATCAACTTTTGAGCAAAGTATGTCAGGCATTTATATACTACTTTAATAAGGGCCTCAGAAATACAGGTAGGTAAATAATTGCCAGATTCACCAATGGAATATATATTTCAATGCTGATTTTTTTTTAAAAAAATCTTTAAAAATCATGATTTACATCAATCACCAGCACTAAGACAGCTAAACACAAGTGCACAAGACAGTCATAAAACATCGTTTGTGCGTGCGTGCGTGTGTGAAAATAGCATTCTGCAGTAAACCTTATCCTTAATTTGTGAATTGTACCACCTAACCCAAATCTATACTTCTAACTGAATAAAATTTTAAGTGAAAAAATCACAGCTCTGCTTAATGGTATTTCTACCACATTATGAAGTTCTTTCATGCAAGCTTTGTTTATAAAGACTTGTCAGGGCTTTTATAAATGATTTTTATAAATTATAATAAATTATAGTATGACACAGACATGAAGGCTGGATAAATTTAATCATTTATTCCCTGCTCCTCATTTTCTAGATTGGGATGGTATCCCTTTGAGTCTTAGAACGGTACCAGGAGATTCAATCTTTTGATACTCTAAATCAGGTAATATAATTGAAATCATTGGGCTGAAACAAGAATAAAGCAGGTTTAACTAAGGATCACTGTATTTTCAGCTGCATTGAGATTCAGATATTAAGACAAACCTGAAATGGATGCATAAAACCCCTGCAAAATGCACCTTATGAAAACAGTGCTTACCGCCATGTTATTTGATTTGCAAGTCATGCTTCAATACGCTATTTTATGCTATTGCTATTTTAATTTTACCTTCATACACTGGGCACATATTCTTCTCCAACTTTTTTCTTCTCATACCCAAAATCAGCTGCTCAGTAGTAGCCTCCCATGGAACTTTGGATGAAAGTCTACTAGTAGATGTAAAACCAAAAATTTTAATCTCTAAAGGCTAATTTGATTACTTGTTTCTTTTAACTGCATGTAATTGTCTCAGAGGGAAGAAAATCTACTTTCTGGAGTCAGATTGTTTTTACTGCTCCTATAAATCAAATAACCATCTGTGTGTCTTAAAATTAGATTTTGGAGGCTATTAGTCCATAATGTAGTCTAAGCACTTTATTTATATATATTATACACATATGAAAAAAAATTAGTTACATAATGCAATTAGACCTCTAAAAGTACAAAACTCAGCACACATTGGACTTGTAAAACTTAAAAAAGTGGCATAGGGAAGGAGCCTGAAATTATAATGAGGTGAACTTATATAACATGCATATGAAGAATCAGAGGTTGAAACTGGACCACCCTACTTTATTTTTCCTGAGTTGGTGGACTCCTCTGCTGGCCCATGGTTAGGTGAGAAGCATCAGCAACTTTTTGTTCCCCCCGGAGCACTGTACACACCACAAAGGACACCAGAAGAACTGCCTTCTAGAGGGCTGGCAGTTTTTGACTTTGTCATTGAAAAGAAAATACTTTAGGTGGGAAACCCATGACTGTACCAGTGCAGCACAATTCATGGATGAAATGGAAGTAGATCAGATAGATAGAGAGAAAGGAAAGACTACAGTTTGCAGAGTGGCATGAAAAAAAGCACAAGTTCAGGAGTAAGAAAAAAATTAATGAGAACAGTGAGAAGGGAGGACACTTGAGGATGTTTTCAGGGAACCAAACTGAATAAAGAAGACGTAACATGATGTAAGGCCTTGGCAGTGAAGAAGATGTATGTATGTATGTTACACTATTTGCAAACTGGTGGAAACTTGCGGTCTTCTGCAGATACTTGTGAGATCAGTCTGAATAGACCAAATGCTGGAGATTACCATTCAATTCATTCTGACCGTGGAGCTCCAATCCATATTCCTTTCTTCCCTTCAAATGACAACCACCAAAACTCTAACAGATGCAAAGAAAGCTTATTTTTTTCAGTTGATATTGTTACATTTTGTGTAGGATCCACTGAAGCTACAGACTGCCAGGAATTCCACTTCCCAGGTCACTAGAATGGAGAGCCATTCTTCTTTTCTGGTTCAACAAATATATACATATCCCATGAAAACGGCTGAAAATTCACCCAAGGGACAGAACACATCCTGCCTTCAGATTTGTTCATCCAGCTGCAAGGCTGAACACTGGGGTTAAAACCCATTCTTTGAATCAAACAGAAGGGGTGTTTCTCTATTTGTGTTTTTGGAAGCACTGAAGTCTTTCATCACTCATCGTTCATTTCAGCTGCTAAACCAAGAACAAAATATTCTCACTTCTTTGAAATACAGACAATATGAGGGGAAAAAAAAAAGAAGGAACAGTATGGATGTCCTGTCTATGACAAGAACTCAGAAAGGCTAAAATTCTGATAAACATAGCTGAAGAAAAACATAGCTCAGGAGCCCACATGGATTTGCATTATGTGTGAAATCCAGAAAGAAGATGGTTAGTAGACATTTAAAGCAAATATATACAGGAAGAGGAGAAAGTTAAGTCATAGATGTAGAAATGGCTGTAAAGTTTGTAAAGTTTGCTGTGTAGGCCCAATGACGATAGAAAAAAAAAAAAAAGGAAAAAGAATATATAAAGGGGAACGGCATTTAAACAAGTTAAACAGAGTAGTTCAATTTTAGAGAGACAGTTCTGGATGACAAATCCAAACATCAAACTACCTGAGGTGGACCAAAATCTGAGAGGAGAAAGACAAGGAGAGGAAACTGAAAGAAGTAGGTAGGCAACAGTGGCATTCGGATAGTCTGTGCAGAAGGGTGAATCAATGGAGGAAAAAAAGTGGGAAAATAGAAACACAGAAAGTCATTCACAAAGATGCAAATAAAAAAGTATTTTGTTAGGTAACTATGAACTGGAATTATTTAGTAAAAATTCATTCAGAATTTTTTTTTTGGACTGCATGTGAATTATTATTCTAAATGCAGTTACCCAAAATTCTTGACCCGCAGATACTTCAGAAGCACTTTGTTGCTCATATTCAGCATCTTCCTGCATGAAACTACTGGTTATTTAAAATTGCATTTCTTTTTCTAGAGTGGGTAAATAGCATGTATCAATCAGTTTAATTTTATATTACTTTTGCAACATATGCCTTAAAATTAATTCTTAAAAACAAATACAGTCACTAGTATATTTGCTGTAAGCAAAAATTTAAGAGAACCTTCCCCTGGGGCACAGATGTTTTTAAAAAGCAAATCAAAACTAAAACTTTCTGTCTTCACTGCATTCTCTCTGTACTAGATTCCCATATTTCCTAAAGTTATAGTTAACAGTGAAAGCTTGCACAAGCCCACACCACTTTTGAACAGAATGTGCATCATCAGATTTTCAAAACAGCATATTCTGTGACCTTACTTTCCCCCAAATCACATTGAAATAGGCAAAAAAATGGACTGCCAGCCAGGCTTGCCCTGATTCCAGGGATATAAACACCCACAACATTTCTAAAGAAAAAGTGAGCAGTGATATGAGTTGCAGTAGCAGCTGATAGGAGAAATCTGTTAAAATTGATCATTCCCCTGTCAAAATACAAAAAAACTGGCCGATACATTCTGCAAAGTTGTCAGACCAGATGATATAGCAGAGAATCGCAGCTATACATTACTTAGTGGCTTCTTTTCCTGCTACTAGCATGCCATTCACTTCATCTGTGCTCTGACCTGTTGGGGGCACTCAGGTATAGCTGCATATTGCTCTTGCATTATTTGTTTTCCCTTCCAGCCTTCAGATGTAGCTACTATTTTATTCATGAATCACAATATTCCATTTAAACAATTAAACGAGATTTTTTTAATCACTTTAGGGAGAAAGGAAAAGGGGAGTTTCTTGGAGAGTCATTAGGGAGACTCCATAACAGTGCATCGCTAGTCAAACTGCTATGGTCGGATATCATAGTGCTCAGGTCTGAATTAAAATGTTCTCTCTGTTTCTCCAGCACTGCCTTGTTGAACTATCTGTCTAGCAGTGTATTTTACCGTATTTACTGCATCTTTAGCATGCTTTTGTATGTAGTTTGTACTATCACCAAATGTGGATCCACTTGCTGTTATTTGCAGAGATAGCCAGCTTGACAGAGCACAGGATTACTGCTACCACCTGGTTAGTAACCAGGTGAAACCACCTGGTTTCACCCCATTCCTGAATACAGCTCAGATACCTGTGAGCAGTTAGATAGGGAGCAGGATTTCCTCAGTTATGCAAGGGGAAATTAAGGGATTATGAATAATTAAATAGAAAAAAAAATCATCATCAACAACAACACACTTCTCAGTGCTAAGGACTTCAGGCGAACTTCAGGGTTTACCCTTCTTGGGGCAGGAGATGTCTAGCAGATCCTCTTTGCCTTCTACAGAGTTTTGCAGTGGGAGAATTTCTCAAGAGGAGACTGAAGCAAACCAAGCAAAGCTGCTGAACTTGTTTTTGTGCATCTACTCCGTCTTATAACGTGGCAATAAACCAGAAAGCAGAAAAAGAATAATGATCCAAGACATAAAAAAGCTTTTTCACATTCACCAGCTCTAGAAGAGGTTTGCCTTTAGAGACTTTTCTAGGTCAGACTCTCTGGCACCTTCTGAGGGACAAGTATCAAGTGGAGCAGCAATCTGTTCCTGAAAGTACTTGTGTTGCATTTGAAATCAATTACTTGGGAAGCCAATTATATGTGGGAAGTTAGGTACCCTGAATATGTATCTTATACCAAAAGAGCTCATTCTGTTTTATCATTGCACTAGACTATGATTACCTCTTTCCATCAGTTCTAAAAATAATTCGTCCTTCAAAAACTGTCCTGTCAACCAGTCAAAAAACAGTGAAATCTTAAAAGAGAAAATTCTCATCTGGAAAGCATTTTCCAAAAAGCACATCTTTGAGTGGGATGCAACAAATCACCAATGGGCAACATGGGAAGTTAATGTGTTTGGGATACTACAGAGTTTTGTCTTTTTGGACAACTGTCATAGTCATAACTGTGTTATCATTATAGAATTTCTTTTTAGCAAATATTTGCATGATTAGCAACTCATCACATTTCAAAATAAACATAAAACCTTTTTTTTCCTCAGTATTAGTGCTCCTTCAATGCTTATGTTTAGCTAAATAAGCAGTTAATTAAATAGACAGATATCCAGGCACACAAACTATTTTCCAGTGGTTTGATCCTACAAGCTACTCACCACTTTTATTTCTTACAGACATCATCAAAAGTGATATATGCTCAGTATTTACAGGAAACAAACACCCGACAAAGAAATGGTGGAGACTATGGATTTGTATTAGCAATAGTTTCTTGATTTTAATTTCACTGAAGTTTGTTTGATGATATTAAAAGAGTTGATGAAGCAGACTTCTCTAAGGCATTCATCTTCGTGTCACATGACATTTTGATTAAGTATCAAGAGTGATACAAAATTAACGTCCCATATACTAAGAGGATTAAAACTTAGTGATCTATCAGGTTTCAAAATGTAATTATAAACAGGTAATCTTCACCAGACAGTTGTGTTTTCCAAAAGGTCCTGAAGGTATGGATTCTTGGCCTTATGCCACTTAAATTTTTTATCAATGGCTTGGAAGAAAACCAAGAACTTAAAACAGAGAAAGTTTGCAAGAAATTGAGAAGAAGAGGTAATGAATAAGATAAGTTTATGCTGCAAAGCAATCTGCACTGCTGGTAAACTGTCTTTGAACAAACAACTTATATTTCAGCACAGTGAAATGTAAAGTTACTTTTCTAGGAACAAACAATATTGTTCAAAATTGCACATTGTGGTTTCTGTCTGAAGCGGTGGCAAGATGGTGTGATGGATTGGTGAGCTGAATCGGAGCTGTGCCCGTCCATGTCCGAAAGCTCTAAAGCATTTCTTAGATGAATAAATAGGAATTGCTTAGGAGCAAAATTACATTCCCTCTCATTGGGCAGTCTGTGATTACTTGGAAGCTATGAGTACACTTGCTATGTGCATTTAAAACTATTTTTTTGGCTGAAAAATATTTATCTGACTATCTGCTTGACAAAGTGACTCAGTTTTGTTGCATAGGCAATCTCATCCTTTTTAGGGACACAGTGGCTTTTTCTGAATCACATTCACAAATTCAAGCCGCTGTTTTATGTTGAGTGCTCATTGCCTTCTGATAGGAAAAAGGGAAAGGATGTGCAAAGGATCTGCACATTGAGGAATGGGAGATATAGGGAGAGTAGTGACAGAATGGTTGAAAGAAAATTTTCTGTCCTTCATGACTGAAAGGTATAATAGGATGTAATGTCTGAAAGTGATTTCTAAACAAAGCGTGGATGTTTTTCTATGCATTACACTCTAGTTTGAACAAGCATTAATTCAAGGAAGTCATGTAATCTGGATTCTAAAGGAGATCAGAAAAGATCATTACAATGCTCCATTCCATTATTATAATCTGGCCTTACAAGCATTTTCAAAGTAAACCTAGATTGAATATGTATCAGGAAGATGCCCTTGTTATTCTTGGACTATTGCATGGGTTTGAAGCATATATTTGCTAGTCAGTAATGCTGAAATTGTAAGTAGTCTGAATTAAGCAAGGTTTTAATTAATTGTGATTTTTTTTCTATCTAGTACACATGACAACAGAAAAAGACATACTCTATAACATTCTTTCAAATTATATAACTAACTAAATATAAGAAATAATTAAATAGTCATGTGAATAAGCAATTTGCCTGAAATCCCTTGTTTTCTTTATTTACATGATCTTAGCCTTTTTTTTTAACTTTGTTTTGCAGCAGTTTCTCCCTAACTATCAAACTGTGGTCTAATTCCTAGCAGATGCTACTACAAGACTCATCACAATATTAGTTTTGTGAGGGAGAATGTAATTGCAGTATTCTTTACATTTGTAAGGGCTTGTGAAATAATTCAAGTAGCATGGGAATGCTAATTACTTGCAAAGACATTTGTAAAGACTCTGATGATGATCACTGTATCCAAATATCCAGTTAGAGTAGCCATTTTCAGTGAACAGCAAATCTTTATAGGTCAGATCTGTGCTGCCAAACATCTTTCCATCTACCTTGTTTTATGCTCCTAATTCATGCTGTGAAACATTTTTCATCTGTTTAGGTCAATAAAAATGTTTAGACAATAAGAAAGGAGTAATTCCATTATAAAAGCCTGAAAATTGCCAGAAGTATTCTGTATCGCAAAAATAATGTGTTTATTTTAGCAGCAGTTCTACGAGTATAGAACTCCTCCTCAGTCCACTGTTTTCAAGATTTTTCCTATTATTAGATACAGATTTGTCCTCTGTTTTAAGTTGCTTGTTCATCTTAGTTTGGGAGTTAATGTATAACCATATAATTTAATGCCCTCTGAATGCAAAAACACAAGGGTGGGTTGACAAAGGTAAATAAAGAAAAATTAAATGGGCAGTCTTAAATCTGACATTTACTAATTTCTGATTTTTTGATTTGCATTCAACTCTTTTAACCCTCGTCTTCTATCTTCCTTTTCTAGAACAAAACAAAATAAAAAACACACAAAAAAAAAGAAAAAAAGAGACTTACAATTACAAGTAAATTGTATCAGGTCTGCCAGCGATCATTATCAAGGCTGGGTTCTGTAATTCTGCGCTCAGAGCTATCAAACTCTGGTTGAGCCCTCTCCCTCCAATCCCTGTTCACTCCTTCCACTTTCAAACTCTCCCTTCTTTCCTCTCTTCCCAGTCTGCTCTGCATAGCTTCAACTTCTTGGGCTTAGTACAGACTTAGTACAGACCTTCATCATTTACAAGTCTCTTCTAGGCAGTTTCTTTACTTAAGTCACTGCCCCCCAGTCCTTGGTACAAATCTCCTTTACCCCTTCTTACCCTGGTTTCTACTACCATTTCTCTCCTCTCCCAGTCAGCTCCATCTCTCCTCCTTCTCCAAGCTCCATCCCTGGTGTACCTCTTCCCTCTACTTCCCCAGCCCAGACAATTCTAGTCATAATTTCTTTTATTTGTTCTTCCTAAATCCTCAGTCTCAACAGAGTCCTCCTTTCATTCTCTCCTTGGGAATTGCATGGCCTGTTTTTTGGCTTTTTTTTTTCTATGTCTGTCAGTTAAATCCACCCACACTCCTCTCTAGGCTGCCTTCTTGCTGAGGAGAAACTGAGTCCCTGAGGAATTAGCCTGACTTTCTGTAACAGCTGGAAAGAGACTCTGACAGGGGAACACTGAAAATGTAGAAAACTTACCAGCACTCCTAACTATCATCAAAATAAACCTGTAGGGGATTGAAAGGGAACAGTGGAGCAAAAGGAGATTCTAGACAATAATGTCAGATCTAACACCTACGGAAGCAGACTTAGACTGGACATTTCAGAACCTTCTCCTGCCTCTGACACAGACTTCACATAGCTTTACCCAAGTCCCTTGGGGCTAGATTTTCTAAAAGACACTGATACTCTGATGCACAGTACATGAATGCTGACCTGTTACGTCCTTGCTCCCTGGAACCTGCAGCTCTGTTAGGCAGTCAGGCTCCACAAACAGGACATTAGGAAAAGCAGACTTGACAGATGTGGTCACTCTGAATTTCAGAAATGCTGAGTATTCAAAAATGCAACTTCCCTTTCAAAATTTAAGGCTATATTCTCAATATATCTGTACATTAGTTTTAATATTGGCAAAATAGGAACTGTGACCACTTTCTGAGTGTTACAAAAGCATGTCATGCTTTCTCAAGACCTGTCTTAGAAAAAGTTCTGTGAGTACAAAGCACATCTATAACCATGAATGAGAAACATACCTTTAAAAGAGACAAAAAAGGCCAGAAAAAGAGAAGGATCTGATTATGAATAGCTGTAAATATCAATCCCTTAGCCTATTTGCCTCTCTGATGTTTTAGAGAACCTGTTTACTGCTGTAGTCCAAAGCTGAAAAACTGTGGCAGATAGCAGATGTACCAATTAATAACCTGCCAAGGCTGATGGATAGAATGAAAAAAAAATATCTCATGTGTATCTCTCATGTGCTTTTTCCTCACATTTCAGGTCACTGGGGGTCATGAGACACACACTGCCTCTCTGGAGAAAGCCGAAACTGCCTCATTAGCGTCTATCTTTCATGACACGATGACGCCGCCTTTGAGATGCTAACTCACCTGCTCTTCCCCCAGAATCCTGAAGTGATGAAGCTCTTTAATCAAGGAGTCTGGACAGCCAGCTGTTGGGAAGAAACAAAAACAGGCATTTTAGAGCTCCCCGTCAGTGCTGTTTCAGTGTAAGACACACAGATACAGAGAGGATACAATACACAGATTACATTAGATAAAGAAGATTAGAAAGATTAGCCATGGTTCTGCTGGCATAAGGAGGCTGAAAACCATCTATCAAATAATCCTTCCACATTTCTGAGCATACTACCAAGAACAGTCAGAAAGGTTATGTTCTGTATATGCTAGCTGTTTTCCCAAAGGGCTGCAAACCAAAAGCAAGATGAAAATCGTAGCGCTGTCTGGCAGATATCGCCAGCCCCTTAGTGTAAGCCAACAAGCTTGTTAAAAGAGGATCTCACATCAAAACCTTGGAGCTACCCAAAGCTGAATTCTGATTCACATGCCAGCTTTGGACTCATTTCTAAGTGTAATGCAGGTTTTCTCTGATTCCCTGAAGGACTTCACAGACTCTGCAGGCCTCACAGATCACTTTACTTTTGGCTGTCACAAATACAATCCACTGCGAAAAATAAGCAGTTGTCACCCATTGATGTAACAACCAACTACATAGGCAGAGGAGAGATTTGCCAAATTTAGCGTTAGATTAACCTTGATTGTTACAGACATTCACATCTCTACAAGCTAACAAGAAAAATCATGTCTCTTGGTGCTATACAGTTTACTGACCTGTGAGGCTGTGATGAAATCACAGTTCTATTACTCACTTCTGTAGACTACTACACTCGTTTCTGGCAAGGAATAAAAGTGCAGACCTGTGAAAGCAGTCTGGGCTTTATTTTTCTTACCATATATTAAGAATCTGCTTGTATACCAAAAAAGGTGTAGGGTACTGCTTCCGTAAAAGGAAAACATAGTTTTCCCCAGAATGTGGGAGGAAGTAAGATTTTTATCAGCCTGCTTTTCTGATGACAGACTTATGAAAAAGTTCTCTTTCACCTTATTGTATGTTACTAAAAGCATGAAATTAATTTGGTTATGGCTGTCAGGATATCTCCATCAGCAGTGTGACTCCACTCAAAGACAAACTCAGGCATGGCTGAAACTCACAATTTATGTTGGTGAAGTTATGTTTGGGATACAAAAGGAAAAAAAAAACAAACCTATTTGAAAACAGAGAAACTGAAAGGTCTGTATAGACACACACAGTTATATTAGTATGAGTCTAATGGTATGGCTGTCTCTACTTAGGGAATGGATTTAAACGCTACCTAAAACAACATGGCAAATTCTCTATTGCCATTCAAAACAGGTACATGTAGAAGGTACCATCAACAAAACTCTATGAGTGAACCCTTTAAAGGCATCCAAGGTTTAAGCATAGAGTAAGAAACATTTATTAGTAGCTTATTTCTTATTAATACTACTGTTTCTTCCCATTTAATAAAAACTTATCTCCTAATAGCCTTCTCGCCTTCTCCCTGTCTATCTCTTCTTTCCCTCATGCACCAGAATACTCATGCACTTGAATGCGAGTTTTCTCTCTGTGATTCTTTTCTTCCCTCCTCACTTCCCTCCATGCTCAAACTCTCACTGTTTTATTCAACTTCTTCTCAGTGTATGTAAAGTCATCATTACTACCTTCACCTTCAGAAGTGAATCACTTCTATGCTGCATTTTCAGTCTACTTTCATTGACTTTTATATGTCCATCCTTCAGTTAATTGAAACTCTCAATGTATCTGCTGCTCTGCCCCACTAACTTCTTGAACTGAGCCCAGAGCTGTGAACTTCTCTGTGCTTCAGATCAGAACAGACCACATAAAACATGGATCCTGTTCCTTACCCTCAGGACTTTACTTAATTATTGATGGTTTTTCTCTATGCATTTTCCACTGAAAAATTATGCATTGATTGTGCACTACTACAGGTATGTTAATCTTGGACAGATGTTAGCTTCTTAACAACAGCTAAACTGCTCCTTACCTCCTTCCACTTTTTATAATCTTTACAGCTTCTTGCTTCGCCACCCATTTTTTCCTTCATCTCTTATTTCATTCATTACATCCTAAATATCATGTGTAAGTATTCACTTGTTTGGTCGCGTGCATAGCAAAAACTCTTTCTCTTTTTGTTCCCTTTGAAATCCCATTTCCCTAATGCCTATTTCTCCCAGAAGACCATCCAGTTTTGCTCTCCTCATATGTAATTTATATGATCTCCCAAATGTGAACTGTTCACATATATCCTCATTATCTCTTACGTAAGAGACCATAGAAACTCTGGAATCAGTGGTTCTTTCTTTTTTAAAAAATTAAAAATATGATGTAATATATGTGCATTTATTATTAGTATTACTACATGTCTGGCACTATCTTCAACCGAATATTTTCTGCAGCTTATTTTCCAGAGATTTGCCTAACCCAGTTTTCAGTCTTTTAATTCTCTAGAATTTCACTGGAACTTGAAAACTGATTAAGTAACAGAATCTGAAGTCACTAGGAAAACAAGGAAGAGGTGTAGCATAAAAATGATGTCACTGTTCTCAAGACGCAGTCCAGCAACAATTGTCTTAGAAACGCTAAATAATATCATTATATTGAAATATATTAGTAATTAGTAATATGTTCTTTGTAAGAAGTCCTTTTGGTCCTTTCTGTTCTTCACATTGCAGAAGCAAAATGATTAAAAAATATTTTAGGAAAAATATAGGAACAATGAGGAAACATGGAAAAAAATAAAGTACGATCAAAAAACATCTTTCTCTATGCATATTTTTGGATGTACTCATCATACATCCTATGTCTACTTTAATTTCTTCTGTTCTCTAAGCAGACCTTTGTCAAACACATTCCAACACTGTGACCTATTTTCACCAGCTATGTGGTGGCTCTTAAAAAGCCTTGGGTGATGTCAAATTCTGGCACTCTGACTTGAGACAAAGGTTGTAGACAAATAGCCATTCTGTAAGCAAAAAGAAATGAGATCAAAAATACCTATTTATCTGAAAAGTCCTGAGAGTGTTTCACCACCTCACCCACACGAAAAGCCATATATTTGCCCACATATATGCATCATGCAAACACACACAGAGATTTGAAAACCATTACAAGTTAAGCACCGTACCCACTGGGTTTACAGAAAAACTTTGTGCATCAAAGCATAAAAGAGAAAGAAGAACTGTATTTAAGTTTCTGACATACAACTTGCCCTTGCCACAGAAAACAAATACTCTGCACTTTGCAGATTTTTGCTGCTTTGTGTAGGATGCTTTGAGGATTAGCTACTATGCTCTCTGTAGTACAGAAGTCCTTATAGTCCAGAGACCCAACAATTATCAATTTTCCATTTTCCCCTTCCTAATCAATGATCACTCAGAAAAACAAAAGCTTTTACAAAATTTCCACACAGATATACCAAAACATAGAAATATTTAAAAAAAATCAATCAATAAAAATTAAATACTATGGTAATAAAAGACAGTGATGCAAAAGCATGAACAATTGCCTTTAATCAGAAGCCAAGACTCTGAGCTGAAGACATCTGCAGACTGATAAAATGACAGCTAAAGCATTTATTAGTTTGCTCTTTCAGATGAAATTCAAATCTAAAGTGTATCATATGTTCTTGGCTACAGTGACTGTTACAGGTCTTTGCCTGCTGTTTAGGCAGAATGAGAAGTAATGAGTATGAAATTGGGGCAGATTTTTAGTTTTTTTATACCATTTTTTCTCTGATGTAACTCTATTGACCTCAAAGAAGTAACATCCATAAAACTAGTAAGGTGGCATAAGAAAGGGGCCCAAAAGTCTCAGAAGGAACCTAATGTATGAATGGATAATACCAAGTTCACAGCATCAGTAGCTTTAAAACCTCACTGCGAGTAAGAAAGACCTTTGTTTCCTTTTTAAATTTTCTATCACATCCCAGATTATTTGTTCTAGTAATTTCCTTTGTTGCTTGATTCCCACTTCACATTATTAATTTACTCCAAATACTAATATAGGAAAGCTATACTTATGATTCAATTGTACATTTAAAATTACAGAAATCTGCAGCCACCAGACCTTATCTCTCTTCATAAAGATATTTTTAATTTGTTAGCATAAGGAGACACAGTTCCAAAGGCAAAGTTAAAAAGGAAAATTTAAGACGGACAGATGAAGAAGTAATGTCTCCTAACATCATAAATCTCTGAGCTGAATTTCTCTGTACATACATTCTCAGTTACACTTATAATTAAACTATGATTCCAACCACTACCAATTTAATTACACAAATTGTCACATATTTTTTCTCATACAGAATTAGCTTCTGTTTTTGTTTTTACTTAAAATTAATTCTTTGTATGACTTATGTTCTCCAGTGAACAGCCAAAACAAAAATTAAATCAACTCTTTAATATTGCATAAAATGGAAAAAAATGCAACTGAAGAGCTTGAATACAAACAACTGAGAGGCAATACAAGTGTCAGGGTGCTAGGGCTGAATGCAGTGGAAGAATGTTGCTTCCCAAATTTTGCACCAAATGGAAATGCATGTTGGTCATAAATATATTTTTTACTGTGGGGGCTGAATTCTCTGCTCAGGCATAATATCTTCCAAAACACCTTACAGTTACAAGCATTTCTACCTATACTGTTAGATTGAATATTACACCTTATTTTCTAGCAAAGATATGTAGCAATTTTTCTTGCCTTGCCTTCCATCTTTCCCCAAAAAGGATATATAGAGGTAAGAGCATATATAGAGGTAATATATAGGTAAGATTCATTTCACTGAACTTCAGCATCTAAAAATTAGTTATCTAGAACTAATATAGTGCTCTCATGTTTCCTTTATAGTCAGTGGAGGGGAATATACACACTCATAGGGTAATACCTCTCATCTGCAATAGATCCTTTTATTGGGGCTATTTCTCTCCATTAACTATAGAGTCTAAGGTGACTAGAGAAGATATACACAACTAACTTTTAAAGTTAGATGAAATCAATTTTACCCAGCACCTGCAATCCAACAAGTCATTTATGCATATGCTTCACTTATATGCTTAAACTGTTCCCCTCATGTTTAGCCTCTTGCAAACAGAGCACTTACATTATGAACATGGCATAAATTCCATTTCTACTTGCTTATAATTTATGTGTGCATCAACCCTTGTTAATTCTGAAAAGTACATACCCTTTAGCGAGTGCTGAACATAACCATATATGAATATCTATCAATGTCCTTCAAAGAATTTCTTTCCTCAGTTAGCTAATTGCTAAGCCAAACTTGCAGCTGAATAATGTTTCAGATAGATGAGAATAACCAGTTATTTCATGCCTAGAAAATTAATGGATGAATGTCCCTTTTTTTCTGATTTGTCTAAGTAAAATTACTAGAATTGAGTACAGATAAGGAAAACGTTTTGTGTTAGAAGCAACCCACAAATATAAATTCTGGAAATACTGTCCTGGAATAGCAGTATATGCAATATGACAACAAAATGATGACCAGGAAGGAGAGAAAGAGCCCAGCACCACACTGGGTGTGATAAAGACAGGACCAGCAACTAGGAGCAAAGAAGAAGGAGCCAAGTCAGACTTTCACAAAACACCCAAGCCTGAACAGCTTGGGAATTCAGCAATTTGAAAGTGTTTGTTCACTTTCACACTACCTCAGCCTTTTCTAAACTGGTTACTAATTGCAATAGTAGTGTAAAAGAAATACATCTTTATGCTGTTTGTGTCTCCCCCAGTGAAGAAAAATTCTGTGTTGGTGATAGTGTAATCCTTTCTAAGGAAACAGACAATGATTTTTAAGTAGTAAATGACTCAATTTAATTTGTGCTAATTAAATGTTTTGATGATTCAGTTGACCTTTTCTCATTCTCAGTTCTAGGGGAACTCGAATAAAGGCAAAAATAAGAACAGCATATGGCTTACACAAATATTTTATTGTAAAGCAAAACAGCTACTAGGAAGAATATCAAATGTGTAATTTACAGACCACGAGCACATAAGCCTATCTCTGGCATACTGCTTGGGCTGAAAGTTGTAGAAAGGTCTTCTCAAAGATACCACAGGAGAGTATCATTATAACCACTGTCACCTTTTTATTGCATCTTAATCAGCAATAGTTTGCAAATATTTTAGGAAATTATTAAGATTTTTTACTTCTTCACTTATGAATTTTGTAATGTAGCCAAATCTCATGTGCCATTAATTTGTGGATCTACGGCGTGTTTACAGATATCATTCTTTGTAGAGGAAAGACATATTTTTTGAGGGATCAACAGTGACAAATGGTTCTGTGAATAATTTGGTTATCTCAATCCTGAAACCTAGCATTTGCAAGTCTTAAAATGAAGGTGTTAAATTTGCAGACCTTAAAATTTTGTCCTTGCAAAGTCAACAGGCATGTGTTAGTCTGCAAAGCTTTGCTGGTGCGTAATGCTAAACGAGAGCTGGCAACAAACCATATTTGCAGATGGCTTTCTCACCCACAGGTCAACATTGTGAAGATCTTCCCTGTACATCCTTAAAGCCTCTTTAAAACCACAAATAACGGGGCAATTCTTCAGTTGATTCAAGTTACAATTAAGTCCGTGGTGCTTACATATGCTCACATCAGCAAAAAAATTGGCTTTGGACACAGAATTTAATATTTTGTTAAAAAAAAAAAAAAAAGAAGTGCCAGGTTTTTGAAAGATCAAGTGTCATTTATTGCAGTTTACTCCACAATAGAAGTAGAGTTGCTCCTTTTTAAAATTTCAGAATTAAATCCCCTTTTCTGCTGATTAAATCTCTTGTCAAACAGAATTATGGTCATTTTGCCATGTCTTGACTAACTTCCAAGAGTGAAAGTTAGTAAAAAGTTTTATACATTTTTTTGGGATCAAAAAGGCCAGTAAAATAAGTATTCGAGAAAGTGTCCTGAAAATGTGACTGGCAGGCCAGAATATCTGTTGAGCTCTGAGTTTACCAGAGATGTCAGTTGCTCAATTGAACATGTTAAATTCCCTTTTCTGTACTCCTTTTTGCATGTACTTCTTAATTTCAAAATCAGTTAGGGACAGGGAAAGTATTTTGCTCCCCTGCAGTACTTGTGTAATAATTCTGCAAAGGGAATGCATTAGACATAGAAAAGGCTCACATAAAGTTTGAGCATTCACAGGAAATAGAGCATCTCGGATGAATTACAGAAAACTCTCTTGGGCTGGCTTTCTCACAGTGCACACAGCTCTGGCCTTTGCAGGGCTGCTACTTACTGTTTTTTTTTTTTTTTTTAATGATGCTTTAAAGACAAATGACCAAAACTAATGAACCACGTTTGCCATCTCCTACGAGGTTCTTTCCTTGAATCTCTACAGCAGAAAGTCTCAGCAGGAGACATTTTGGTTTAGGACCAGCTTGCTTGTTTGCTTTTTGCATAAGGTAATATTTAAAAGAGCCTTGAACAAATACTGTTTATTTTTCATGGGAATTCCAACCCTGAATTACACTGCACTGCGCTGTGCCAGCATGGCAGTGCCTGTTATTTCTGGCAGTATGTGCTGCACTGCTGTATAATGAACTACCTAAAGAGCCCCTCAGAGGAGGGAGGTTGTCTAAAAATAAATCCAGCATTGCCCAAGAGATGCTGACTTCTTAGTGACCATGCAATAGAACAAATGTATTTGACTTACAGATTCTATCATCTGGTTGTCCAAAATTCCTGTTTAAATTACGGACTTTAATTCACCCAGGCAACTCCCAGAAAAGTCAGACACTACAATATTTATGTAACAAAATCTAACTCATGCTGTCTATGTGTAATGGGAAACTGAAGAGGGACATTGACTGCTCAAAAACATTGGCTTTAGAAGGAGACCTAAAAAAGGAGAATTCCTTCTCTCTCTTCAGGTTACTGTCTTATGTTGAAACTGAAGTTAATTTTACAGGGACAACATCACTTCACTAATAAAACTTATTTGTACAGACTCTTCATAAAGTCAATAAATCAGTAAATCAATAAGTCTAAGCTTCCTAACATTACACAGATGAATTATCTTTTTTTAATTGAGATATAACAGAGCTGCTCTAAACTCCTTCTGGAACACACAGTATCTTCTGCCATAGAAACTTTATCAGTGGAAAACTCATGGTAGGGATGTGGGCGGATAGGAGCTCTTCACTGTCAGTACACTGGGTTTTTAGCTCAATCAGCTCAAATTCCTGAAAGGTTTTCTCATCTTTTATTCAAAAAGTAGTTGAAATCTCCCAAGTAAACCCTGTTCTCTCAAATTCCCACCTTCATGCTGCTACTGGCCTTTGATGATGATCAGTCCTTTTGAGAAGGCAAGTGAGAGGTCAGGAGCTTTCAGCATGTGCTAGAGAATTTATAAGAGAGGAGATTGTCTTCACAGGGAAAACCCAACTACTACTGAATAAAAGTCAACACAAAACAAAAATAACTGTCAAAGTATTTCATTTGCCAGTTACTGAAGGGCAAGTCTTGAAAAGGCTGTAATTTCTGAATGCCAGAATTAAATAGGTGAAATACGGACAGCACTATAAGGTTTTTAAGCTGAATTTAAAAAATTAAAACAAAAATCATAGAGCAGTTATCCAACTCATAGCTTCATAATAGAAGTATATTACAAAGCCCAAGGTAAAGAGAATCAGACATGGAGAGTGAATATATATATATTTTTCTTCACTTAAAAGTTGGAGTGAAAAAACTGTTCTTCTATAATTCTGGGGATGAGAGATAAAACGCAGATTGCAGTATATTCCCTTGTCTCCAAAGCACTCATATTTTACCAAGTGAGGCTACTACATGCACTAGGTAAGTAGAATAAGTTATTGTACTATAAAGAAAGCTGTGGCCCAGTGTCAGGGAACAAATACGATTGTAATTATAATTGTAAACACAATTTTGTAATTCTAATTACAGAACCTAGTATTAAAAGAAATTAAAATGCAATTTTTCATGGCTATTATTTGTCCACAGTATAAGAAAATCAATATGCTAAGCTCCCTAAATATCTGACAGAAAAAACAACTTGCACACATGTAGGTCTTGGTCTCTTAGTCACACATGCATAAACATGCACAAATTTCCTCCTGGAGAATGGCAAACAATATTCAGTGACTCGGAAACAGCAAGGCTTTCTTTTGCTACTTTTGGATTTCTTTCTTTTTTTTCTTTCTTTTTTTTTCCCATATGATGTCACTCTGCACAAACAGTATATATAAAAAAAGCAATTCCTTTAATCTGTGCAGCATTTATAAGAGCCCAACACAAGCCTTTCACTGAGAGCTTAGACAAATATTTAAATTGCTACATAAATGACTCAGACTATAAGACAAACTCAGGCTACTCTAAAAATAAATGTTCATGGACAATAAACCCATCCAACCAAAAGAGAATTTTAAAAAGGCATGGAATATATTATGTCTCACAAAATTGTACAAATATAGCTGAACAAAGATCTCTTTTTCACAGAGATCTTATGACAGAAAACCATGCCCAGAATACTTAAGAATGAAGCAACTGTCTAAAAGTGACATGCACTCTCTTAATGGTGTTGAAATGTCAATTGTTATCTATTTATAACATTTTCCTCCCTCTTCCTCAAGAGCAATACATTTATGCATATTTTATCACGCTCTGTGATGGAACATGGCAAAGTTCCACTTTTCACAAAACGAGGACAGTTCTGCATTTCACCTTAATCAGATCAAATTAGGGCAGGTGGTAACCCTGCAGGCAACATAATTATGAAAAATGCCTGTGTTCAATACAAACTGTCCTTCCAGTCCCAAAGTTTAATAGGACATCATAGTACAATCTTTTTACATTTTACTGGCAGTTCAGAACATATAAGTCCACAGAGGGGGGTTATATGCTGCTCTGATTTTTGCCTCTGTAAATCCAGAGCTATAATACATATGTTCTTCAATATTTACACTAACAAAGGAGGTAGAGTTTGCCTCTGAGTGCAAATGCTGGTATAGGATTAAAACTAAAGTTAAATACAGTATAAAAGAAATTAAGTCACTCTCTACTCAGGACTAATCCTAATAACATTGTGCAAGACAGGCTAATCCTGTATTACTAACAGTGATTTGTGTTTCTACTATAAAAAACCTGACAGGCAAGCATAAATAAAGAAGTTCACGCTGCCTGTTTGTCTAACAAAAAAGAATTATAAAGATCAGAGAGGTTCCCCACAGATACACTGCCGAGGATTTTCCTGATTTTATATTTATATACTGTCCCTACTCCTGAATAGATCACTTGCAACGAATAGCTGGTGAAACGCATTCGAAATCAGCTGAAAATTTAATGCAGAATTCCATTCTCCATTAAAGGGATAATACAGCCAGGTTCATTTAGAATATTACTCCTCCGAAGACACCTCGAGCACTGCAATAACAAATGTTATATCAAAGATGCACTCAGCAACAAATGCAATATGAGTCTCTGCGAGGCAATTTTTCAGTATGTCAGAATTATAATATTGCTCCATGGAAGGAAATTAAGCAGCACGAGCTTGGTTGTTGGGATCACTTTATTAGCAATGCAGTGTTTTCTCATAAAGAATGCTTTGCTTTGGATCTGTCAATGAGCATCAAAGATGGCCCATCCATTTTTATGGCACACAACTTACTATTTGCCTATGAAACAAACGAAGTACTTTAAGATTCATGTCTCTTTCTGCAGCATTTCAAAAATTTAAGACTGAGAATAACAAAACAAATTCTGCCCATCTTTTTTGTACTGTTGAAGTCCAGTCCTCTGAGATTTTTTTTTTTTCTGATCAAGAATGATAAACACTGAAACTGTCTTCCCAGAAATACCAGTTAGGGAATAGTGAATGATATCTACCTGACAGAGGTATGCCTGTTTTTAAAAGCCCATAGATTTCAGCAAAGTATTGAAAAGTATTTTTCTCTGGGTAATCGTCACGTTGATACCTGAATTGGCTTTACTTTGTTCCTCCATTAAGGAGGACATCCCACCGTTGCTATGGGCCTTGTGGCCACCCGGGTGGCGCTGGAGAGGCCCTGTCCTTGTCCTGTGATGGCTGCTGCGCCTGCACCACGCTCATGAATCTCCAGAGCTGCTAAAATTGACCCTACACTCACTGGCTGCACGAGCCCAGGAACACGAGGGAAAATGGACGTGCTGCAGTTTCCTGGGAAAGGGCAGAACCACGTAGCTCAGCATTATGCCATCCCTGACTCGTCTGTACACTGAAGTGAATTAGTGCAAGCCATTTCATGAAATTACGCTAGCATTTAGCACGGAACAGCTGCTGCTCCACACCAGAGGATACTCCTAGTCTTTGCTTACATGGCCGCAAATAACTTCTGTGCTAATCCAGAGCAACAGCATACGTATTTTATCTTTACCACTTGAAGCAGAGATATGCTTTACCTTGCAATTAGTTAGTCTTGTCCGATTTTTTTTTTTATTAACCTGCAATAATTCCATTATCACAATGGCTCATTACATCCTCATTGAATTAGACACTCAATATGACACTATTTCTTCTAATATTTGAATTACCGAGCTCATATCTAAAGCATGCACATTTTTCCTCCGTATCCTTTCAACAGCGTTGAGTTTCCAAGTTGTGAATCTGAAGAATAGACAGGCAGAAGAGCAACTCTCCAAGCTGACCCACGGGATATAGAGATTTTTTTTTGGTGGAGGGGGAAGTCTTTTTTTTTTTCTTTTCTGTTCTTTCCCTCTTTCGGTGGAGATATTGCTGCATGAATCATTTACAAACAGCTATGAGAAAATCTCTGAAAATTTTGTACCCAGTAGGATTCTGGAGTCACAGAGCTTGGCCCTACGAATGCTGGTGCAGGCACTAGAAAATAACCTGGGAACGTTGCTGACCCTGATATTGATGCTAGTGCTTGAGCACACTGATAAGCCCTATCAGAGCAGGCTGCTCCCCAGCTCCCTGCACCACGCTGCCACCCCCTTCCCCAGCAATACGGAGCCCAGGCATCTGTCCCCTCTGGTTTTGTTCATGTGGTACAAAATGGAAAGTCAAGTTATTGAAGCTAATCATAATGCTGAGATTTTTTTCTTTTTTCTCATGGGATTAAAATGAGCACTTGACTTTGCAGCTTTTCAGTAGATGACTGATTTGCAATTGTAAAAATAGCAACATTAGGTCTCACTGTGTGTATACTTCCCTTTTGACACCATGTTAACTATTATTTCTCAAAGAGTACTGCTGAGCAGTCATTCGTATGTTAAGTACTGAACTCTGTATCACTTCTGCCTTTCAATATTGCACTTGTATGCTATATATTTTCCACTTGTGTCTGCTATGTCATGGATCAGGAATTCATTTTTGCTACAAAGATGTCTGGCTCCAAAACACCAACTTGCCTGAATTTTAAGAGAGAGACTTTTTTTTTCCCCTGACTGAGCATAGTTGGAAATAGAGCTATAATAGCATGCATAAAAGCTAAAAGGGGGGGAAAAACATCCCTTAAGCATCAAGTCAGCTGGAGATTCTTCACACTACTCTTCTGTACCAATTTCTACAGGATTTGCTTTTTTATTGTAGCTCAGTTCCTGCCTGTTTCAGAAAAAAGATTGTCAATTATGACAAATTATTCTGTATGGCAGGATTTAGATTCAAGCTACAGCAAACTGTATTTAATGAGATCACCTGAATCTTTTTTAAGAATCAATAATTGAATTTATAGGCAGAACCTTAAAGGTTAATTTCTAGTGCTTTACTCACTAGGCTATCCAGCACTCAAATGACTTCCAGGGGACACACGATCACAACTGGCTAATCCACATCAGTTTGCTTTTTTAAAAAAAGTCAGATTAACAAATCAATGATGCTTACACACTACAAAATTGGTTTCCTCTTAAAGGCTGACTGGATTTACACAGTTTACATGCAGCATAAATCCTGGTTTCATGTAATTTAGCAGGGATTCCGGGCAAAGAGATTCTCCTGTCTCGTGTCAATTTATAAGACACGGGCTGGCCAGCAGAAATCCTATTTCACTTTGATGGATGTCTATTGAGGAGAAAAGGGGAGGACAGAGGAAAGAGCAAAGCAGGATTTTTGATGTTTGGCTACAGATTGCTGTGACTGAGCATTTTCCTACATCCGCTTCCATGGTTATCTGTGACTTTCCCTTTAAAGAATCAATCCATTTCCTGCTTTACTAGTTACTGGTATTCTGGTTACACCAAAAAGGTTTCCCTTGCCTATCTTGAGATACATTGATGCTACATTCATGTAACAGGGTATTTTACCTATTTCCCCTATGAAGGTTATGGAGCATTACCTAATTTTATTTTCACTTTTTGTTACTTTTAGGTTTTGATGGAAAGCAGGATGCTGGAAAGCAACATGCCCATCATGAGATCATTAGGACTCCTTCACTGGAGCGATAACAAATCAGCTTACTAAACATCTGAGAGGTACAATGCTATTTTCGACCACAGACACTGAATTAGAAGAGCTGTGATATAAAACTGATTCAGGTGACAAGTGCTTCATCAACCAAACCTCTGACAACTCAAATAATAGTTTCCTAACTTCTTTTCTGTAGCTGGGAACCATGATCTGAAAACAAACAAATATTTTTGATTTAAAAAAAAGATACACCTCAGTGTCAGTTTGTATTTTTCAGGCCCGGGTCAACTGAATTGAAGGTTAAGGCTATCATTTAAAGACAGACTGTGCATAATCTAAGGGGACATGTGACATTTTTGTGTTTCAGGCAAGTGCTAAAAAAAAATTCAGCAGGTTCTCATGTAAAAAAGTAAGCTAATGTCAATGACTACATGAATATTAAACAGATAAATAAATAAATAAATAGAGACAAAGGAAAACACAGTGAAAGTGGCTGAAATAAGTGACATGGGCACAGTGCAGCAAACTGCTCTGCCAAGGAACATTCTCATTTGGCGCAATCCTCCACCACCAATTACTCCCGCCTCTGAGTTTCCTTATCTTAGATTTTCCAAGCCAGCTAGCCTCTATTGCTTCATAAAAGACACAGCAGTATTTCAGAAAATTGCACATTAGATAAAGAAGAAACCCAGTGTTAGAAATAATTGCCTGCATTTTTTTTTTCCATCTGAGCCAATCCTCCATCCAAACAGCTGAAAAGGTTGAACCTTCCAAGTTAGGTCTCAGGAATCCATCGCTGTTGGCCATAGAAATAATAGGCTTGACAATATTGCAAAACCGTTGCTCTTAGCAGTACTGTCTGCTAGAAAATGCTGGGAAAATAATCTTTGGAAGGTCAGCAAGACCAAAGAAAGACTGGGTCAAAGCCTGCCCTCCTCGACACACACTGGACACAGCACTTGTGGCACAACTGCAACACTGAGTTCCTCAACAGATGAAAGGTAAAAATAATTCAGTCCTTCCATTTCTTCTTTCCTCTTTTCTTTGCCTCCTCCTCCTGCTTCTGGGTAAAAAATCTTTTTGATTTGGCAGAAGCGTGAGTAAGAAGTATATTATATATGAACTGGATCTAATAAAATGAGCTTCTCCCTGAGTCCAGGCTCTGTCATAGGCCAATAGCAGATGCTAAGAGAATAAGCATAAGAAACAGGCAAGAGTGAAACTCCTCTGCAGATACCATCCTTCACTGAAGACTGCCCTTTAGGGACATCTTGAGCTAAGAGATACGGCCAGATCATTTTATTCACTCATTGGCCTCTTCTCCACTCGATTAATAAGTTAAATTATATTTATCTGTACACTTTGTAATCCTGAATACTCTTGATTTCTACAGCATCCTCGAGCAATGAGTTCCACAATTTTATTTTGCAATAGGTGAGTTATTTGGCATGCATTAAATCTGCTAATTGTGCGAGTGAATCTTTTCTATTCCTCTCATGAGTTTAGAAATCTCCATCACGTGAGCCCTGCCACCAAAGTCACTAGCTAGGATCACCAGATGGAGTCACGTAGGCTCTAGGAAGGACATAGGGACACAGGAGACAATCTGTGACATGAGGCGAGGGGGAGGAAAAATAGACAGAAAAATGGTAACAGGAAACTAACAATCGAAAATGAACAACTATAAGCTTTTATCTGAAAATTGGAACAGGGAAACAAAGCATCAAGATTGCAAACAAACAGAAAGACTGCAGTCAGCCTCCTCCTTTTTGTCTTCTAAAGCACAACTATTTCCCAAAGAGCCCCATATTTACTTGCCATTTTCATTATAAAGTTTATGTAATAACAAGAAAATTACAAGGTCATTTTATTTGCTGTCAGATAAAATGGCATGGATTGGAAACAACACTACACAACGAGTGATATTTAGGGGAGTTTCCCCAACTCTCCTGAAAGCATGTCTTTAAATAATGCGGGGAAAAAAATCTGGTGTAATTAACCCTTAACTGCCTACCAAGTCACTGTGTTTTGCCAAAGTATATGACATTTTCAGCTTCTTTTTCTGTTATCAAAACAAGGAGCAATGGAAACAGACAGCACTTTTGCAGAGGTGCCTTATAGATTTGAATCCGAAAAATAGAACGTGTGATTTCGATAAGAGCTTAGTGCTGTGATGAGCTTTGTCAGGGTTTCACCCGGTGCGCAGGGCTCCTCGGATGCAGCGGGTGCGTGCAGCATGTGGTAGCCCTCTCTGGCCTTGCAGAGCCCATGCTGACCTCCTGCAGCGGATCTCCCGAGGGTGAAACAGTCCGGCTGCTGCCCTCAGTCTTCTTGTCTGTGCCACAGCTGCGAGCAGCTAGGACCTCACATTTATACAGCGTCTGATCCATAATAAACGGAAAACAAAATCTCCATCTGTAGTTTAATCTTTCATCTTCAACCTTCTTGATTTTTTTTTCTTTCTTTTTTACCAAATCCCCTTTTTCATCTCTGGTAGCTTGTCGGGTTGAGCTCTTGTGATTGAAAATCTTGGTTATGTAAAATATGCTGCATACATCTGTATGAGGGTGATACAACATTTATTTTAATTTGTTTTATGAGTAAGCTGAAAGACTCTCTTTTGCTAAAAAAAAGACTAGGTTAAATAGTGGGCAAACATGCTGTATAAGACATATATGCAGTTATGTAGGTCTAACAGAGGCCAGACCTATGTGTGCATTTGTCATACAGAATCCATGGCAGACTACTGTGACAAAAAATGGGAAAAATAGAAAAAGTGCACACCTCAGGAAAAGCTGACAATTATACTGATCTCCTCACTGTTAGTGTCCTATCAAGTGCATTCTGTAGAAAGACCCAATCCAATCAAAATCAAAGTTAATTAAAAAACACATTTCAGTAGCTTAATACACTTGATCTGTTGTGTTCCGGAATATGACTTTTAGTTTTGATCCTCTGGAGAAGCACAATCCTTGCTTTTCTGGATCAAAGAAAAGTCCTAACTCCTGTTTCTTACACTGTCTGAGTTTTTATTTCCTGAATAAAGCAAAACTGAAAATTCTACAAGTTAAAAGCTAAAAAAATGCTTGCAAACGCAAAGCCTACTAAGAACTATATTTTGTGTTCCTCAGACACAAAAACAATTTAATCACATCCAACCTTGATGCTAGTATTGTATGTGGTTAACACAAATCAGGAACATTACACCTTTCCCCAGATCTGTTTACATGAACAGTGATAGCATTCTAATAATACTTGAATATTCTAATATTCAGTTATGCATATTAATGATATTAATTGTAATATCATTTAATGCATATATATACACAGTATATCGCTATTTCTGTTCTTAGCAACATCTTTTCCATTCAGGCTCCACTCTTTTCTTTTCTTGGGGCTTGTTTTTCCCTTTCCATAAATCTCATAGAAATGAAAGATGATACCACCTGGTGAGAATCTTGGATTATAATTAAACGTGTCATTTTGCACACCAGTGTTATTGTTGCTTTGTTTTAATTAAAAGTGCCATTAGCTTGCTATATTGCTTAATAGAAAAAATATATATCTTACTATGCTTATATGCAATATAGTTTCAATGAATTTCCCAAAGTACATTGTTCCTTTTCTGTTTTAGTTTATATGTTCAGAGGAAAAATAAATATATAAATAAATCCAAAACCCCTACTAATATGCAGCTTGGATAAAAGACAATAACGAGACATATTATTGATCCTGCATTGATCTAAACATCTTTTGATAATGCTCATATTTAAGACACATTCATGTCTGTGTCTTATCATTTGATACGTATCTCATATCAATGTGGTATGTAGTATCACATTGATCAGATCCTTTGGAACTATAGACATTTTCTTTTGTTGTATGTTTAACCTGTATATTTTAAATACTAATATTCCAGCTTATGTGAGACAACTAATATCCCTATCAAAAAGTGCTAATAAAGAAATTCAGTACAATAGGCATCAAAAGTAAGCACTTGATAAGATGGTTGAGAATGGGTATACTGTTGAGGCTGAGAGTGGATACTTTTTTTCTTCCCACTTATTTAGTGTGATATCTGTGGAAAGGGAGTGTGTATCTGATCAGCACACTGTTTGGACTGTGAGTTACAAAAATTTTATAAAGTAAGTAGAGCTGCAAGTAAAAGTTTCTTAAACAAAATTTAAGAAACTACATTTCTTGGATAAACCATGCAAATTCCATAGGCATGCACTACTTTAATTTTAGGAAGATGTGTTTTAATAGATAGGACTGTTGTACTGTTGTCTTATTAATGGCAGAGGGTTGAAGCAGTACAAGACAACTGCGCATTCTTCTGAGTTATGAATATAATGACTAATGCAAAACTGGAATTTTAATTACATCTCATAGCATCATATCTGTGGGTACCACCTAAATGTACTTGACACTGCCAAAGACCATCTCCATCTGCACTGGACATACAGAAGACCAGGAATTTGCAGGATGCAACTCAACAATCTACAGCAGATTCAAATCTATGTTTGACGATGACAAGACAATGCTGCCATGTAATTCCCTTGGGAATGTCCACTGAAGCAAATGGCAATTGAAAGTTATAACATCTGGCTCTGAATCTTTAGTTTATGACATTGTGAACAAAGAACAGAGTCACAGCTGCATAAAAAATCACTTTCATATTTTCTGACTTTTCTCTGTTCTCTGTCAAAACCTTAACAATATTTAAATATGGCTCACTGCACAGTAATGCTTGCATTATATAAGCTTTAAAAAAGAAAAGACAAGATCTCCTTCCCAGAAAACATTTTATGGGCTATGATTCATGCCTACTTTATAAACATATATATAGAGCAAACAGATCCATAAATTTAAAATCAGGTAATTCTATTTAAACATAAGACGAAAGTTTTTTTCTGTGTGGGTGATTAAAAACTGAATCAGGTTGCCCAAAGATGTTGTGGTATCTCCATCCTTTGGGATATTCAAAAAGTAGCTGGATAAGGTACTGAGCAACCTGCTCTAGCTGACCTTACTTTGAGCAGGAATATTGTTCTAGATGATTTGCAGATATTCCTCCAATCTCAAGTACTTTGTGATTCTGAGATTCTGTGTTGAATATTGTATTGAAATTCTGGCAATAGTCTTCAAGTAAATTATAGATAAATGGGAGAACACTCAAAGGACAAAACTCAGAGTCCAGAAAACTAATGTCTGCATAACCTAAAGAGGAAATGACTAAGAAGGGACATTCGGTAGAAAGGGAACATTCATAAGAAAGGAAATAACACTGTTTTCAAGTCATTGATCTATAAGAAATAATAAGAATTTACATAGTAATCATAAAGTCTCATGTTTGGTACCAGGAAACCATAGCTGGGATATTAAATTCCTGGAAGATTTGGTGTCCCTTTTCTTGGAGGTCATTAAGAACAGATTAAAAAAAAACTTCTGTCAAGAATTTCATGAATATAGCTAAGCATGCTCAGGGTTTGTAGATCAGATCTGAGAAGCCTTCTGGCTCTAATCTACAATTCTAAGGTTCTACACTAAATCATACATGCATAGTAACATATATATATATATATATGAGGAAGGAGTTCATGAAACAGAGAACATAATGTTTATGTCTCATTGTGTCAGACTGTTAATAGCAAATAGCATTAACAGCTAGTGCTTCAGATGTAAGAGGAGAAGCTCTCACAGGATTTTCCTCAAATATATTAGGACATTATAATTCTAAGGATAAAGTCTTGGCCTCATGTTTAAGCTTTTTACTTCCATGTAGTCTAGATATTATCATATGAATTATCAGTGTTCATTATCTTAATTATCTTCTTTCAGTTGACAGTATCCTCAATGATGATAAGACCCTTATCCCTAAGAAGAATTCTGAGCAGATTTATCACTTAAGATGTTTTGGAAAATCCAACTAATGGAGCTGGCTGCAGGATCTGTGTTGAATGTTTTTCATTTCTCTGTATTTCACATTTAATTCTTCTACCATTGACATATATTAGCATTTATGCATCACACAGTGCATAAGATCTGAGAAGGAACCTGAATGAAGAGAGACATAGCAGGAAGAGGTGTTAAAACACACAGTCCTTGCACTTTTCCATCCCTAAGTCCTAGAGCCAAATGGGCTAATTCAGTAGCCATCATGATTCATAGCAGCCTAAGGGTTATTTTAATTTTTGCAATTTGTATTACTCTTGGCATCCAGGGATTTTCTAAGCATGCCTTTACCAGACACTTCTTTTCTACTCTACTTCTCTAGAGCCCCCAGTGGCGGTTCCATAACACTGTGCCATCAAACAAGGGAAATCTCAGCTGACTATTTAATGTCACCTCAATTTTACAGTTTGATGAGGACATGGATGTGCACCATGACAGCATGCCAACACTGAAAAAGATAGCAACAGTGCTGTTGTTGACGAAGAAAAGGTAAATGGAGATTACCCACTACAAAACTGAGCAACACGATTTTTATCCAGTTCTTATCCATACAACACATATGAGTTTACCAACCTCTGCGGACACTACTTTTTCAGACCTTAGAGAAATGGAGTGCAAACATTTTTCTGTAGGTCTAAATTCTCTTTCTGACTGTTCATGTATATCATACACAGTTTCTTCTGCAGTGAATTGCAGTCCTGGGTATCTTAGAGTAAAAAGAAGTTTACATATTTTTAGATGCCCAAATGGTGTATATTTTCCAGATTATGTGTAAGAAGGAAGAATTAAGAATAGAGTTACTTTTTCTACAGTAAGAAAGAAAAAGGGATTTAGCCTCATGATGAAAGTATATAGACAAGGTACTATTATTAAACTTCTGTCTGATTAATCACTAATGGAATCCTGCTCACATCACTAAGCCAATACATTCATAAACAAATTGATCATCTTAAAAAGAAACATTCTTAGAAGGACTTATCACTGGTGTGGAGGTTAAGCTGCAGTAATTTTTAAGAGGGTTAAAATAAATGTAAGATATGAAAAGGCAACCAGCAAAAAGAAAATTGAAGTTTCACCTTCCAAAGGAATAACAATAATACCAATTTATAACAGCATGAATACCCCAAGATTTTGACTATGTAAACACTAATCCTTATATTCTTCTGATTCCAATAATACATAGCATATATGTGGAAAGAACTTCAGGGAGTTGTGGTTGCCTTGCAAGAGTTGTGGATGGAAATAAATCAGAACTTTGCCTTATGTGAACTGGGATTGGATATGACCTTCATGCTGCAGACCTGTCAAGCCGTAGCAATGATGAATGCAATCAGACAGCCATTAGACACTGTTCTAAATTAGACACAGCAAAACTATTGAGTAATGTCAAGTGAAACAAAAAGCAGGACTGGAGTGTGAAAGGGCTTTAGTTCCCTTTAGGTAAAAATCAAAGAATCTTGTAGCTTGCTGATTTGGGAAGGAAGGCCTTGGAAGTGATAAGACAAGGTTATTGACCAAACATGGCAGAATTCTGTCACAGTCCTCAGAGGAGGTTTAAGATTACCACCAGGATGCTGTATTTTTGCAAAGTTTTGAGCAAGGAAGTTAAAATCATTTTGAAAGTTCACCTTTCTTTTGCTCCTATGTCAACAATACCTAGAAAACTAAGTCTTAGATACTTAAAAATTTCTTCATAGTCTTAGTTGAGATCGTATATATGAAGGACATCGTAACGACAATTTCATATTACATATGCATCAATATGAACATGAACAGACAGACATGAGACTGAACACCCCACACTTAAACTTCAATATTTTAACAGATGGATGAAAAATACTCCCCAAATCTCTCCAAACTCAAACTTGCATAAGTTTTTTGGATATATCCAAGGCTGGAATATACAAAATGTTTTACCAGACTATAAAACTGTCACTGTAACTGACATTCCAGCCTGAGAGTGCATCAGAAATACTTGATTTCTATCCTTCACCCCTCTGAATTTACATGAAAAAAAGGAAACATTTATCAATGGTGTAGGAGGACAAGGCAATTCTTTGTCAGATGTCAGACTTTCAGCTTGTCCCTGATTTGAAGAAGTCTCTGGATTTTTTCAGATGTAACAGAGAAGTTGGAAAAGTTGGTGGAAGTTGGAAATCATTTTGAGGAGAAATTCTGGCTGGGACCTAAGTTCTTTGCTGTTTCAGAAGCAAAGGTCTGCTGTGTTCACCATGAAACCTGAACTATCTCTGCCCTAGCCAATGCTGGTACAAGCGGTAGGATGGAATATACCACGTGATGCCGAATGCTCCAAAGAAGATCCAGCAACCGCCCTATAACCTTGTATTGTGATCCCTAAAGATCAAACACGTAGCAAACATCAGTTAAAAGCCTGCTGGTGGTTATACATTGCGGTGCTGAGCAGGACCACAGCGACCTGACAGAGCTGCGCGCGTGCCAAGCAGTGGAGCACCCACAGCCTTTCCAAGATGGCAGCAGGTAATCGAAGGTAGGACGCCTCAGAGTCTCTGTGGAGAAGTGCTTGGGGCAGATTGAGAATCTTTCTCATTTGTACCTGAACTGCCTTAATGTTCTTTGAACAAATGGCCAAACATTTTCAAACTAGTCAGAGCCCAGGCTGAAAGTGTGAGAATCTGAACAGAGATTTTTCTTTGCTTTTCTTGGCAATTACGCTTGGATGAAGAATTATCTACCCAAGAGATATGTCTACCCAAGAGAGCTTTAGCAAGTTCAACTGCATATGCTAAATCAAGACTACTCTCTCTATATATATTTACTTTGACAAAAAAAAATAAAGAAAAATAAAGAAAAATAAAGGGTATATGGGGGATATATTTATTAGACATTTAAGGAAATCAAGACACAGAAACTACATTCAATTGTAAAACAGGCTCAGACTCCTTAGTAGCAAATTCAGTGATGCATTGACTACTTCTGTACTAGTAAATTAAATAGAGTTGAATATGAATGTTATTAAACTGTCAAACTGTGGTACACTTCTGGGCCATACTAACATGCTCTATCCTAAACAAGTCCTTAGCATGTCCCATTTGGCAGCTGAGAGATAGCTCAGCATAGGCTACTTTCGTGCCAGGTGGCCTTCATGTGCCTGGGAATTTTCCTGGCCACTTTTAACTCTTTTGTATAAATAAATCATTTTTGATCATGACTGCAGTAAAATGCTCCTTCTTCTATTTAACATGACATGTGAAAAGGTCCTGAATGATTTACTCCTATGTTGACTGCTAGTGTGATCACACAAGAATAGACCTGGACACAAAACATAAAGAAAAGGAAAAAAGAAAAATGAAAAAAAAGAAGCTGTAATCAGTATTAGCTTGGCTTTGTTTCTACTGTATTAAAGGATAAGTTCTCACTCTCTAAATAGAAGCAGAATTAGGCCAGAGTGGAATGATTCTGAAAACCCAATACAGATGTGATGTTTATGGCTTATGGTAAAATCCTTTCAAAGAAAATTTTATCCAAGCTAACAGTGGAAATACAGTTTGTTATCTGTCGATTCCTATTAGCATCTGAGTTCCTATATCACATCACTTGTAGGGGTGAGAATATCTGAAATCTACATTCGGGTCTCTATTAGGCCCTGAGGATTAAAATATTACTTAAGATTTACAGTAATTGCTAGGGCTGCAGGAAGAGAAATAACACAAATCACTTGATATAATAGAAGTTCATGTGCATGAGCTTCTATAGTAGCTTATCATTCAATTATTTTAATATTCCAACTCAAAGACTCCTATCGCAGAAATTACTAGTCCTCATAACAGTGTGAATTACTGGCAGTTTACAGATTATTCATTTCAATGGACATAAGTTCCCTTTCCTTTGAGACCTTATGAACTTCAACTGCTGTAGATTTATAGCCATACTTTGGAAATCATTATTTAAATTCAGTTGGGACTTATTATTTTCCCTTAAAAATTGTTAACATTAAGTTGTCTATCATGAAAAATTTTTATTACAGAGAAGAAATTTACAAGTTTAGCTTTAATAAGGGTTTCATTTCCACTGGACAGCAGATACTCAGCAATATCCAGTCATAAGCAGTTGAAATGACTGCTAATTCCCAAAGAAAATGAAAGTGTAACATTTATTTATTTTAGAGCTTTCACTTCTTCTATTCCAGACTTTTTAAATGCATATTTTATTGAAATTCAGCACATAAAACACACATGAGCGTCAGTATAAAAGCAGAAGCTTGTATGCTTTAATTCTCCAGCACTAGAGAAGTTCAGGGCTTTAGAAGCTCCAACACAGACCAATGCCTCTCCCTCAGCCGCGTGAAAGTGACCCTATATACACAGAAGCAGTTCAGCTACTGCTCCCTTTCTAAAAAGAACAAAAGATTCAGAAGGACAAATGACAACACAGAGAACTACAGTGAAGGAAACAACCATAGCATTCATAACTGAAAAGCATCAAGGTGCTGCTGGCAAAAGGTATCACAGAGCTGTTTAATGCTAACTAAGTGTGCGTGGGTGCTTTTGCTGATATATTTGTGAGCAAAGCAGCAGATCTGGCCAGTTCCCAAATGGAAAAAACATTTGTATGTGAAATACTCACTTTTCTAACAGGTGTTCCCATATACATTTTCTGAAAAGCAAGAGGTATGGGGGCTGCATATGAACCAGATTAAACAATATATTTTTAAATAATATTTTAAGTCAGCTTCTTGGACATATAACCTTTTGAGTATATGAGTTTCCCATTTCAAAAGTCTAGACTCTGCTTTTTGTATTTTAACTTTATTCTACATCCATGCCTTCACAACTTTTTTTGTGACCTATCTTGCCTATTAAAATTTGATACTTAATCTGAACTCTTACTCAAATCTGTCTTTTTTTTCTTTTTTTCTTAATTTATAATATAACTTTTTAATTTAAAAGATAGCCAGATCTGGACTTTTTCAAGGATTATTTGAAACCATGAATAAAATGGTGATTGTACCCTCATGTAACTATTTAACTGCATAAAGATTGTTCCTAGATCCTTTAGCTGTGTTTCTCCTGTCTTGTTTTATACACAACTTTATTGCTAAATTTTCCTAGTTTATAGAACTTGCTTTTGAAAAAAAACATAAGTCATAAACATAAAACAACATAACATACAACATAAAACATAACATAAGTCATCTTACTACGAACTCATGAGAACAGTTTCTCTCTTAACTCCACTTTAACTTAATTGTGCTTTGAGAAAACAAAATTTGTTAAAAAAAAATACTTTGCAGCTCTTTCAGCAAGTGCACTTACTAGAAGAGGACTTTGTAGGAACATTACTTTTAAAATAAATACTTTGGATATAGAGTAAAGAATGTCTTTCTAAATTGTAAGTGTAAGCAATTACATACAAAACTCTATTATAAAAATTCTTACAATATAACTGGGTAGGATATATCTCACACCAACAATCAAAACAATTTCAACTTGGAGTAATGAATACTCCCATGACACTGCTCATAAGCCATACAAAGAATTGGTTATTTAAAGAGATGTCAGAATTTTTTTTTGTTTAAAAACATGCCTTAGCAGTTTTCAGACAATTCACAAACATGAAACAGATAAACTCCAAAAAACAATTAATTTGAATAAATATGAATATATTAAGTTTGGGCTGCAGTAGAAGAGGAACAGATTTTGCCTAGACTTAAGAGAGAGTTTCTTAAAGCCACAATTTAATTAGTTTTATAATAGTTATAATATTACGATGATTTAGAAATGCCATTCAGATACCTAAAGTGTGTCATTTGCATCAAATTTAAATGGAGCTATTATAACACTAAAATTTACAAAATCTGAAATCAGGCTATTCAAAACAGAAATATTATCCTTAGAATTCCACACAGGAAAAAAAGCTGTTTTTATTGATCAGATTAAATAAAAAAGGGAGGGAGGAGGGGAGAAAAAACCCCGCTTTTCCAAATACAAATAAAGATGCTCACCTGTGAACAACCCCATTGACTTCTGTGATATTTCAGCTGATATTTTTATAGAATACACATTAGTCATTCCAAAGCTTCTTTATTAAAATGTTGGAATGCTACAAAAATAATTCTAATTGTCAGTCTATTTTTCAAATATAAACAATTATTCTACATTTCCATTAGAAGAGCTTCTTACTTGATTCGATTTTCTTCAACTATTTTTAAATTGAGAGCTCTCACCATATATCATAACTCTGAATCCTCTCTGATACTCTAAGTATACAGAAAAATACAGTTCCTGAATTCAAAGCATAAACTAACCCATGAGATTAAAAAACAGAAATGACTTTATTCCCTCTCTCCTCCGTCAACAGGACATGCAGTCATGACATAATTAAAATTAAATTTCCTTCTGTATAATACTGGAAAAAACTGTAATCTGCCCCCAAAGCCTCACTACAAGTTGAGTTAAGAAAATTAAAGCAGTTTTGCCAATATTTCTCAAATTTATTTAGCTGTTATTAATATGAATAGTTCACTCTGCTCAGCTGAAAACAGTTTGCTCAGCACTGCTTGCAACATCTCCACCATTTTCCTTCTCAAAGATGGTATCAACACAAACAAAGATGGTATCAACACAAACACAGATACGATGGTATCTGGAAGTTTTCCAGAGGTCACTTCATATAACCCATGTTTTCTTGTACCATTTTAAGTGTTAATAGCATTCTTTGGCCACTGGACGACATCAGTTTTACGGAACTAATAATTAATAATGAATTTATAGTGTAGTTAGGGCTTGGAGGACCTAGTTAAGATTGGGTGCCATTAAGTTAAGCATTAAATTGTCAAAATGCACAATAAAATGAATTAAATTCTTTTCCTTCTGGGCATTTCTCCAAAGGACAGATTTTCAAAGATAATCCAAAATTTGGAAGACAAGTAGATTCTATCATACATATTATGGTCTAAAAGAGAGCTGAGGGCACTTTTTCCTCTCTGCCTCTTTAGGTTGTCCTTAGTATGAGGGAAGAAGCCTGTAGTTTTTAGTATGGAAATAGCAATGTTTTTAGAGAGAACTGTAAGAAAAAAAAATCCTTTCTTAAGGGGCAATTAATCCAATATCAGTCTCGCTCCCAAACAATAGCATACGTAAGCATGAAAAACAGAGACACTAGTACAGCATGTGGCAATGGAGGCAATTTCCTAGCTACAGTTCTGTGAAGTTTTGGATGTAGAACTGTAGAAGACTGAAAAAGAAGATGATAGAAGATTGGAAAAAAAATTAAAAGGACCATTTTGCATGACATTTTTTCATCAGCAAAGCTGACTTAAGGAATTCCATGGCCCTGAATGCTTGGGCACACTCTTCTGCTGCCCCAAAGCTGTGCTAGCACAATTGTGTGACTACATTGTGGGTTTTATAAAGAAACTGATCCATACTAAAAATATTTATTAAAAATACTAAAAATAACACTGCAGACTTCTCACCAATACCATGTTGTTTTTAGCTCAGCTATTTCCACTGAACTACATCTTGGTGCACTCCAAAGATTACTTACAGAGATGGCAGGGGCTTGGGAACAGACATCCAGACACGCCTTAAATTGGCACTGCTGTCAAGAAATTGATAGGTGAAAATGCCACTTGAGAGAGAAGGCAAAAAGATAAGCCTAAGGAAACTGCAACTTTGAAAAAAACCTGGCGAGGAATCTTTTGGGATGAGTGCTCCGTGAAAGGGTCTACAAACTGCGAACAAGCACATTATCTGCTGCTGCGTTCAAGTAAGCAGGTCCTCATAAATGGCAAACTACCAAGAGAGTAAATGAGGTTAACAGGCTGACAGCTTTTTGTCCTACTTCAGGAGACTCAGGGTTGCTGGCAAGACAAATGCTCTCCAATTGGATTTTCACAGAAGTGCTATCAAATACTTTCAACCATAATCCTGAATTTCATCACCACCATGTAAAAATTCCAGGAGGACTGCCAAAGCAAACAGAACCACTACTGTTGTACAAAAATGCATCATAGAAAACAATTTCATTAAATAGCAGTCCCGATGAGTAAAGTACAGTTGTTGGAGTGCAGTGTTGTAGCCACAGGTTTCCCTGAGGGCTGACTACCTGAAGACCTTGCAGTGACAAGGCTTAAAATGGTTTCAGTTCCACCTGCCCGGTGTCCTCTCAGAAACATCACTCCAACTGCCTGCAGGACTGTGCTCTAAGCCTGCTTGGTAGAAGATTCAGATCCCACATATCTCTCTTGTTTTGTTTTTACATAAAATAGTAATTTACTTCAGCTCTTGGATTCACGAATATTGTACCAACACAACTGAAAAGAGGTAGTAAAATAATACAATAAGCCCTTACTTTCAGGGTAAAAAGAAGGGCCTGACTTAAAGGGACAGAGATGTGCGTGAGCTTCTGAAGTTGGTTTTATTGCTAAAAACATCACTGCATCTAAAGATATGCTATGACTATGGGGTGTCACATGAGAGGTGGAAGTTGAGGTCAGTGACTTTGACAGAAGGACATTTGTACAGGCCACCACTGAGGCAGATCTACAGCAGGCGATGGCCAGAGGTACAGTTTAATGCAGTTTAACCTGAGACATACAAGAGAGAAACTCCAGAAGGAAAAGATGACTCTTCCCTGCTGGGAAAACCAACTTTTCCTCCCACAGATGTCGTTTTCACTCTTGCATCTCCAAAAGTGTTTTCACGTGCACTTGAAATCTAACCAAAGAGTATTCTTCTTTTCAGGTTCATTGCATCTGAAAAATCACTGAAAGAACATTTGGGGTGAAGTGATTAGCAAGAAACAGTGAAAAGGCTTCATATCTCAAGACTGTAAGGAATATGAGAGATAGAGGGGTAAAGTATGAAGATCACAAATCCAAAAAAAACCCAGCATTAATAAATATTATTTAGAAAGCATAAAACACAGAAGACTGGGCACATGCAGGAGAATTCTGCCTGCCATTCTTTTTCTTGGACTCCTTCAGTGTTTTGGTGGGTGTCATTTCTAGAGGGCAGATGACAAAGATGAGACTTGTGGAGTCATGAGTATAAACTAAAAAGAACAAACTAGGAGACTTAAGAGGGCACATTAGTATTCTGCCTCTGCTCTACTCCTGCATACTCCTGAAAGACATATTTTAAAGGCTAGGAGTGTTAGAAATTCTTGTGCTGCTGTAAGGAAATCTGCTTTTCTGGCTGGTACAAGGTCTACTTAAAGCCCATCAAAGCCAACAAAGAGACTAAGTATTTGTGTTTAAACCTTAATTCTGTGGAAAATACTGTGTCATACTTAATCAGGTCATTCTGTTGTCATGTCAGCTGTGAAGGAGTATTACAAAATACTCAGAGGTGTCAGTGCTGCAGTGAAAGCATTTCATTTCTGCCATTGTTTGTGTGAATTATGCTTTGTTGAGTGGAAAACTGTTAATAACCGCTTTCTAAATTAATATTATTAATATTGCTGTCCGTATTTGAGCAAATTACTAAATATTGTCTGATTATTAGAACACAGTGTGCAGCAGCAACACTTTGTTTTATGCATTCAACTAGTAAATACCTCAGCTTCAGCTCTTTTCTCAAATATCATAGAGTATAAAGACAAATGATAGGGCAGAAATTCAAATTTAAGAGATGTCATTAAACCTGTCACGAGATATGTCAATCCCTATATTACATTGCTTGCATATAAAATACTTTATCATGACAAGCATTGCAGAAGACTGGCTGGAAGAAGCTACTGCGTGGATACTAGTGGAATCATATTAATATTGCTGGACTCACTGAAGAAACTTCACTGTCTTCACAAACTTGATTTTTTTTTCTGATCCCTTTCCTCCCACCAAAGGAAAAGCTGCACTAGAGACTTACACTCAGTTTTATTGCTTAAGCCTACCTACAAACTATACATCAATACAAGACTAATTGCGCATAAAATTTAAATTCTATTGCACTGCTACATAAAAATGCAAAATGCTTCAGTAGTATAATGGCTGGTGCTGAGCTCAATCCAATAAGGGCTGCCCCAAGGCAACTCATACAAATGCAATTATCTTTCACATGCTCATACTGCTTTCTTTCACAACATTACTTTTATTATGCAAATGTATAAATCTAATTTTAATCCGCAAGACCATCTAGAAGATTAAGCCAGTACTTATGTCTTACCTTCACTAAGTGTAATTAAAGATATTTAAAAATTTAGTCTTGGAGGAATGATTCTAATGCAACAAAGAGCTCGATATTGCCCTCAACCGAAATTATAGAAAGGCAGATATTGGGGAGAGGGAGGGAGGGAGGGAGGGAGGGAGGGAGGGAGGGAGGGAGGGAGGGAGGGAGGGAGGGAGGGAGGGAGGAAGGAAGGAAGGAAGGAAAGACTTTGATTCAATATGCTCCATCTTGTGCTGTTTTTTTCCCTTTCCTCTCTGAGCAAAGGATGTTTATTGCCATATAAGAATGTGGAAGTGGAACTACAAATGAGGAGATGCAGAAGTGCTGCATATTCATTGCCCTGCGTAATCATAACCTACGTAATCATTTCCATGCCTGTTGGTAGCGGCATTCTGATTAGGTGGCATTTACACTCACTCTCCACCACAGCAACCGCTGCTGCAAAGTGCTGAAGGAACCGGTGAGTCACACTGGCTGTGCCAGCACAAAACGAGGGCTGTGGGACAGCCTGCATGGGGTCTCCACAGGGAAAAGGGATCACAGCCAGGTGGGATTAGGAAGGGAAGAGATTTCCAAAATTGGATCTGGTTCCCCTTGGAGGATACAGTGATTTCATACAACTTGCCTGGAGAGAGGGTTCATTCAAGTGCTAAATGGACCTTCTTCAGGTGAAACTGTGGTTTCAGAGTCTGCTTTCATCAGGCCAGATGAAAAGGGATAAAATGAGGGAAGTGGCAATATAATGAAAAACCCTACTGAATATTAACCATTCTTCCTGAGCCAATGCAAAATGCAGTCTGGTTCCTGGGCTGTTAGCTCTTTTCCGGCTGTGTTCAAATTCTAACAATGAGGATGTTCATAGAAAACATAAAATATTGGTCAAAATATATTGTCAAACAGGAAAGGACAATACCATTTTTAAAAACAAATTCCATATGAAATACAGTTCTATATTCTAACATGGAAAATCAAGGAAATGAAAGCTGATAGTCCATTCCCATGGTGCACTTTAAGCAGATATGTTTCTTACTTCTTATTCATTCTCCTAATATATGCAATTATATTGAAAAGAATATTTTCCAATGTGCTCATGGAGCTATGAAATTCTTCTTTAGAATTATGGTTTTTGTCCTTTTTCCCTGCAGACTTCTGTAGCCACCTTCCTCTTTCCTTGGTTCTGGAAATCCAGCTGCAAGGACTGCTGTGCTCAACTCCTCCAACTTTTGTTTGACATTATTTTAATCATGTTTATTATTTTGCCATTTGTAGATATTAAGCTTCATCAGTCAGAGACGGAATAGAGCAACTGTAAAACAAATAAAGTCAGAGAGCTCCATAAATGTTTATGGAGTGAACACAATGTAACTTATAGTGTGCTATATAGTCACGTATCTAATTTCTGGCCTAATCTCATAAGGATTTATAGGAGCCATTTTTAGATATGTAGTCCCACTGGATTAAGTGTGAGTCCTTCTGTAAATAAGAAGCACTTCTAAGAAGTTGTTGTGGAAATCTTAGACATATTTTAGACATAGCACTACACAGGAAAAGAGATGAGGCGGAAGAAGCAAGGACATTTTAGGAGTTAGGAACAGCTTGCAGTAGTGAATGCAGCATGCTCGCTGACTTCTGCAAGTACAGAGTAATTAAAATAATAAACTGAAAATATTAATTTTTACTACCTATCCAATAGAAAATACGAAACAAAGTATTTTCAGAAAGTGATCTCAACTGTTACTTAATAAATGGCTAAATAGTTCTGCTCATTTTATAAGTTAACACTATTAAGAGCATGATAACTGGCTTGAATCCAGAACTGTAAGCATCCCTTCTTGTCCAGCAGACAAATTATGCCAGAACCAGTCTGAGATTCACTTGGCCTTCCCATGAACCCCCTAGAGATCCTTCCTCTTTTATTCAAAAGTTTATTATTCTGTTTTCCCACTGGTCTAACAAGGCATGGAACAACCTAGACTGTGCTGAAAACTGCAGCAGCAGGGATCCTCTCTGAGGAGCTTGTTTCAGCAAGGCTCCTCAGTGAATCCTAAGTATCTGTGGGTCACCTACCAACAACAAATATCCCAGGAAGATTACTAGGGTCATCTGAGTGCAAAACCATATGGTACAGGAGGGCAAGTGAACATGAGCTGTTAGCTGCGGTGAAATGGGCTTATATGGGCATTTGAATTCATAAGGGGGAGGGTAATGATCCCCGACAAAGCAGTGTTTTTAGCTTTGTATACAGCAGTTACGAAACTAACACTGAAAATCCACATTTATCTAGCGTCCTTAGTCTTAAAAAGATGCTGAGAAACTGCAGAAGGCAAGGAAAAGGAATATAAAAATGATTGAGGGCTGAAGAAAATGTCTTAAAATGTCTTGTGGTGACGGACTGAAGAGCTCAATTTGCTTCACCATCTAAAAAGATTGTGAGCTGACTTGATTACAAAGGATAAGCATCTTATAAGTATCTTCATGAGAAGAAGAAGGGAAAAACACTGAGTAGGACACTCTAATCTACCATAAGAATACTTAATGAGAACTAATGATGGAAGTTGTCGCCAGGCAAATCCAAATGAGGATGAAACGGAATTTATTTTGTAAGAATGTGGCTGTTTACCCACCCCCTACCCCGGAACTAACCAGCAAGAAAACTGGCAGTCCCTTTGCCACTTTCTAATAAAGATTGATTGCCATTCTAAAATGTATATATTTTTGCCAGATAGTGATAGTTTGCCAAATTACAGGGTTTCAGAAGTGTTACACATACCTGTGTGCAAAATATGATGCTCTGCGATATACAGGAGATCAGATTAAATCATGTAATTATCCAGCCTGAACTTAAAATCCACATTTCTATGAAATCAGAATACTGATCTTTGTAGCAATAGCTCAAACAACATTTTGATTCAGAAGCTGATTTATCTCCCATGGAAAGAGAGGATTTTCTGCCAGTGAAACTACTAAGACTCAGCTATATAAAAAGGCAAAAAAATGCTCGCAGTCCATGAAAGACAGCTCTGAGGAGCAGTGCAAACCTTCAACTGGCAATTTTAAGAGTAGTGAAAAACTTGGAGAAAACAGGGACGAAACCAATTGCTTAAAGGCCACACTAGTTCTTAGAATAGACATGAAGTTGCCAAGAGTTATCAATATTTTCCTCCTGGGTTCCTGGGAACCCAGACCATTCCTGGGTTCCTAAAAGCTCTTGAGACATTTATAGTTTCAAAAACTGATATCAAATAGGCTGGAGAAAGAAGAAGGGGACCTAAATGAGAATAATATTTATAATTTGCTGGACTTTTCAAATAAAAACTAAAAGCAAATAAAATGTAAGAAAAAATTACTGAAAAAAAGTAATTATCTAGAGAAAGCAATTTTGTAAGGACAAACTTTATTGTCTTCCTTTACATCTTGGAGCTAAAATGGGTATTGTATTGCATCTCATGGGAAATTGTATTGCTCTATGAATTCATATCACATAGATTCTAAGTGATCTATCTATACTCTCTCTAGACATGGTCAATGATTTAAAAATCTGTGGTTCCCAAGCTTCCTGGATCACAGACTAATGAATCTTTCCAACTGTTGACTACCAGAATTCTTTTAATTTTCTTTTTTTAACATTAACATGTTAACTGAAAGCAGCTAACATGATTTTATGTACTCCTGAGGACCATTGCTCTACAGGGTTACTGCTCGACTCTTTACACATTAGAAAACTGTTGGTTAGTGCAACAGAAATAAATAGGAATGATTTGCACTGTACGCAATAAAAAGTATTTCATAAACTGGCTAAAAGGTGATAAAATGCACCATTTTGTGATGTGCTGCATGTAGTGATGATGTTTTGGAGGTGAGACTTTTCTAACACCAAAGTATTTGGTAAGATGTAGATATAATCAGTACAATCAGAGAGGATTTAAATAAAATACTGAATTAAGTAGGTCACCATGAAGTAATGTTACAAATATAGAAGAGAAGAAAATGTAAATATGCTGTTCTTCTAGCCAGTGGCACAGAGCACCCCAAATACACTTCAAAGCATTTGTTCTTTAGAAGGTTCAGATTGTAAAAGGGGTTGTTTAAAAAATTGTCCGTTTGAGCTTTTCTCAAGATTATACTTTTAAACACTACTGGTCACCTTGTTCTGCCAAGACAAGAAAGCTGTGAGTATGAAAGGGATAACAAATTACTAGTAAGATCTGGTTTCATAGAAATACTTCTTTGGCTTTACAAGTAGACAGTATTAACTCATTTTGCATTGAGTTTGCTTGTGACTCTCCATGTTAATTTTAGTGTGTTCAACCAGCATATAGTACAGAAGTAATAATTATGAATCAAGTTTTATTCAGCCGCAGGATAATCTGATTGTCAACAGTCTGTTCTAACAACTCAACTCAACAAACTCAATAAAACTCGACAAAAATCCCCTTTCTGGCAGTGATGCTCCTAAACCTTATCACAGCCAAATTTTGTCACCACCCCTAATAAAGCACCTTTAAAATCTGACATACAAATAAAATATATGTACATGCACAGATACATATAACAGCTACCAAACAAATGAAATATTTCAGAATACAGCCATATACATAGGCTTGAAACTAGAGTTTAAACTACAAAATGTTCATTTAAAGTATTCTGAAAACCCAACTGCAAAAGCACAGCCTCGGACTCTTGTAAAGTACTGACTGTTTTATCTAACAAACACATTCACTTCAAACCTTAAACCTCCTATGCTTCCTTTTCTGCTTTTAGTCAAATTTACAGTGTCTTCTTTTTAATGTATTTGATGTAAAGAAAATGGGCCCTGTAAGTAGCCATTGTTGTCAAACTTACTGGCCTTGCTCTGAAATGTCAGTATGTAAAATCTGTGATGCCACAAGAAAGCTAAAATGTGAAACAACCGTTTCTATTCAAAAGCATCTGGACAGGTTTGCTTGAAGTACCTACAACAGCCTTCATGCATAGGCAAGATCATGCTCAGAGACTGTGTTTATTGTTTACTATCTTCAAATCTGCAGCAATTTCTCCCTTGCTTGCATCTTATGTTAAGTGCCAACCTTCTGGCTTCTTCTGTGCTGCAGCCTGTACTGCAGTGACATGTAGCAACGTGTTTCTAAAGACATTTGTTAAAAATTAATTTGAAACTGGTGGGAACCAAGGTTGCATACTGTACAGCCTACCACAACATTACCTCTCACAGTGGTTTCAAAAACTGGGTACAAGGAATAGTGTTTTAATTCATCTCACATGATTTTGGGCTAAATTAGTACTATCTGCTATCATAATGACTAAGGAAGAGAAAAGTATGGAGCATATTTGTATGAAGAAAAACAAATTCAACATTTGTTGTGCTTTCTCCAATTTCTACAATGCTCCAGTGTATAATGCTATAATACTCCACCGCTGCATAAACTGAAAAGTCATGTTCTTTTCTCATCAATTACTGTAACACCTGCATATACACTTAAAGATGACGGCACATCCACCCATTATCTCCCTAATGCTCCAGTGAGTGCATTTGTGTAGAAAGCCAAAAAGATTCAGGAATGAAAAATATAAAAGAGAGTTTGCTAAATATAAAGCAATGACATCCTGTCTGCCCCTCCAGAGAGTGAGCTCTAAAGTTTTGTTCTAGGCACAACACAGATTATAAACACTGGCTGCAACACTTCTTGACCCATGCAAAGTAACATATGTTCCAAATGGGGCACATTTCTTTTTATCCCAGTTCTGCTGCTTAGTAAAAGTATTGCAATAGCAAGGACAATTTCCACAGAAGGGAAATTATGCCAAATCTCAATCTGCTACAGTACATTAAATTTTGTGGGTTTAATGCTGAGTCCCGTAGACACTTGCACAATTTTCTTTGACTGGATATTTAATAGGACATAAAAGTGTTAATATTTTGACTTGATGAATTTGCTTTTTGCTTTCAGCAGCAGACAGCTATGAAAAGCTACAGTGGTACATTAGTTACAGTAATTTGGTTTTGAGACACCAGCAGAAACAAATAAAATCCATTAACAGAGCCAATAGCTATAACCAAAGCTAATAAAAAGGGCTAAAGGCAATTTATAAAAAGAAGTCTTAAAATGTCTACCAAAGAATGAAAATATAAAGTGATCTTTAGAGTAAAGAAAACAATATTATTATTCTCATACTTTAGCTGATGTTTCTAATTTTTAAACATTTAGCAATATAAGTGGGGTAAAATATGAACACTGTTGTCTTTGATTCCATACATTTACTAACATGCAAAATGTTTGTAAGACTCTTTTTAACAGGCATCTTGCACTGACAAATTAATGAGCCCATAAATGAAAAAAAGAAGCAGACTCCTCTAGTTCTCAAGGTATATCTGAATGGATATAAGGAACTAGGAAAAATCTAGGATTAATCCATTCAAATTATACATAGCTAGTTGGTAACACTTCGCCAGGTTATCGGAAAGGATTAAAGTACCATTCTGTGAATATTATAATGATTTAGGAAACTGGAAAATGAAGATGCTAGCGGAAGAGACAAAATATCCAAGAAGTCTTACTGTTCAGCTCTATTTTTTCAAGTTATACTAGATTCATAAGCAAAATGACAAAGCTCCACAAATTTTAAGCAAAAAGCTGTAAGAAAGTTCAAGATTGCAAGTGTTAGCTTTTTATGCATTCTTTCCTTGGCTTACCCTTTTCCAAAAAAATGGGGAAAATAGGGCATTTAACTGGAATCACTGAAGAGATAAGCCTTTGGGGAGGGTGAGAGGGGAAGCTGCATATTTTGGTAGATGCATATTTGGAAATAATACAGTATGCCAAGCAAACTTACATTGGTCTAGATAAGGATTTTTAAATTCCAATCCTTATGGTCTTTTATTTCAATAGTGTATTGCACTATGATATTGAAGTTTCAGTGTGGAATCTTACTTTGCCAGCAGTCTTTCCTTTGCCTGCTCAGATGCAAGCTGGACTAGGGTATAAAAGCATGCCTATTCTCATCTACGGGCTTCATCCTTTTCCTTGCAAGTTGAATGGTCCCAAAAGAGAGAAACTACGTTGGCAAGACCTGAACAAAAGCCTGATCACAGAGAGATGAATTTTTTGGTGTTGTTCTTTGTTCTTCTTTCAGTAGCAAAGAGAATATGTGAGATGCCGAAAGCTACATATTCCTTCTAGAGATTTCTTTTTAGATAGAAAAACTAATGTGGCATGATCAAAACAATGCTAAATCCATACCCAGTCTCCAGGATCTCTTTTCTTTTTCACAGTGGAACATGCCTTTCATATATTATTTTAAATACGTATTTCCATGTTGTTGAATTGTATGGTTTTCTGAAGCATATGCTTTTATTCTGTTACTATTCTCCAGGCAGAACTCTGACCTTAGCAATATCTTTAAATTTTGCTGAAATTAGGTACTTTGAGTGGCACAGCTACTTAGCAGACTTCAAGAAAAGGAGAATAAGAAACAATTGTGAGGAAGAGAGAGAGTCTGCAGATCTCTACTGGGAAAAAAGAGGCATTTAAATCACTGCTCGTGGATCAGCAGTTTAAGCAGCTCAAAAAAGAATTAGAACAACCCATTTATGAAAGCATCGAATTAGCTGAACACAATATTATACTGGTTTCATTAGGTTTCCTTTTTTTTGCAAAAGGAATGATAGCATGATAGGTGACTGGGAAATGGACTCAGGGACATTGGATACATATCATTAGTGATATGATGTATGGCTTCGTGTTTCACACATTATCTGGAATTGAATCAAGACACATTGGGTTACAGAGAGCTCTCTAATGACATGATGCATGTAGCCAATGGAACCAAGCCCATTAGCAAAACCAGCCACCACACACAAATTTATGTGCCACTTAACACGATTGCTTCTTGGTGTAGGTGGGGTACAGAGAAGGATTTGCTCTCTTCAGGGAAATAAAGGGCAGTGACGTTTTATTGCTCTAGGGGACAGGAACCTGCGACATAAAAATCAAACGCAGACATAACTGGAAGTCGGCTCTGGCAGAGGTATGCATCTCCATTAACTGACAAGAGAATTCAGTTTATTCCTTGTAATTGCCTCAAAGTTAGGTTAAAAATGTCTGTGTGGGCTTGTCCACACAAAGAACTTAAGGCACAGCAGCGTATGAGCTCCAGGACAACTGTAAACACTCTTGGTCTGCTTTGGCCACCAAGCAGTTTCCTTCATTTGGAAATGGTAGGAATAAGCAACAAATGTACGTTTAGGGAAGGGGCAAACAAATTTCCACGGGGAAAGCTGTCAAGAAACACATATAGTTAGCTGCTAAGGAGCTAACTGCCTATTCTCTCTGGTCTTACCTTAGGGTAAAGGTAACATATCTTATCCTAATTTTCCCATGAGGAAAGACACCATGGGTTACTTGTACATGGGCGATAAGGGCAAGATAGCTTGCAATTATAAATTCCCCTACCTCCTTATTGAATGCTAACTAGGCTCCCTGAATACACAAACCTGATTTGTATTATAATCCCAACTCAGTAACAAAACTTAAAGAAAAGAGTTACTTTCTCTGTTCTTCAAGACACCTCCTTCATACTGGTTTAGTTATTAACTTGCTTAAGAAAGTATTGCAATGATCAAAATAAAACTTTTATAATCCAAATTATTAATTTGATTCCATGAGGGGATCTCATCTCTTAAGAGTGACCAGCATCTATGGAAAGAGGTAAGTAAGGACATGGAAAGCCTTTAACATGAGGAAAGATTTAAAGATCAGAAATGTTGTACAGCTACCATCTAATACAGCATAACAATTATAACAGAGCTCATCTTCAAAGATAAGTAGGCGTGCACATGACAACAATACCCCAAAATTATATATACGGTATCAGAAAGCAAACAGCACTTCACACATATGAAAGGAATATAAGAAAGCATTATTTTAAATTGGGAGGGAAAAAAATAAAATGGATACAAGAGATTCTTTTTCAGATGATTCATAAATACAGAACGGAACCTTCCTCATGTGGTACCATTTAGGCTCAGAGTTAAACACAGTTTGGTAAAGGGAATGGATATATGTACAGGTTGTGTCATTGGTGATTTGAGGTTTTCTTTGTCAGAGCACAAAACACAAATTGATCCTGTATGGGGAAAGTCTTTTCAAAGGAGCCCAGTATCATACACTGTGTAGTGCAGCCTGTTCTGCTTTTGAGGAGCAATGATGGGCGTAGGACTCAGATCCATCCTAAAAAGCAGCTGGTGCAGAGTGTTGACAGAGACTGAACAGAGGGTTAAATCTATTCTGTTCCATTACTAAATTTTTGTATTTCTAAAATCTATAGCTATATCCAACTACTTAAAAGTTTCTCGCTTTATACCATTCACCGCAGACCCATGTTAGGAGAATTATGAATCCATGAAGCTTCAGGAATAATTGTTACTCTGTACTAGACAGTAACTGTAGAACATATGCATATACCTACAAAAGTATTTAAAAAATCTGTACATATGCACATATATACATGCAGACATGCAAATCATATCTAGAATTATATAGTACACTGTGTAAAATAATATGTTAATGTGTACATATTTATATGTACATGTAATGTGTGTACTGGCAGTTCTCAGTTTCCATAAATACTCGTAATATCTCTTAATTATAAACCCAGAATGTTATTCATGCCATCCAGGTAAAGGAGATGATTTTCTGTTCTCCAAAGGGGTCCAGGAAATTGGCAGACCTTCATCTATATAGCAACTGGTGCGCTGAAAACTGATCAGGGTAGGAATCAACTAATCAGCTTTTCAATGTTTAATGACCAAGCAAAAATCGAAGAGAAACACAGAATGGCACAGTTGCTGCCCATTTTCTCCATTATTTTCACAGTATAAAACTGACTCTCCTATCTGAGAGCAACAGAAATTTATCTGAGAGCAGGAGCTGAAAATGACAGAACCACTAGCAACAACAACAGTATTTCTTTACACATATTACAATGAGTGAAGGCTGCGAGCATCAGACACTATCTCATCGTTTACAAGTCTAACCCTTTAGATAGAGGTATTTGTCCTTTTAAATGATCATATCAAGATGTAGACAAATAACGGAGAGGAAATCACTAATGTTTTAAACAACATATATGTCTCATATACTGAAAAAAACCCATAATTTTATGAAAGTAGTTGCAAAAAAATAATGTCATGGGAAGTATTGAATAGGCTACAATTTTAATCAATTACTGAATGATACCAGTTTTATTTCACAGATCTAGCATTCAAGAAGACCTCTGTATCAACGCTCATACTCACATTTTCAAACATTAACTTCTACAAGTTCTAGAACTAGAAGCTCTAAGGATAGCTTCTAAAATAGCTAGCCTTAGAAAAGATTAAAAAGTAAAAAAAAAAAAAAAAAAAAAACCCACACCTTAAATGCAATTACAATGTTACTTCTGGCTAGATGTAGCAATGGTAGAGCTGAAATGAAGTGAAACTATTTTCCCTAATCAGGGTGTCCATAAGCTGCAGATGACTGCAAGCTGGGAAGATGTACAGGAGGAAGCATTGCCAGAGGTTTGTTCTTATATATGCTTTTCTCATTCTCTTTCCTTTAATGTCCTCTGGGAGTAAAAAGTTGTACAGCAGGATACCATCAGAAGGCGGCGTTTTAGTTTGACTCAATTCATTAAAAAAAACAGGGAGGGAAAGTTACCCCAATAACTCAATAGTTTCCCCTATATAGGTTAGAAGAACACAAAAATCTTTTCTTTGTGCTTTCTGTCAGCAAAAGGGGAAGTAACATATGGGCTTAGAAGCCTTCTGTCATTTTTGTAGAAGTGAATCTCCACAGAACTGCAGAGATGTAATGACTCTGCTCTAGTGAAGGGGAGTCGCTAGTTGTATAAAAGACACTTTTCAAATTCTAATTATTCTGAAAACCCAGACTTACACCATTATATTTTCTGCTTCTCAGTACGGGGTGGGGAGAGCAGTGTGAAGTGTTTAAACTGGGACTTGTTGAAGTAGATCAGCTATTCATCTCAAAGCGTGACACAGATTTTGCTTTGGTTTTATTACTGAGGATGCTAGCATTGATTAAACAGAGGCAAGGTGAAAGATTTCACACTAAATAATAGACACACCTGGCAGTATTGTGGGTTCAGAAGAACTGAAACTGAGAGAAGTAGGAGAGCACTGAGATGAATGGGGCACTTCAGAGCCCCCAGAGTCTTTTTCAAAGCTTATCTATCTCTAAGTCAGCCTAGAACATCAAGGTTAGATAAAAGGGCTGCTTTTGACACTCCAAATGCTGCAGACACGGGGCTCAATTTGGGCCAGAATACTACATCAAGTCTACTTCTTATCCCCAGCTGATGCATTCATTTACCACAGTTTTGCATGTCTTTGCAAGGTTAATCCAGATGTGGAACAGCAAGAAACTGAGTGGACGTTTTCTGTGTCTTAAAACAGCTTGAAACTGTGGAGGGAAGAAGCTCAAAGTGTGTGGGAGGTTGACTAGACTTATGCATACGATGAAGAGAATATTGGAATATTTGTAGCAATGTTAAAGACTACAAATGGCAAATGGAGCAGTACAAGCAGAAGGAAAAGGGAAAACATTAACAGAGGTTCATAGCATTGAGCACCAATGAACCCAATGAACCTACAGTGATAATGAACCCTTAGTGACAACCACTGTTTCTATTACTCCATTTCTTTACTCCGTTTCATTGCTTTCCATTAAAGTAAGACCATGGTTTAAATCTAATATTCTACACATTTTTTAGATAGTTTAGAATGTGCATGCTGGAGCTTTTATTTAATCATATTAACACTTTAAAATGTACCATTATATGTACCATTATATGACATTATCTATCATTATCACTGTGGTAAACTTCTTATGAAACCAAATAACTTTGTTGCATAAATTGACTCTCTTTTGATCCATCTGAATTGCTCGAAAGGGAAGAGAACTGGTGAGTGAACAGGCTCCAGAAGCCTAAGAAAGACAAATGACTAGTGAGCACTGCCAAAAAAGAGTATAGAGTATACTTAAAAGAGTAAGTTCACATTACTTGGATAAAAAAGAATTGTTTTCTAGATTATTTAAGAGATTCTCAAGAATAATGGACTTTTATTTCCAAGAATTACAAAAAAGAAGAAGAAAAAAATAAACATGTTAATACCGACCTGCTTTAACTTAAAAGCCACCTAAGGTCTAGCTGAAGAAGCTACTGAAAGGTAATAGACAAAATGGAAGAGCTAAGGAATTCTTGTGTGTCGAGGGTCACTCGAATGTTGAGGCACACTCCACAAATCAGAGTGAGCAGCACTTTAATATGAAGGTGGTTTAACTTGTGGCGAGTGCCGAAGCCTTCTCCACAAGCCAGAGTGAACAACACCTCTACAGGAAGTGAAGTCAACTCCACCCTGCTGTTGTCTGTAGCAGGGCTTTATACCGGTGCAGGTGGGCATGCACTGAGGAGCAGCACTCATTGGCTACAGGCTCCCAGCTGATTGGTTCTCCTCCAGGTGTTCGGTTGCTAGGCGTCGCTCCAGTTCCCCACAAACTCCACTTTCTTATATATTCTTACTGAGGCCCCAACACTTGTGCTCTACAGTAGTATTTGGATAGTTACGAATAACAATGATGATCTATTTTTTCCATATTAGGAAGGGTTAGCATTTTGCTATCAATAAATACATTTCTAAATGTCTAGTGAATGTTACCATCACTTTCCCTATTTTGTGGAAAGGAAAATCCATCTCTTGACAAGGAGAAAGGACAAAGTCATAGAAACAGCTATCATCATTAAGCTTACCTTTGCCCTAAGAATTCATTTTGAGACATAACCTTCACAAACTCCTCACAAGGGCCCACAAATGACAGTCATGTTTGCCATCAGACTGCTGATAAATCCCATCTGTGCACTAGTCCTGAAACACTATATAAAATTTAGCACTGAAATTAGATATATTTTGTCCTTCAAGAGGTACATACACCGCTTATTGTATCACAGCAATAACTATACCAATCTGCTCCAGCTAATTTCCTCACCATTGGAAAGGATGGAGATAGGGCAAATAGGATAGAATTAGGATGGCACAGTGAAGAGGGCATCTCCTATGTTTCTGGGTCTTTACAGGTTTCAGTTTGCACCATTAAACTCTTATTTTTCGTGTGTTATAAGCTATTCAACTCTGCTGTGAGCAGTTTTGAGTATAGATGAAATCACAATTCTGGGAGAATTCAAGGTAGCAGACCTTGAATTAAGTGACCTTAACTCTGAGCAGATTATATCAGCAATATCCAGACCTCCTACTCTCAGGTAAGAGTCTGGTATTTGCAGGCAAAAACTAATTCAGTAGCTATCTTTTCTTTTAGAAACAAGAATATTCTCAGCAGGCTGTTGGCACAAAAATTTGAAGGTTATTAAAATAAAGCAGTCCACATTGGTATACAAAAGCATGAGAATGTCTTTCCTGAGTAAAGGAAATAAAGGTTTACAAGCTACAACGCATGAACTGAAAGTGAGAAAAAATTATTCGGAACACCTCAGTCAACAGATTAGGTTTAACAGGGCTTCTCTACCTTTACCCTTTATTTTCATTAATATGGATGAGGTCTAAGGTTATGAAAAGTATTGAAGAAGTAAAGCTTAATTGTGCTAGGGCAGTATGTCCTGGGGAAAAAAAAACTTATTTTTATAAGAAAGGCAAACAGCTCTTTAGTTTTCAGATGAGAATTAAGTGACCACAAAAACTCTGCAATGTCTTGCCATGTAATCCCCCTCCGCTTCTAATCGCTGGATCAGTTTGTTCACTAGTTAGTTCAAAAGCTTCACTATATATATATATTTATATGTATGTATAAATATATTCATGTATTTAGCTATTTATTTATTGGATGGGTGGGTGTGGCAGGCAGAGGGATGTATGAGACAGAAAGTCCTCCACCATTTTCTCCAAGGTGAATCTCTCAGTTGTATTCCTTGATCTTCACAGCTAAGTGATAAAATTTAAATCTGCCAAAGAGATTATTGTTTAGAGGAAGTAAGGCAATCCTCTGGTAGGAAGCTAATTTTTTTTTTTCAGTTGGTTGCTTAATAGATGAGAAACTGTATTCTTTAGCTGGTCTGAGTTTTTCAGCCTTCATGGAGAGGTCTAACAGATCAATAAATTAGTGCAAAATCAAAGTATTTTAAATAAAAATTATTTTATAAAATTACTTTGATGTAAGATTTACACAATGTATACACTTTTTTTATTATCAGTATTGTAAAGAATATTGACATAAAAATAGGATGGTGTTTTAGAGGTCACCCGCTCCTGCAGATTATTAAATACTTAAAAACACAATAATCTTTGTGTGACATCACAAACACTTCCACGTTAACCAATTTTTGTATTGCTTGTATTCAATATAATACAATGGAGAAGATGGATACTTAACATTTTCATGTAAATAATTATCATTAAAAATGGAGAAATGGAACTACAGAAAGCATATATTTGTACAATCAGACAAGTCATTAAGTATGATAAATGTTTTTCACTGTCTGTTACAAAGTGCCAGTACATCAGGAAGTGAATAGACCTTCTGTGTTAGAAATGAGCACATACAAGGGAGGAAAGGTTCCTTCAATTTCAACTCCCTTTTTCGCACATCATTAATGTATCTTTTAAGTTTATCTTAAGATAAAAGATCTTAAGATCTCACTTAAGTAAAGAAAAGGAAAAACTCCATACTATTTTCATGTTTCAAAAGAAAAAGGGAAGGAAGATAAAAAATAAAGACAGGAAAAAGCTAGACGATATTCACTCTTCAAGTTACAAAAAACCAGCCTGTGCTTATTTAAAGGTATTTTAGCATACAGTTCACAGTGTAAGCACATGTGAGACAGATTTACTGGGTTCTATTTCTAGTCCTCTTTTGCCTTTTTATGTTATATGATGTGGCACTTTAGTCTCACCATTGCCTTTTACACTTTTGAAGACCAATCCAAACCAACCAACCGACTGATCGACCAAACAAACAAAAAAAAAAACAAGGGATGACCTAACCCCAGAGTAGTTCTGCGCACAGATATGCAAGTATGACATCTTTCTCCTGTGCAGAACTCATTTAACTCAAAGATGTCTCTGTAAAAATGAACATAAAAATATGTGTTTTTATTAATGCCCTTAAACAGAATAATTGCTTTGGAAAACTCTCTATATTTAGTTTTAACCATTACTTTCTGGCCAATCTTGGCCCTATTAACCAAAATATTTTGGCTTCACCCAATTTCCCCCATGCTACTAAATCCTAGCCAGTTTATATGTGATCACTGTAATCAGTATGGTGCCAATTACCTTCTGTTTGATTACTTTTATTTTCTTCTAACTCTTCTCAAATTGTGCTGCCTCATTCAGACAACTCACATCTTTTATTGATACATATTCTGCACAGATTAAATCTTTACACTACCTTGTAATTAAAAAAAGTTGTTATGATACTGAGCATGAAGTGCTTTAATGTTTTGCTTTTTAGGAAGCATTTGGGGTAATATTTCTCCAATTCATCTACTGCTTCTGAAGTGCAGAACATTTCCCACATTTTCCCTTCAGGAGGTACCAACAGCTTCTCATGTGGCAGCCTTTGGAAGGTTTTTTTGCAGCTTGTTTAGAGGTTCTCACCCACAATAAAATTGAAAATTTCAGTGAGTGATCTAGGCCACTTAGACCTTCCTTTGAAGGTGCTGAGAAACTTAAATAACTTGCACTACAAAACCAATGAAATTCTCTAGACATTATTTAAAGACAAACTGTTATCATTTTAGATAAACGCACAGTTTGCCAGCTCTTTACTACAGCACCTATAGAATGAAACTTCAGTATCATTTAAGCTATTGTAACTAAAATCCAGCTTCTAAAAGACTATTTCAATTCTTGCCATATTCTCCTCAGTAGCATTTTCCATTTTAAGCATCTGTTAAAAATCAGTAGCATTAACTTAATGGGATAATCTGGCTGGGCTCCTTTGAAATTAATCAAACAAATTAGCATTATGGACTTTTAACAGAGACTGAAGAGAGCTGATTAGAATACCACATATTAGAGCAACAAGCACATCTGTACTAGGACAGAGAAGCACAGAATACACAGAAGAGAGGAGGCTTCTTTGGTGAAAAGCACATTTAGGGTCACACAATGGCCATGTGTTCATACAGTGAGAGAGAAAGATCCTATTCCATCAAAGGAGATATGCTTCAAATAAAATAAGAACCAAAATAAAAGCATTTCCTGCCTTCCTGCACCTTCCCCTGTCAATGAGGAAGTGGGATAATTGCATAATGATAAATGACCGAGACACAATGTTCCCAGACATTCATAATGGTAAAGTTCTGTACTGATCATATAAAGCCGCGATGTGCTGCTATAGTCAGCCAATGGCAGAAAACAGCAGGGTAACAGTTCAGTGCAGTTGTATTGAATATCTACCTGACACATCTATCCTGATTTAAAATAGAAATCAATATACTACAGCTTTATTCAGTGTTCGCTTACTAATGCATTTTCTCAAGTCGCAAAGCTTTAGAATTGGTAGATAATAGTGATAAGAGAAATGATGTCAATAAACTTCTAAATTATATCAGATTCACTCCATATTAGTATTAAAAATTCCAGAGTGTCTGCAAAATTCTTGCAAATGTTAAGTGCAGAAGCAAAATCTCTTGGGATATCTTCAGGACTTCCATATTAATAGAGGTAGAAACACTGTGAGAAAGGGTTTTCTATCATGTGTGTCTGATCCACTTTATTCCTGGCTATTGCCATAACAAAGCAAAACAAAAGCAAATAAAAGTAAAAACTGGTGGAGTAAAGTCACCTAATTTATTTTGAAAATGCTTTTGATTGAATAAAATCAAAATAGGCCAATAATAGGAGCAAACAGATGTTAAACATAACAAAATTCAATTATATGTATTCATTGCTCTCATTTCTAGTTGTCTTTTTATGTCTGCATTGCTGTTTCTGTTTTGAGGAAGACTCAAGGATGTTCCATATGGCTTATGTTGTGTAGGAGATCAGATAGTTACAATGATTTATGATCTTTGTATCATGATAAATGGGTAGATTTTTAAACTATGTATTCTTAAATGCCACATGCTGCTCCATCCTCTCTCTCCTTGATAGCTGTCGTAACTGCTCGACATAGGCTTTTCTTGAATACTTTGTTCTCAATATTTCCTTTCCTTTCAGATTTCACACTTAGCTTCTATTTTCTTTATTAAACTAACTCCATGCAAAAACAGTTCTATAATGTTGGAATGGACATGATGCTTTCTTCCATTCTCCGTTTGCTCCACTTATTCTCTTGCCACTGTCCTCCATTTTGGGTCTGTATGGTCAGAACACAGAGGGTGACAGGATAAGGGGTAATGGGTACAAGTTGAAACACAGGAAGTTCCACCTCCGTGTGAGGAATCACTTCTTTCCTGTGAGGGTGACAGAGCCCTGGAACAGGCTGCCCAGAGAGGTTGTGGAGTCTCCTTCTCTGGAGATCTTCCAAACCCACCTGCACACCACCCTATGCCACGTGCTCTGGATGTCCCTGCTGGATCAGGGGGGTTGGACTAGATGATCTTTAGAGGTCCCTTCCAACCTCAACCATTCTGGGATTCTGGGACTGTTTATTACTCTGTCATGCAGGGGTCAGCACAGCAGGCTTCCCTGACTGCTAGACAGTACAGCAAAAAAAAAGCATTACTAATGGCAATATTGGAAAGCAGAGGAGTTTTTCTTTCATTAATATAACTTAGGACTAGAAAGCACAAGCACAACTGAATGCTCCTTCAAAACCTTCTCACTGTACAGACACGGCTGCCTTGCACAAGCAGACAAACACATTAAAAAAAGAGAGAGAGTTTGTTGAAGGTCTTGAAAGACTATCATAAAAGTCAGAGCTACCACTGCTCCTAGCAGGAGCATTGCAAACAGGATTTTGTCCAAAATGTCCCCTGATACCTAGCAGGAAAGGATGTAAAGAGGAACTGCAAAAAGCATCAGGTCAGGAGAACAAAGTTCAAAATACAAGAGAACTATGCATCTCTGTTCTCGTACCTGTGCATTGAAATGCTAGGCAGCAACCCTGACATTGGCCTGCCAGTCTGTCCTTAGTGATGCTGTAACTCACAGTGGTACCTGACAGATACTGCAGATTCTGAAAATGTGAAATGAACCTCACTACTTTTGGCTGCATTGACTTTTATCAGAAGGGTTCTGGTAACAGTCAACCTTTGCAAGTAAAATTTGGCAAATAGGAAAAAAAAAAAAAACACAAAGCATAGGTATACTAGTCAGTATACTCGTCTCTTTAAATGTGGATGTTTATTTATGATTTCCTTTGCGATTTTAGATTAGATTGCACAGATTGCAGGGCTACAAGGATGATCAGGGGCCTGGAACATCTGCCCTATGAGGAGAGGCTGAGGGAGCTGGGCCTGTTCAGCCTGGAGGAGAGAAGGCTGAGAGGGGATCTAATCAGTGTATATAGGTACCTCAAGGGAGGCAGTGAGGAGGATGGGGCGGGCCTCTTTTCGGTGTGGCTACCGACAAAACTAGACGAAACAGACAGAAACTGAAGCATCAAAAGTTCCACAGGAACTTAAGGATTTTTTTTAACAGTGAGGGTGACAGAGCGCTGGAACAGGCTGCCCAGAGAGGTTGTGGAGTCTCCTTCTCTGGAGATCTTCAAAAACCGCTTGGACGCAGTCCTGTGCCACGTGCTCTAGGTAACCCTGCGTGTGCAGGGGGCTTGGACTAGATTATCTCTAGAGGTCCCTTCCAACCTTGAGCATTCTGTGATTCTATTCTATGATTCTATGGTATGCTTTGTTGGTTGATCATTTCTTTTCTTCAGTTATACTTTTGCAAACTAGATCCATGACATTCTTTTTATCCTGCTGATATTACTGTCCCTACTCATCCACTTAAATTTACTACGTATGAAAGCAAAAAGCACATTACCTCCAAGAGCTTTGGGAGGTTACATAATCTGAATCAATTTCATTACCATAAATAAATGTCAAATGGCTGAAATGCAATTTCTCTGATTAAACTGTCAAGGGCAAGAACATGCAGGAAGAGTGACTTTTTGTTTTATCCCACTTACAGTAAAAAGGAGAAGAAAAAAAGAGTGAGAGAAAAATGAGCATCTTATGAATTATCTTTACGTAATAAAAAAGATTAGGTGATAAATCTCAGAGACAAAAAGATGACCCAGTTTTCCATTTCATTAGTAACTAAATAACTCTATTTGTGGAAAAATAGTCTGAATGGTGGATATACTGAATCACACCCTGCTATTTTCAAGCCTTTGTCTTAAGCTCTTCTGACGTCAATTTATGAATAAAAACACACAAATTTGCATTTTCCTGACTGGCCCAAAATAACATATAGAGAACTCTGATGTCTTCAAACTGTGTGTTCTTAGAGAATTTACTCTCTATAAGTAAGGGAGATATTTCTATAAACAGCGTTCATAGTTTTTTCATAATGTTTTAGTGCCTGTAAGTCTCTAGAAAGAGTGGTTATAAGGGAATCTGAGGTGACTGACTCAGATGTCGATGTCTCTGTTCTTGGCTAAGATCTAAACTGAAAGACCATCTTTTCTCTGGAGAGGGACATTTAGATCTGCACGTTTAGTAATAAACAGCACCTTTTAAAAACAGTTTTCAAAACAGTCACTTTCACAGTACTTACCTTTACATTTATTAAACAAACAAAGAACTGTTGGTCAATGTGATTAACTGGTAATGTTCATTTTGAAATTCGGTATAGAAATTTGGAGATTTCTGATCGCAATACACTCATGAAATAAATATTTTTATACTGTACATCTGTATCTTGCAAGCATTACTCATTCTTATGGCTTTGCCTCCTAAAGAATACAAGTACTATGACCATGGTTCCTCACTCTCAAAACAGAAGCATATTTTCACAGAACCACAGAATCACAGAACGATTAAGGTGGGAAGGGACCTCTACAGATCCTTTAGTCCAATGCTCAAGCACTAGGTATAAGAAAGAATGGATTGACAAAGTGTGAGAAGTGACTTGAAATAACAGTTTAGGGTCACCTAAAGGAAACCTAAACCCTAAAATACTTCAAAACGGAACTAACAAACACAAACATCTGTTCTCTTAATCAGAACTATTGAAGGCTGTCATTAGATCCAGTGTTTCAGAGTAATTTCCAGACTATTGTCTCTGAGCTAAACACAAACCAGAATCATCTTAAATGATGCCAGAGGTTGATCGCTGCCTTGTTGTATTTCACTCCACCAACAAAGAGGGAACCAGCAAGCAGTCCCCCCAGTACAGACAGCACAGGCCACATGACTGGTGAAAGCTGTGCTTTCTGGATGACGGCGAGAGTGCTGGAAGTCACCATCAATCCTGGCTCCAAGCCACAGAGAACAGCAAATAAATTACCAAGGAAGACTCTCTGCCCCTGCCTCCTTTCTCACCCACATCATCTGTGATGTGGCACAAATCCTGTCCCAACTCAACACATATAAAAAATCTACATTGTCTTTAGCTGGTTATGAGTATGGTGTTTTGTCTAACTTTCAACAGATTAAAATTAATTGTGTACAATTCTTGCCTGAGTTTTGCTTTGGGCTGAGTATAAAGAATGTTCAGCATAACCAAAAGTGAATTTGTTATAGTTACTAGACTAATGTAGATGTTCACTTACTTCTGAGTTAGCGTGAGATGGTTGTATTGATTTTGCAGTTGTGTCTTCTAGGTCATTTCACAGTTTGGGTTTCCAATCTTTATTTTGCTTTCTGTTTTATTATTCAGTATATGCTTGGTCCCTGCTGTTCACTCATATCTCTGTTAGCAACTGTGTTCAATGTAAGGTGCACTGAGTTTTAACTTTGGTATGAATAACTGGCCACATGGAAACTCATCAACTGCTTAGCTAATCTAGTACCTGCCTCCAACAGCGCTCCACATGCAACACACCAAGCAATAGCGAAAAATAAACAAAAGCTTCACTGCATTAGGTCTGTCCTATGGTATTGGACAAGAGAGATGTAAGAATTTTTCCATCTCTACTCTAGTGTGTTGCAGTGCCTAAAACCAGAGTAACAATACAGCACAATTATCACATGTAAAAATAAAGTAGAAGCTATTGTTAAAATATAGATATGAGAAAAATGGTCCATCCATGAAATCTTATGATAGAACTTTCTGGAAACACAATTATTAATGAAAAGTAAAATTCTTTTAGCCAGCGAGACTCTTAGATTCTGTTAATTCTTTTCCAAACTAAGTCTTAATCTGAAACACAAAAGCACGATAAATCATGGTACTTCACTTTAAATTATTTTGGTTTTAATTAATTGAATTATTTTATTTTTCCCTAAATTCAAATGAAGTAATATTGGCAGTAAAGCCCCAGTTTAGGTACTTTCTGCCCATCAAATTAACAAAAAACTGCATATAGAGTCTCCTAAGTTCTCCAAAGGTATATTTTGGACTATAAAGAATATAGTCTGATAGTCTGTAGGATTGGTGTCCATGCAGAGAGATATTATGGCCCACATTTTCAAAATTACTACAGAATGTGTATTATTATTAGAAGGATAATTGTGTCCACTTTAAAAGTAACAAGCATAATGTTGAATTTTCAGCAGCATTGCAGAAATTCAGTAACATGGAAGTCACTGATTTTTTCGAAAGATGTCAATGGAAGAACCAGGAACTAAATATTTTCTAAAGTCCTGATCAGAGCAATAAAAAAACAACTACAAAACAACCAGTTAATATTAACTAATATTACAATTACTATTATAGCTAGTGCCAGATTTTGCTCAAATATTTCCAGTTAAAGCTGGAAGTGGATTAGAGAATTAAATTGCAATTTTAAGATAGAAAATTACAGAACACAAATATGTGCTAAGTCTAAGGACAAGGATATGCACCTTTTATAATTGCTGAGAGCACTTCCGTAACATGAAGATTAGTTTAAATAACCTCAGGGCAAGTTATTACCTATTCCTTACAGGTTGAATTTATGACATGTAAGAAATAAGTAGCAAGAATAGATGCTGCATATATCAGACTGCATTACTTCTTCATTATTGTCAAGAAATTAACATATAAGGTTGCTAATACAGCTGCAAATGGTGCAATCTATTTAATTCCTGAAAACTAATTTCATAATGCCATAGTTATCTGCATAAGCCATACATCAGAGACCCGAAGAAGGAAATGAAATTAGGCTAAAGAACAACTCATTACAAACTATAATGTTCCTAAAAAGATTGCGTAAAGGGAAAAAAAAAAAGAAAAACAGAAAACATGACTTGAGGAAAGTTTTTCCAACCAGGCTTTCTGTTTACAAAATCAGTAGGCTATTAATTTAGCTTTTTGGTGCAATAGAAATGTTAACTGTGATGGTGAGAGAAACCTTTGCACTTTGAAAACCCCAGATTTAAATAGCTGGAGCTCCCAGTTCTGCTTCTCAAAAAAAAATCCAAGAAAACAATCTAACAACATTTGACATAAAAGTCCAAAGGACTTTATGGAGCTTTCTATGGCTCCATAAGAGCCAAAGAATATGGCTATGAAAGAATACATTGGAATGGCCATAGAGACACCCACTGACAACACAGAAATCAATTCATACTCAGCAACACTGCAAAAACAGCTGTGATTATTAGTGCTAGTTAGACTGTTATGGCTTGAAATGAAAGAGTGAGTGTTGGCCTGGTTAATGACATCATTTCTTGGCTTACTAAATAAGAAACACAGATTCTAATGTCTACAAGAATTAAATCTGAATGTGCACCAGTACAACATCTAAAGATGGCCCTCAGAAAACCCAACACTTTAGCAATGTAGTGGCTTCCTTGTGATAGATTTAACATATTTATCCATATTTCTTATCCCTGAGTCCACTAAGTGATAAAAGTTGGAGCCAAATGTTTATCTTTACACAGAGAATACAGTGAATTACCCGACATTTGATTTTTACTATTTGTTTTAAACATATACAATGATTTAGGAGCTCAAAGGTCATTTATTTTACAGGGCCATGTTCATAGGTAAATCTCAGTTCTAAGACAGGCATGTAGTCACTAAGTTCTTTTGAACTACACTATGCTCCCTTTCGGTCTATGTTTCTTCCAGCCCCTAAGCACTCAGTTCATTGTGAAACTTAGGTTAAAAATATGGCTATTCAATAACTTTCTAAATCGTTCAGGCATATGGTTTTGAGGGTGCTACTGCTTAAGAGTTCTTTTAATTGCTGTGGTAAAACTCAAACATATTTGTGGTTTTATACTAAATGAAAGGGGGTAATGACAGCACTCGTCCAGCAGCAAAGAGAAAGGAGCTCTGACAACACAGGTATATACAAAGCAATTATCAGGCTTAAGAGAAGAGAGAATTTGACAGAATAACTACTACAATAAGCTGAGCCATATGTTTTCAAAAGATCTCACTATGCACCTAACACATTTAATGGACTCCCCTGATAATGCTCCTTTTTAGAATTGTCTGGGATAAAGACATGAGTAGAAGGATAATGAAAATATGCATTTTATCAACTAAGCAATTTAAGAGAAAGATAAAACCTCAGAGATTTCCAAAAACTCTGCATCTCCCTAGATAAATGAGGGAAATAAAAATCAATTTCTGTAGATAGCTTTGTAGGAATTAAAGCTGTATTTGCAGAAAATCATACCAAGTTTCTAAACATCTTGGTTTTAAAAATGTCTTGTCAAACTATGCAACAGTTGCTGTTGGATTTCAAAAAGAAACATGGGGCTAAATAACAACATGCCTCCCATTACTGATCACAGAAATTCAGAAACTCAGAAAGAAAATGCATCTTGGATAGAGCCAAGTGAAAGTTTAGGCATGGAACAGGATTTTCAGTGCTTTTTAATGATATCTGAGGCAAAAAGATCCAACTTGGAGTTGCTCTCTAAAAACGTTTTGCTAAAATGACTAAACATCATTTTAACAACTTGCCTATGATCTAGCACTTTCAAATAACTGGCATTCTCTCCAGGAGTGTTCACTCTTGAATGGTGATGGACTGAGAGATGAATCTGATGGTCCGTGATCTAACTCCAGAGGGAAAACAAAAACAAAAACACAGTTAACGCATAGTTAAAGGAATTTAACAGCACCACTAGCTGTAAGAGGATGGCAGTGGTACTGTCCACTATCTTACAGATTTGCAGTGCATAGTAGAAGGGCCCAACAAAAATAACTTCAAGAACACTGCCATGATCTTGCTCACAGTCTATAACTCTTGAGCTCTTGGAGAGGCTACTCCAATTGCAAAGAAAAAACTTCTTCAGGTATCATTCAGTACAAAGTTGGAATGTAAAAATGGTTTTCTTCTACAGAAGAATCTCTCAATAACATGGGCAATCTTAATGATTTGATTTAATGATACTAATTGCAATAGTTACCATGGCATACATCATGTAAGCAGTGGTTTTTCTGCTGCTCCCTTTTCATCAGGGAGTGCCTGATGAAAATAATATGACGCTTGCAAGTATAATATTCCAAGCTTGGCATACAGAGCTACACTTATACAATCATATGAGCTACCCAAGTAATGCAGAATTTTATTGTAACGCTAACAAGTGTTAGAAGATTCAACGAAGATTAAAAACAGTGGAACAAAACTTTCTCTACTGAAGAGATTTTAGCTACCAAAGACAGACTACTATCAAGACCAGCTGCACTCTTATTAGTGCCAAACTGGTATTTACTGATATTTGCATTGAAAGTCAGCAAATCTAGGAAACTCAGAATGATGTGGACAATGTTCACTGGCTGAAGAAAAGAGCTATCTTTTACACATCAACTGCAAAGAATAATCATAATCTTACATGAATAACCAGAGCCGAGGTCTTTACAGAGATACTGATTGCCAGGGAAAGACCTAATGGAAGGAATAGGATTTGGTCATAATGCCGCTCTGTTTGCAGTATTAGATATAATCCAATTTAAAAGCATACTGCAGGTGAAAGGAAGCAATTCTGTCCCTTCAGAAGCAATGGAATAACCATTCCTGAAATAATCTTCTGCATGCAAATTTCCTAGTAAAAGCTGCCAAATTTTCTCATATCTAAGGCTGCTCTCCACACTTCACTCCCTTCTGCAAATTCAAGCATTCGCTGGGCAGCTCTTCCCCTCCAAGAACTGAATACACACCAGCTCTGCTACATCTGAGGAACAAACACGACTGGCTGGCTCTCTTGAGGGTGCCCACTGAAGGATGGCGGTCTGGAAGGTGGCAGGCTGGAAAAAAGAAGATTGTGTAATCTCGGGTGACAGTGCTTAGAACTTTCTACCTCTTGCGCATGATAGATGACCACCTTTGGTTAAAAAACATGACAGTCTGCCCCCACTGGTTATCAGCTTAAGGTGTGCAAGGATTTTATTACAGAGGGCAATCGTACTTTGTGGCTATCATCTGACACATCCTCAGAGGTTTTCTCTGATATCTAGGACTGTAGTCTTGTCTTATCCATTCCCATCAAGTGGCCGTAACAACAACACTTTGTGCATGTTATTGACTCCTGGTGCCTCAATTACAAGAAAGATGATATAGCAGAGTGCTGTGATCTGAGACAAATTAAAATCTCCTCTTTGTAATTGGCCTTAAATATCTGGAGTTCCCTGGGGCGAACGAAGAACTTCAACATGCAAGGAATAAGTAAACCTTTGCTCGCCAGCTGGAACTCTTGAATCAAAGATGGTACCTTCTAGAAAATGTAAGCATTAGTCACCAGGGATATCTTCTAAGAACCACATCTGTGGTGACCTGTCATAGATATTTAGAGTCCTTGGAGAACAGCTGTAGTTACCAGATGGTTCTCTGCAAGGAGAGTATCCTAGGAAAAGACAGTAAGTAAGCAAAGATCTGATGGAAGAATTGGTCAAGAGCAGCTTATAACTGGCAGCTCAAAATGCAGCACAGTGGCAGAAAACACTTTTTTTTTTTTGAAAAAATCTTCTTCTCTCATGAAGTCTTAGTTTGCTTGCTTCTCTCTCAGCAAATGCAATAGGTACCAGAAAGGAAGGGCTAGGCTGGGTAAACAAGAAATCTAATGTCTCACCCTGGAATCTTTCCTCAAAATCGCCTTCTGTGAAATTAAACATGCTAAAACTAAAAGACTTGCATAAATAGCAAGGAAAAACACAGAAGATAAATAACGGCAGAGAGCAAGTCTATGCATTATCCAGAAGATTATTCCAGAAGAACGGTCAAAGAGGAAGATAATCTATTTAAAACTATTATATACCACTATATAATTACTGTAGTTCCTACTGGTAATGAAAGTAAACTTTCCTGCGAAAAAAAGAGAGAGCTTTCAGGATAGTCACAAAATGGTAGAGAACTCCCCTTTTCATATTGCTACCCTGAGAGAAGTTGCAATGGATGGAATATGGAGAAGCAATAGTGTGTTGGAAAGGAATTTCATTGGAACGAAACCTAGAGGACAATCTGAATAAAATGGGATCACAGCAAACTGCAAAAAAAGCCCATTTAAAACATCATCACCTAAAGACAGCCCACTTAAACGGCTGTGCTGAAGTCTAGGAGGATCTTTTTTGGATTAGAGGGAATGCTGCAGAAACAGAGATACCACTAAGTAATGAATGAGAAATGCATTCACTGAAAACGCAAAAAAATGTTCACATATAGACACTTGAAACATTGCACAGGCATTGTACCTTGTAAAAAAAGAAAGATATGTAACTAGAGTGAAACAAAACTGGCTAAAGTTATGAATCACCTAACTTCCGCTAACGAATAGCTGCTGTTGCTTTCTATTTATTATTGTAGCATCCTTTTATCAAATAGGTCTGAGGTCTTTCATCAACCATCCGATAACAGTGAATGAAATCAATGAATATTCTGAAACAAAACGAGTGAATAGAGATGACAATGAGAGCCAAAATGTCAATCTAGTCAATCACATTCTCTCATGAATTGATCACTTCAGTTTACAATGCCAAATATGGGAGTGAGAGGAGGAGGGAGTAGAATGATAAAACAAGTGCCAACAAGAAATAGGTTTTTCTTTAAAACAGCTGAAATATTGAAAGTTTCTAAATGTTTGAACTGCTGATGCAGGCATCTCCTCTATAGTTTTCAAGACCAGATATTAACTTCTGGATGAGGGACTTGCACTTGCTTCATGCTTTTCAATCCTTCAAACTCATCAACAAGTCTGTTTTGTTTATTTACTGAAGTGTTATCACAGAAACGTCTCCTGCAAATTATGTATACTTTGATCCTCTTTCTGCCTTGCACTTTTAGCCTTTTGGCACCCTTTTTTTTTTTTTTCAAAGAAGTGTTAGCATGCAAAGAGCATAATTTAATTGAGCAAGAAAGATCCTAATATTTTCATGCATCTAAGAAATTTAATATGCTCTGCAGCTCACTGAAATAAAATCAATTCAGTAAGCTCTTGCTTTTTCCCCTCGTTGTTTACTTAAGCTTTTATTACGAGTGTGGTGCTCATGACTGGCGAAAAAATGACAGCAGGGGAGTCATGAGTCCCCCTGTAACCACCAGCTAGGAACAGCTGAGGTAGAAACAATGCAAAATTATTTTACCAGTGCAGATTCACTTCAAATCTGACCTAACAGTGCCATTCCTTCTAAAGCAAAGTGGCCAGTCAAGTTTGATGTTTATTCCATTTTTTAACCCTTCCAACTATGCCAAACTGTGCATGATGCTCTTGTCAACATATCAATAACTAATTTTCCAACACCTTGCTAGGATTTGAATAAGAGTTTCCAGAATGTACACAGCCAAGTAGTGAGAATAAATAATTCCAGTATATCCGTAGAGAAAACGGTGGATAAGAAAATGGTCATCAAGACACAAAAGGCTTACTCAAATGAACAAATGCTTGTTTGATCCTTAAATGTGCATCTGGAGAGGTATAATTTGTATTTCAAGCTCTGATTCAAATGACTACATTAGCTATAAGGAAAACCCTTCCCATCTAATTCAAACCTTGGCAAGGCCTTTTTCAGCACAGTTTATAGTGCAACTTTATGTTCTGAAGGAAAAATCAAAGCTATCATGCAATATATAGCTCTTTGGCAAAATATCTGTAATAGTTAAGAGTATGCTTCAGATTCCAGAAATGTGGAAATACATTCAAAAATAGATTTTTCTCCTTTATAGCCCCTGAAAAACACAGTATGATATGATTTTGCTTAATGTATGCATAAAGCATATTTTTGACAGCCATATCAATAAAAAATAGAGTCAGCAAAACCATGCTATAAATCGACCTTTCCATTAGATGGAGAGGGGTTATTTTTCCACTGTAATACTAACAAATAGAGATATTATTTTAAAGTGTTGGTTTTATCTATGAAGCATAGAACTAGCCTTACTTTGCCACAGCTATGTAGATGATAAGAGTATCTGAGACTCCCTAGCACTTTCTGTGGTTATATTCTCATATGTGATATTTTAAGGCTGGCTTGGAAATCAGTCTGTGTGTACTTAAAAATGTATCTTTGTGCTTTTTTTGCAAACCCACAAATCCAGTTATACAAAACTGCCACACAGAAATATATACTTGGAACATGGACATAAACTGATTCAACCTATCAAGATAAATGAAAGTATTATTTCACCGGGTGACATAAGCAATAGGCCATGCTTCCAGTTCATTCATATGTTGATTTTATAACATTGTATCTCACATTACCAGAAGGGTAAAGATTTATGCAGTAGAACTTAAGACATCCCATGTAATACAAACCATGTCATGTGCCATCTTGTTAACGGGAAATTTCTCTAGCATGTGGGTATATTTATGAAGTAGACTCTTTTTTTTGCACCTGTGCTGAGCTCTTGTCAAGAACAGAAGTAGTTAAAGAGACAAAATGAACAACAGCTTCCTATTGTGATAGAGTAAAATATAACTAGCCCTGCTGTATTCCTTATTCCTTATTCCTGTATTAAGACCAGAGTACTAAGGCACTTGTCAGGCTCCAGTGTAATTACAGCAAGATGAGAAAGGGCAAATGATCTCACAATCAAGATCTCTCAATCATCTATTGGTGGACCTATTCCTCATCCGAGCTCTTACCTTGCTCCACAACCTTTCATTTTGACCTTTCTGGACATCAATTTCCTTAATTGCAAACTGATGGCATCAACATTTCTAAGTCACTTTAAAATCTACAGACAAAAAAAGGCTATCCAAGGGCCATGCACATACCAGCGCTATCAAACACATTTGGTCAGCTATTCTCTCCATAAAATGCAAAAGCTGAATAGCTGTTTTCTTTGCCAGACATTGACTGGTCATTTCTAACTATGATTTGTGGCACTACTGTGGTTATTACTACCACCATCAGCATAAGGTCCAGCTACAGACCCGAGTGGCTCACATTGTACAAGCACAGCATAAAAAGCCAACCTACGTTCCATAAGGCTTGTGACCTAATTTTCAAAAATCCTAGTGAACAATGGAATAGAAAGGATCAATAAACACATCAGCTGCCATGATAAGCAGTTATCTTAGCCCATTTACAGAACACTTACAGAGACTAGTCAAACAGTGCTACAAGGAGTATCCAGTTCAAGTACCTGCTTCAGTGCCATCTCCAATGCCAATTTTTCTCTAATGATTGCTACAGCTGCTTCCTCCTCATTTTCATTTCTGACTGCTCAGAAAACTTAATTACCCACTTGCCATAACCTACTGCAACTTGTTAAGGATTCACTGCCTCAAGGGCTACTGAAATGAAGCAACAGCAATAGAAAGGTGCACAGATTTTTTCTTCCAGTGAAGGAAGGGCCATATATTCAAGAGATTTATATATCAGCCATACTGAGAAATTAGCTGTATTTATTTCTTCAAGTAATGGGTCGATGAAAGACCTGCATTCAGAAAAATTACAACAAAGAATTGTGTTCTATAATCTACCAAATCCAACAGACTGCATAAACATCATGGACATCTTTGGCCCTTACTAACAAAGAAATCAGCCTGGGGCAAAAATTTGGTTACTAATGTGTGGAACAAAGTAGCGAACGTTAGAAATAGTGTTTTCACTGTGCTCTAGTTGTTGACTCCTCTTCAGGAAACATTTGCATGCACAGAAGAGCACATACCTGCCCTTTATTTATACATCAGGTGTTTAGATTTTCTTGTGCTTTTTCCTGAACATATAATCCGAAGAATTCTCTCCCTATTCAGTTCAGTACATCATCTTTTGACTTTCCTGAGTACAATAAATAACAGAAGACATTATTTAAAATAAGCTTTTCGTTTTTGATTCTTTTAAGCAATTTGTTGCTGTGCAATTAATTTAGAAATACTGCAGGGCATTTTTTAACTAACAAAATAGGAAAGTTACTCTGAATAAACAAATCGTTCTACTCTCCTCAGATCTGTTTAGGAAGAAAACCATCCACAACTCAAAACCAGAGAAAGCCATTTTTAAATAGCTTCTGTCTGCCTGCATCTATCATTCCTTTCTCCCATTTGTCAAGACACTATGGCCTTGAGCTCTGACTTAATTCATAATGGCAAGTTAAGTTCATCCTTTATTTAATCTCAATTTAATAAATTACTGCTAAACGGTCTTTCTGGTAATTTATTCCCATAAAATAATAGCTTTACAGGAGGTCATTTTGGAGCTGTCCTGAGCTGGAGAGAACAGTCCAGAACATTATAAGGTTTTATGTCAGCTAATGGTTCTTCATGCAGTATTTCCATTTTTCAGGTTTCTATAGGATGCTATTTTTCCAGGAATGCTGTATTTGATGGTTCCATAAGCAACTTAAAAGTCAGGACAAAATATTTATTATTAATTTGTGTTGTCACTCACATGAATGATTCTTAGTCAGTTGGGGCACTGTAGAAAGGTAATAATAGATAGGAGTCCTTCACTCTCTCAATGTCCCCCTTGAATTGCTTAGAACAAAAGCAGCATTGACTGGTCTGCTAAATAATTCTAGACTGAGAATTCTGAAAATGGCAACCTGCAGCAACATAAATCAATCTCAAAAGACAGATATAAACTTGTAATTTAATGCTGAGAAAAAATTGATTTTTTTTTTGTACATTAAACAAGGGAGAGCTCAGGCCCGTACAGGTTAACCATGTGCACTGGAATATTAACTAAATAACTCTTCTGAATCAAATTTTAGTCTGGATGAAGTTGTGGCCTATTTAGAGTAACTATAGTCAAATTGTATTGATGTGCAGCTTCTTACTCAAAGTCAGGGCAAATGACACTGAATAATGCTGGTAACCTATGACATTGACTTCTTCAGAAGAGAGAAGGGATGCAAACTCACAGTCTCCCTTTTTAAATTGAAGAGAATCCAAGTTTTGTGAAACAACATTAGTAATTATATGTAGGCATTATACAGTGCTCTATTACTAAAGGACTAGCACTACAAAACAATCTAGAAAATGGGAAGAACAAACATTAGACAAATTAAAGGCTAAAAATGGGGATGCTTTTCTTCCTTCTGCCATTGCCAGAGACTGTTTAGAGAAAGAAAACAAAGGGTGCTTAAAAAACAGTAATATAAAAGAATATTTTTCCATCTTGTTTTCTTAGTAGATCTTAATATTCAACAATTTTATATTAACCAATGGTTTCTTGTGATTGTCTTATGTGTTATATACAGAAAACCCTATATTAAATGAATTTGTGATCGCTATCAAAAGTTCCTTGCAAAAATGGCCACATCATCCAGAAAATTCTAATGATAATTCCCCTAACCCTTATCTGTAGAAAAGACTTAAATATAAGGCTAGATGCAACATGCTTAATCCATATCAGATTGTATTTGTTTCTTCTTGATGTCTGTTAAAGAGCTTTTGCTATCACAGCAAGCCAATGTATACATTTCCACCATCAGATGAGGAGTCAAAACTAGGAAAAAGGTGATACCCTGCAAATGAGAGATGTCTCAGAATTCCCTCCTGCCCAAACAAAATGTTCTATTTGGCTAAATGTCAGATTTAAAATATTAGCTTGCACCAAAGCTAATATTGCTCCTTCTTTCAACTTGAGTTAGTGATTCAGCTATGAAAACCAGGTAAGCACAGAGCTTAAACATATCAGATAGATAGTGCAAATTATATTCCTTAAAGGTGCTGATCCTTACTATTGCAAAAGAATGACATCAGAATGAATGATGGCCATTACATTAGTTAGTAACTTTGGCCAGTTACTGTAAATTAAAACTTCACATCTAGAAAAAGAGAACAATTTTCTTTACTTTTTTTTCAACTAAAATTGCCACAAACTCAAATAATTGATGTACATTAAGTAATTAAGTCAGTCTTTTATAACAAAAATTATATTTGTGAAGTGGACACATGTCTTTAATAACAATGACAGATGGACAGTTTGCTCTTTGGGGGAAACCCCAAGTGCCTATGCAGCAGAATTTACATAAAGCTCTGATTTTTTGTACAATAATAATTAGGAATTTTTACAAATCACTAATTCCCTTTGCTGAGAGAATAATACAGAAAACGAGAAAAACCAATGCTTTTGTGTTTTTGTGGACCTCTAGCGCTAGCAATTTTTTGAGTTTGCACAGATTTGGTAGTAAAGTAAAATCTGACTGGTTGAGGCAGTTGGTGTACAATACATGGCAATGATCACCTCCAGTACAAATCATTTTGCCAGACTGCTATCATTGCTAACCTCAAGAGTGAAGCTTGATCTCCTATCAGATGGGCAAAACTCAGAAAGAAGCAGCTTGAGGGCAGTCTGTGTCTTCTAGTAGTGAAGTACCTCTGAGAATGAAGTGTTCCTAATGAATGTTACACTATATAGCAGAGAGGCTATCTCTGGTGATAATAAAAAGATTAAGTAAGCGGCTAAAAAGCAGCAATCAGCCAAAAAATCAGCAAAATTTTTGAATTGGAAAACCAAATAAATTCTCTGATGATGGATAAAGAAAAATATGCCAAATAGACCTTTCCTAAAAACAAGATATAATGGATGACATACTTGTAGCTATTAACGCAATAGTTAAATAACAGCAAAAGTGCAGCATACCGTTGATGTTCACTGCATTGTGCAAGTTTATGGACTTCTTAACTGATACCTGAAGGTATTTAATGTGAATGTCCATAAAGCAAGCCCTTTTCTGCCTTGGTGTCATCACTTATTATTATTAAGAAGCCTGTTAGACTTCTCAAGAGAGAGCATTTCATTTTTGTTTAGTAGGTTTAATTCCTTCCCCAGTCTCTCCTCACCCCACCCTCTTCAACAAAACAGCAAAAGGCAACTTGAAAGGGAGCAAAATGGAAAGCCGTGCTACGTGACTCTTTCTTCTCAACACAGAGGAAGGTTATTATGTTTGATCTGTAACAAGCCAAGGAGCAGAAGGGCTGGTTAGGCAGAGGACTACCAAAAGAGAACTGCTTGCCAAACCAACCTCTCTGATCAAATGTTTTGTACAAGGAAGAGAATGAGGCACATAAAAACTTTCACATATAGATTTAAAAATATACCCAACATCCAAGACCATATTTACTATCATGTATGCATTGTGAACCCTTTTCCAGTTCCAGTTCACACAGCTCACTGTGTGCTTGACTACTGTTGGCTGTGCATTCAAAGACAAACACCAAATCTTTCCAGTTCATATCAAATCCTGCCAGCTTCTTTCTGAGACCTATACAAGAGTTTTCAATTGCAGATGTACATTAGATATGACAAATATTATTAAAATGCTCTACAAATATTCACAAATATATTGCATTTTAAAGATGAAAGTTAATTGGCAGGACTTTGTCAGAACACGTAAATTCAGTACCTTCCAATGTCCTTCATTAGCTGGAACTCTCTCTGTATGAGCTCCACTCAACAAAATCAACTTAAACTCAAGAAAAAGAAACAAATCATAAGAAAGTTTTTGTTTCTGTTTTGGTAGACACCATGTTCTGGGGTAGATTTTTTTGTTTGTTTATTTGTTTTGTTTAGCAAAGATGGTGGCCTAAGCCTTATCCATTCGATCTTTGAGACCAAGACCAGTGACACTGACAAATGCCTGCACGTGCTGCAGAAGCACCTCCTGAGCGCAGACGAGTGCTGCAGTATGGCTGATGGAAGCACTGTGAATGCAGACCCATGGACGGGTAGATCAGATTATCCCATCAAGGACTAATAAAATAGCCTATTCCACAGGAACTCTGGCAATTGAAAAACATAAACTTGCCAAACTGAAATAAATATTTTCAGTCCAGTTATTGCTAGGATGAAGCTAAATCTTAACATAGCTTGGTAGCTAATAAATAAACAAATCAAAGGCATTTCCCATACCATTGAAAGAATTTCACTGAAATGACTTTCTGCTGCAATATGCTACAATAATCACATGTGACAGAGAGTTATTCAGAAGCATAGGATAAGTATTATGTGATGCTTACCACCCCATTTGTTTCATTTGTTCAAATGAATGGGTTCTGAACAAAACTTTCTTGAAAATAGAAAAAAAAATAGTATGACAAAAGTGTGCATTTACCAGAATGGGCAGCAAAACTTACAAAACCTTCTCTGTTGCTTTTGTGGTGCACCACAAGAAAAACCCTGAGAGTCCAGCACTAGTCAGCAGCACTTCCACCCCACCCACAGTGGATGAGGGCTAACAAGCAAAACACCAAAAAGGCTCTTTG
>NW_010585701.1:0-25926 GCF_000705375.1 Tinamus guttatus
TATATGGGGTCTGGAGAGAGGTCTTTTTAGGTTGAATATGAGGTGATTAAATAAGGACTCAGTATTTTTCTTCTGTATCTATTTGTTTCGAAGACTCCATTTATCCTTTCTAAGGGCACAAGAGCAATAAGTTTTTCCTTAGGATGTGTAGAGACAGAGATGCACAAACGCATGTTTAAACAGTGGGTAATTAATGAATAGAGCCTGATGCTGCAAGAGACACATGAGAAGCCTCCCTAAGTAAATGAGAGCATGTGAGGTCCCCTTCTGGGTTGGGTCCACCTGGACTCCTTTCTTTCCTCCTGGGTCTCCCTTCCCCTTTTCCCTGTAGGAGAGGAAAAGGAGAGGGAGAGAGGAGGGATGCTGAGCCAGGCAGAGCAGCGCTGAGGAGCTCCAGGTCGGGGAATGTGGATTTGAACACAGATTGGGGAAGGGAGGAGGACGCAAGAGCTTCATTCCTGAGCCAGCCGCTAACCAGACCATCTGTGTGGATGAGATCCTGGTTAGTTCCAGCAGAGGCTGACAGAAATAGCTCTAGGAAGGGCAGGATTTTGCCTTTTTCGCCTCCCTCAACAAGCTCTTGTCTTGTTGCAGTCCTTACGTTTCCCTGAGAGGCACCGAACGCTGCCAGTTTGTCTCAAGTGACGTTTGGCTTCAAGCAAAAATGCTTTTTTAGGAGGCAAGATGCATCCAAGCTCCTCTGTGCATTTTAAGGAAATGCTCTATGTTGGCGCTGATTATTTACTCCAGGCTTCAGGGTTGCACCCACTTTCTCTGCTTGTGGCTGAAATGGGTGTTTTTAAATTGCCTACATGAATGGACCTGGGCTCTGGCCTAATATGTAGTTATCCCTGTTAGCAGGAATTAAGGGCTTTCTGAGAAGTGCTAATTGACCCTCTCACAAGCATGTTGCCCTTCTGAAAACTGGGTTAGTATGGGAAGGATGTCTCTCTCTTTCTTTTCCTGTGTAAATGACATCTTACCCATTCTCTGAGCATGTGTTTAACTGAAAAAGCTGTAGAGTTTTTGGTTAGCCTAGAAAATACTTTTTAACTTTTTTACAAGGCCAGCTGGGATCGGGATTCCCTTGTTCCTGGAAGTATAGCAGCAAGCTCCAAGCTTGGCCCTGTTCTAAGAAGTTTACAGGTTTAGGCAGATTCTAAACCACAGGGAAGCAGATGCTGGTGATACCCATGAAGTGATCTCAGTCCTGATTACTTCTGATCTGAAGTGTGATGATTTGTAAACCTGGTGCCTTCCTTTTGCCCTGCCAGGATGTGGTTCACCTGGAACTGGATCCCAATGAATCCAGGCTTTCCTGTGTGAGCTTTGGCTAGTGCCGACAGGGAACGTGAAGGAGCGGGACTGTATCGTGATTAGTAGCTCGATTCCTTCCTGTGATACTACAAAACTGTCAGTCAAACCTGTATTTTTTAATTGGGACTCATTAAGCTAAGGCTGGATTTTCATATCCAGGGCTTTATTGGAGAATGGGCTATTGTCAAGAATTGTCAAGATAGCCAAAAAGTACCTTTATAAGATACTCTATATTATGTTATAAACTTGCAATTTCTGTGTATCTGTAAACCCCATACAGCATTCTATTTATGTGTGTGTTTCAGCACGGGGAAAGTGTGCTTAACTTTTATATCTCGACCATGTAAAAATGCAGAATAGTTGAATTTTGGAGCTTCACATTTTAATGCACAGAGGCAAATGTTTGTATGTATTTTGGTGTTCTTATATGCTTACTCTGAACATGTAATTTCATTACAACACTCAGTGGTTTCACTAAAACTTGGACTATTTTTCAAACCACAGTTGTATATACAGCACAGGTGTGTATAGATGAAAATTTTAAAAAAAGGATAAATGTGGAGGGTCTCTGATCATTCTGATAATTTCCTTCCTTATGTCATGGCAATATAAACATTAAGTGAAGGACTCTTAAATTGATGGAATGATTTTTTAAATCTTAAAAATGCAGAGGTTACATCTTGCTGTGTTTTCTCAATATTTGTGTTTTTTTCGAGGAGTATTAAAGTAGGTGGTTTGCTCGTCTCTGAAACTGATACTATTTTAATGTCATAATGGACAATTTGGAGTATCTGCACTTAGTAAGTGTATAACGTGCTGTCCTGAGCATGTGTATTGCACTGCGTGTCACTTGTGTTCTCACTCATCTGCTTTCCAAGGTTAGTCTTTCTCCTGTGTTACTGATGTGTCATAGAAAGGATGACACCTTTCCATTTTGAGACAACATGTTATTCACTACTTTTGGCATAACCTGCCTTGATTTTATTGGCTTATTTCTGTGCAAAGAACTTAAAATTTCTCAGAACATTCAAGTATGCCAGAAAAAACGGGAAAAAATATGCCTGTTTATTCTGTGAAAAAGACTTGAGATTTTGTTCCTGACACCTGCCATAGGTTCTTTCATTATCTCCACTGTGAGATTAGTAACTCATATGTAGAAAAATCTGTGCTAAATCTGTCTCATTAACACTTGCAAATATTTTCTCCCAATGTAAGAATAGTAACAAACATTTTCTGGGAAAGTTCTGACCATAATATGTTACTGACAGCCATGAATTTGGGCTGTAATATATGGAAGAAAGCTAAAAGAAATTCCAGGAAATTTAAAAATAGTGGAAATTAAAATACTGCCCAAATACTGTCTTGATGCTGTATCTGTACAGCTGGCAGCACTGTATGTTCTGATCAGGAAAATATCTCTCTTCAAAGAGGAATGCAAAGGTAAGAGATTAATAAGAGATTAAAGGTAAGCAATTAAAAATTAATAATAAAAAATAAACTCTAGTAGTTAAATTGGTTTAAATGAGCACTCAGCTAACTTTAATCAATTTAAATTTTACTTCTCACTGAACTTTATGAAAGTGTGTCTGAAGTTTGCTTTTTTGGGTTTTTTTGTTGTTGTTGTTTTTTTTTTTTCCTAGCTGTGTAATCACCACTGGGACATAGTAGTTCCCAGCTATACATTAGCATTTGTCTCTATCTGCTTAAACTACATGTTAAATATTTCTTTGATTTAAGCAACTAAATAACACAGTGCAATTTTGTAATTAGGATTTTCTTTCTAGCAAATAATTTAATATTTACACATGATTTGTATCAAATTATTAAGTTTAAAATCAGCTTTCAAAAATGAAGAAAATGTCATTGTAAAATTTATTTCAATTACACCGGATGAGTAAGTAATTAGGTTTTGAAAGTTTGTTTTGCATCTCAAACAAACTTTGTTTCAAACAAAGAAAGCACTGTACGGAGCCGGTCAGCTGAATGCATTTGGAAATCAAAGATTCTTTCTTTGCAAACTTCTGTTGAGTTTTCAGTGAACCTATAACTCAACGACTTCAATGAACTCAACTCATAAAGATCTGAAATTAATAGAAGAAACTACAGTGAAAATATGTTCCCTGTCCGTATAGGAGAGGCTGCAGTATCAGAGCTTGGCTTAGCGCGTCGTTAAACTCACTCCAAGCGTTTAGCTGGCAGTGCTCTGCAGCAGTCTTCCCTTCGAACTTCACGTGTTTTGCTGTAGTTTTTAATGCAAGTCTTAACTTTTTTATGGTTGTGATTTCAAAGTCTTTTTTTTTTTTGTAAGATAAGTGTGCTATCATTCTGACTAATTAATCCTACTGTTATATGTAAGGATTTGTTTATTTTCATAGACTCAAGGAATAATCTATGTTGGAAGGGAGCTGTGAAGGTCATTCCTCTTAAAGCAGGTCCAGTTAGGAGCTGTGTCTCTCCAAGGCTGGAGATTCCTTGGGGCAGCTAAACCACCCTCGTGGTTTCAACACGACCATCCGTTAATGAGAATTTCCTGTGCTCCCACTGGTGTCTGCTGCCTCTTTTCCTATTACTTTGCCATCTTCAAAAGCAGCCGGACTCATCTTTTCTGTACGTGCCCATTAGGTAGCCACAGATGGCAATAAGATCTCCCCTCGGCCTTTCTCTGTAGGTCCAACAACTCCAGTTGTCCTGATATCTCCTGGTAGTGCCGTCGCTCTGAGCTCTTGGTGGGGCCTCCTGAGGCAGCAGGGCGGTGAGGGCGGCGTGCGCGAGGCCGTGTCGCCGCCATGAGGCGGGTGAACCAGCCACCTCTCCAACCCCGTGTGTGCACCGGGGGTTCCCTTTGCGCCTGGGAGATGTATTTAGTGTGTCTGGCAGGGACTCCCCGGAAGGGAGGAAATAAAACAGCCCTCAAAAACTCGCAGTGCTTTAAGTGATCTATCTCAGTTACTAGCAGCCCCTCCAAAGTCATCGCTGCTGCTTGGAATGGGAAGGGGGAAGAGGATTTCTATTTCCTCACTTAATATCTGTAATGATAATCTGTTCAGTCGCTCTGATTAGTGAAACAAGAGCCACCAGGATGAGGACACATTTTCACGGTGTAGCTGGGTGGAAAATATTTCTCCCCTCCGCATGTCTTGTGCTAGGAGGCAATAAGCTTATGAAAGAGGTCCCGATCTTTAGAGGAAAGTCCGGATACCCTCTAGCGGTTATTTCTGGAAATAAATCTGAGCTGCATGTACTGGGGTGGGAGACAGCACCAGCTAAGCTCAGTATCAAGCTGCAGTTTTAATGGAGTTTAATACATTTGGGGAGGAGAGGCTCTTTTTTTTTTTTTTTTTTCTTTTTTTTTTCCCCTTGCATGCACCTCTGTCCCTGGTTTCCGCAGGGTGGGTTTTCCCGGGTTCTGTGTTTTTAAATGCAGGGCACTGGAGCCTCCTGCGCTTCGGCCGCTCCAAGTGGACATGGCTCCCTGCTAATCACAGCGCTTGTTGCCTAGGAACCAGAGCTCAGTATATCATTTTAACTGGAGAAATTTGATGCATATTGCCTCTCTCTTCCTTTTTACAAGCGGTACACACATAAATATGTTTAGATCTAAACACATTATTGTATCACTATAGCTTCTAATGCCTTCTGGTTATCAGACAAGCTTCATTACAGTGATTTAAGACCTCACTTAAATTTCACCTAATAAAGATTGATCTTCTAGTTCTTGCTCGAAACTTTTCTTTTACAGTTATGTGAGTGAGCAAACTGCTCAGGGGGAACATCCGTGCATATGAATCTTACTCTTTTCTGCATATTCTAAAATTTTACCTTTTAGTTTCTTGTACTGTTTTGATGATAATCATGCATTTTTCTCTGCTAAATTCGCCAAAAGGGTTCTGGGAGTGAAATGTTTGCTTCATTAGAACAACTCATATAAATAAATATTTGTGCTTAGTAATAGAAACTATATTATTAACATTATCTTCACTTTTTCATGTGCTAATATACAATGAGTTCATTGGACTGTTTTGATCTTGTGTATTTATGTTTGTTTAATTTCTTTTATATTAACAGTAGGTATTCAAAGTAGTCTATTATTCAAGACATTTTCTTTTTTTGTTAATGATGGTGATAGCCTTTTATAACACTTGGTTATAGTGGGTTATTGCTTCAACTTGAGGATTAATTAGTATTTTAAGAAATGTGAGGTGGTTTTCAAACAGGCTTCATATATGGCAGGCTGAAGGGAGAGGGAAAGCCATAAATACTGGAAATAGAATCAAAAAATGACGTTTAAGGGTATTCCAAAGTTGCACCACACAGTCATTCTTTTTCATTTCTTTTAATTTTTGTCATAATTCTTAGTTTTATTTTAAGAAAAAAATCTAAAGTAGATAGATGCTTGTAGAAGCAAAGTAGATAGATGCTTACAGAGATGCTGGAAAGTATTTGCTTCCACAGAGAGCTGCTGAAATTAAAACTCCCTCTGAAGAGCAGTAGCTTAGGAGTATATTCTGCAACTTCAGTGTACTAAGAGTTGCCTTGTTTCCTTCACCCAGCTCTTCCAGTTCTCATTCTTTGAGCTTCTGAAATTATGAGAACTTCCTTTCTGTTTTAGTCTTTTTCGTCTTTCAGGTGTTTTTTTTTGTATTTTCTGTATTAATACTGACAGTACTCTTACCTAAACTCAGAACTGAAAGGGATCCTGACGGCCTGTTGCTTCTTGCAGGTGCTGCTGCCAGCCGCCGGCCTCCTGCAGCTGCAGGATGTGAAAAGGACTTGCTGTGAGTTCCTGGAATCTCAGCTTCACCCTGTCAATTGCCTGGGGATCCGCGCCTTCGCTGACATGCACGCGTGCTCGGAGCTCCTGAGCAAGGCCAGCACGTACGCAGGCAAGTGACCTCCAGCAGAGACTATAACGTAGAGGAATTTTTCTTTTTCCCCCCTATCTCTCTGCTTGCTCTGTTTTTTCGTACTTAGACCTAACCTTCTGCATCGTCCTGAATCAACCCATATTTTGATGCATCCATGTGGTAGGTTTTAAAGCAATGCGTACTCTATCCTTGCTCCTAAGATAATAATGCTGTGCCCAAGGGTGTGAGCTGCTTCCTTGCATTGAACTGGCTTCATTGATCCCTAGAATTTTATCAGGCAAGTATAGCTTAGTACATGAGAGCAGTGTGGAAAAAAAAATAGAAGAAATAGGAAAATATCCCGATACAGGGCCTTGGACAGCTGAAGTCCTGGGAGGAGTTGGACTGTGACTGCAGGGTCTAGAAACTATGTATGAGAATTAGATTTAAAGAGCAGTGAGAATTTCATCTTTCTAGAGAAAATGGAAAGCACTTACACTTAGCTACTCCCAGTCTTTGTTTCTCTACCATGAATATTTGATATTTAGGAAAAAGAGGCAAAAGAATACTTGTGCTAGTAAAAAGGGATAGCATAAAAAGATATGAATGGAGATGTAGAGCAGAATTTCCTATGATAGTGACAGTCTGGATTGGCCTTCCAGTGGGAGTGAAAACCCAATTTTCATTAAAATTGGAGCTTCATAGCCCTGTGATGGGCTTCGTCCTACTGCAGCCATGTGTTACACTTCTGCAGCTTAGCTCTTCACATGCATCTGTGATACATATGGGGAGCCTGAAAATAGCGGGCACTTGGTACAAATTTCTTGGAATTAGTTCTCTTACAATTCAGCTTTGTAACTGAGACTCTAGGTGTCCTTGTGGTGTTTCAGAATGCAATCCTGTGCCAGGTCTTGCAGCACTTGCATAGGAAGGGAATAAAAGCAAGGGAGGCTCTTGTCTTTCTGTTGTGAGGAAATACTCCATTCTCAGGTATCTTAACTGGGAGAAGGGTTGAACGAATCCTCTCTGCTGATACTTCCCCGGGAAGATACTTCTGTGGGACAGAGTGGCCGTTCCAGCTCTCATGGAGAGTGGGATTTCCGGAGAACAGGAGCAGGAATCCAGAAGGGTTCCTAAGAGTATGCGGTGTGAACGCTGTTAGCGAGCACCCGCTCTCACTTGTACTCGCTGATGTGTCTTATCTGGTCTCGGAGAACGTTCATGAAAGAAAAATCGTTCCTGAGAACATGTACATGTTCTTGTAGTGGTATATATAACTTTCTGAAGATAGGCTGGTGAGGCCTTATAATAAAGGAAAGAGATATAACTCTTTGGAGGTGCCAAGTAAGATAGGAGTAAGATAGGCCGCATAGAAAGGCTAAACTGAAGGTCTTGGGCAAGGAAACAGATCAATCTCCTGTTGCTCCTGCTAATGAAACATTTCTGGTGGACTGTGCGTGTTTTCTGTAGTGTCTCGTTACTAAAAGTTTATGATTTTAGGTAGAAGTGTTTTTCTACCCTTTAACATGTCTCAGAGAAGCGGGTTTCCCTTCTGAACGTATCGCAGCCGCACGACGAGGTTCTCCCCTGGCCAGTGCTCCATAGCGTCGTGGTGGGCGAGGAGTCCTGCAGAGCTTCACACGGTTCCTGCTTGCAGCCAAAGGATAATAATGCAGTTCCACCAGCTGCGTGGCCAGCACGGGGTTCGGAAACAGCGGATTTGCTGTGGAAGAAGGGTCTTTTGATCATTGCTTGTGCACACCACTGCGTAAAGCATCTTGGCCTCAGCGTCACACTGCGGGGCCGTCAAAGGGACTTTGTCATGGAGGCCTAAGGTAGTTAAGATGCATGTATTGCTCTATTGTACTTAACCGTGGGACACAACACTTTCGGATTCGGCTACTCTATGTGCAGTACTTGAGCCCTGACTAGATTTGGATATATATATATATTTTCTATAGGCTGGTCTTGTGTACATTGGTATGCAGGAGATGTAAAGGACACAGCAGAATCTTTTTACAATTCTATTTCGAGTAGCAACTTCTGTTGCTAGGCTGCTGTTACCTTGGCTGCTGGGAACCTCGTGGTGCTCTGGAAAGCAGTTACTTGAGCATAAAATTTGATAACTAAATCCTTTTTCTTTCTTTTTGTTTTAAATCTGCTTCTGAAATGCTCACCTGTAACCTGTTGCTATTTGTCTGTAATGTGGTTGGGTCACTGTTTGCACCTTCTGTTAGACTGTTAATGAAGACCTTGTGCCCCATTACGATTTTTTAGCTGGAACAGTATGAAATGGAGAAATGAGAAATGTGAAATTTCTCATGTGAATGTGAGTTCTCGGAAGGCATTTTTTCTTTCATCTGTTTGAGTGATTATCTCTTATGCCAACTTACCCCTTGGGTCTTTCCAAGTTCCATACTCTGCATCAAAATAAAAAGGTACTGATTTAGAAAGAAGTGACGTGACGTGTCTGGGAGGTTCTTGCTAAGTTTATAACATTTCAGAGAGATTCAAGCACTCCATTTGGTTTATAGAAATCTGTTTGATGGAATAGAAACAGTTGGTCCAGAACAGACAAAAGATATTTGTGCGACTGCAGTTGTTTCCTCATATTCTTTGTTTCTCAAGCTAACAGGCATTGCAGTTTTGCAAGGTCTGTGGTTTCTTCCTTTTTTAGCTGCAGCGTCTGGTGCTGATAAACTCTGGCCAAATGTTGTCATATGTGTTAATGTGGATGTGGGATGGTCTTTGGGCGAAGATTTATGGAAACGTACCAAATATTAAAAAGTTTCATGGAAATAGGTGTTAATGGATATTCTCATCAACTGGTGGAGCACACTGGAAAAATGTTAGAAAATGATTGAAGTCTAGTAATCATGGAATAGATATTTAAGCTGCCTTGAAGAATAGAGCATTTCCCCAGAGCAGTGCTTAGAACAGCTACTGTCATAAATCACAAATTAGAAGATAAATTTCAGGTGCTTTTGACACTAGGATTTTCTGCAAATTTCTTTAAATCTGTCAGATTTTAAGTAGATGTTTACTTCTGTATTTATGGCATTTGGAGGTAGTTGACCCAGAGAAGGCCTGACTATAGGCATACAGATGAGCGTAAACGTGCTTATGGATTAATCCACCAATGTTTCCTGCATAAGATGTCCTCAAGTGATATCAAATGTTGCAAATTCCTTCCTATGGGCCTAAAAACCATGGGATTAGTGACAACCTCTCAAGCGACAGCAGGCTCGAGATGCTGGAGCACCTCCTGGCTAGAAGGTAGGTGAGTGCTTAGGTGCCTGACTGGAGAACAAGCATCTCCAGAGCGGGAGCACCACGAGTGGCGATAGCTCGTGCAAGTTCCCTGCGCTTGCTCTCTGCTTTCACAGTGATTTTTGTGCTCCAGACATCAAGTTCCTTGGCCTTTTCATATTGCTGCACGTTGCTCCTCTCTGTCCTTCTTGTTCGCCCCCAGAACTGCAGTCCCATCCTAAAGATACAGGGCAAACGAGGACAGGTCTCAAGCTATCCAAATAGAAACCGTCTTAACCAGTTACGAAGGGAATAGTGATGCCGTTTTGTGGAAAATGTCAAAATCTGCTGTTGGAATGTAATTGGAACAGATATTTTAGAAACTTCCTAAAATGGTATGGATGTGTTTAAAAAGGGAAGAAAAAAGTGGAGGGAGAGGTGGTGTTTTGATAATAACGAAGCAGAATCCTGCTCGCTTAGGAAGTGTGGATTTGGGAGCCAAGCCCGTGCAGCTCCCAGCCAGTTGGTTTCCAGGCTGCAGGACTCTGGAGCCAGCTGGCTTAGCAAGGTGACAAGCAGGCAGGATTCCAAAGGGAATTTTAAGTCTCACGCTGTGTGGAAAATTTGGATTTGGGAAACAAAAAAGTAATTCTGTCCTAAGAAGTTCCAACCAGGCAGTTAGAGCTGTCTGCTGCCGAGGCCTGGGAGATGCCTGGGAGGAGTATCCTGTATCCTGACTTCACGGGGGAACAAAGCAAACGCAAGCAAAGCCAGGCAGAGGTTTTGCAGAAGACAGATGTGTGGAACGGTTGGTCTTGTCCTGAAGCACTGCATGGGCTGCAAGAGGGACGTTTTTCAGTTTTGCTGAGATTTTCCTGATGCTTGATATTCTGTAATGAAAAAGTGATAAAGGAACTTAGTTTTTATTGAAAAGTGCAGGGAGTGATCTCATCCTTGAAGACTTAGTCAATAATATGGGATAATATGAATCCTAACATCTTTAAAACATAGAAGCCAGAAAAGAAGAGCATTGTTTCCCCAAAAATGATTATTCTGTCATGATTTTTGAAGGAGGAGGATCTAAAATAGAATTTTTGGAACTTGTGGAAGTTAGTAATACTGAATCACTGTATTTCAAAGTAGGATGTGGATACCCTTCTTTGGAAGAGAGGCTTGAATTTCATAAACATTTTTATACCCAACAGAGTAAGTCCTTCTGTCCTCGGTGATTGAACAACGTAAGACAAGTTACTGCTGGCAAATTATTTAAGTGGTGCTTGTGAGTTTCCTTGTTCTTCTTCAGTCTCAAATCCCTTTAGCTGTAATTTCAACTGGCTTTGACAAAAGGGTACATACATCAGTTAAGATGGTCTCCTTGACAACAGATCTAAAGAGACAAGTGATTTCACCTTACCCTTTTTCATAGCTAAAATTTATTCAGCCATCTGCCTTCCTATTTCTCTGTTTTTGATCATCCGTTTGGATGAAGACTTGTTTCCAACTATTGCTTGAGGACTTCAGCGCTTGATTTTGTTTTAATTTCTCCTTTTTCACTTTTTATCCACTTGCCTCATTTTATTAAGGTTACATGTTTATTTTTTAATATGCTGTAAACACAGCAGCTGGCATCCAGTAAAATAGTCTCTTTTTATTAGGTATTTGTATTCTTCCTGCTTTTCTTCTACAATTCTTTTTCCCATCTTGAAGACAAAAGAGAGCCTGACTTTTATTGTACTATTTCAGAAATGTTGACTTTTTAATTAGAGAGTGGATCTCTTCTTATTCTTTAAAATATGCCATAAATCTATATGATCTCCTTTAAAAAGAAGGCTTTTATATATGAGTTTGTAAAATCAACAGCGTAGTTGTGGCTTATGAAGTGTATCTTGTCAGATACACTGTTGAACTGGAGTTCTTAAGGAAAGGCTTCTCTACCTCATTTTTCTTTGAGATTTGGAGAAATTTGGCTTAAATACAACTCTTGCCCTTCTGTGTTCTGCCCAACTCAGCTTCTTGGCAGTCAGACATAGTTTTGTGGCTGTCACTTGAAATTTGGAGTAGCTCATAAAATGAATTCATGTGAGTTGCCATTCTCCATTTCTATTAGCCATGTACAAATAGTTTTTTTTTTTTTAAAAAAAAAAAAAAAAGGAAGAAGGTATTCAATAGGGGTACACCCCAGAAAACTCAACTTCAAATTAAGAAGTTGCAGTTTGGAAAGGCAATAGGCAAAGATTTGTAGGAGTGAAAGAGTAATGGTGCTGTTATATAATCAATAGTATTCTCTTCCGTTCTCTCCCAGAGCCTGAAATATTGCAGAAATTATCATCTGTTCATTTGAAAAGAATGCTGCAGGACTAGAGGGACTTGTAGTGATTAAGACTAGATGACAGGAGAGGTTGAGGGGCTGAAAAGGTGAGGACTGCCTATGTAGAGATGAAAGATAAAAAGGAATATAAAATAATGATGCTGTAGACAGGCTTTCCTTATCGTATTTCAGGGTTAAAATGGGGGGCCATTAATTGAAAACTTATGATAAACTATGTTAAGTTTAGATGTGGGGTTTGTTTTTCAAGGAGGCCGTAGAATTATTACTATAACTAGGCACTGCAGTCACAAAGTTCATTGCTTTCTAGCAATGAAGTAATTTGCTTTACAGCCATGAAGTCATTCTAGTGCCATGTAGTAAGGCAGGTAAAATACCATTCTTCTGGCTACCAGGAATCTTTCATGATGACATTGCTACAGGAGGAGGTTTCAATATTGTGTTCCCCTGTCAGATGTCCATGGAGTTTGATCTGCAGGGCTGCATGTTTCGAGGAGCAGCGTGCTGAGCTGACAGGAATACTCGTATAGATTCATCTTCTCGTGCTCTTCAATCTATTGGAACAAAGAAGCCTCTGTGCTTAGCAAAGCTCATCTGCCAACAAGTTAGACTTGCTCTGGAAGACTTAACATTTTTTAACTTTTCTCTTTAACAGTTTGTGTAAAGCCTGGTGAACTGCACCAGCCTCATGTAGTGGTAGAAAAGCCTTTATGAAAATAATTTGAATGTATTTGATAATTCATATTCTAGTTGTAAGCAAAACCTTAAATTCTCAGTTTCAACTGCCCATTTTGATTTCCGTTAAGCATGGTCAAAGAGGTTAACTGGATGGGGCAACTATTTAAGCAGTTGTATGGTGTAAAAAAACTTACTAAGAAGGGAGAACACAACTGAATAAGTGAAGGAAAGCTTGATATATGCTCTGTGTTGACAGAAAGCATCTGGTCCTACAGTCAAATCACTAAATTGTGTTGAAAAGTTTATTCTGAGGCATTAAAAAATAATCTGTACAAAATGACACGGCTTCTACAGCTTGTGGAGATTGTGATGTGTATTATTTTTCTGGCCTTGGGTAAGTAAACTCAGAGCTGCAAGAGGATGCAAACCTCTATTGCACAGTTTTTTTGATTTGCTCACATTAGATTGTGAAACTAATGAATTGGCCATTCTTTGTGTTGAACTGCAGGCTTAAAACATGTTTGCTAACAGCATATAGGGAACGTTCTTTTTTGGCATCTTTTTGATGTATGCTTCTGAATATAAAGGTAGCAAAATGTGCATTAAGTTATTGTCAAGGACAACACTGAGCTAAAGTAATCCAGAAAATGTTAAATTGCTATAACTAATCCTTAAAGTATAATGTGGCTTACTATTTACATTAGGAACCTTTGAATATAAAAGTCATTTGTTAGGCAAAGCTTATATAAAAGGTTTTTAACTTCTATAAAATGTTTTAAGTTAAAATATTGCTTTAGATGTACTAAATAATCATACATATTAAATCAGATTTTTCCCTTTTTTTGTATTGTTTAATGCTTATTTTGGTTACATGCAGCACTGTATGTTAGAGTACTTTTTTCTTCCAAGCAGAACAGCACTTTTCTGATGTGGTACTTAGTGAAGAATACCTCAATCTTGGCGTGGAGCAGGTGTGCAGTTTGATATCCAGCGACAAACTTACCATTGTCTCAGAAGAGAAGGTAAGATGATCATTTTGGATGAGAGAGAATAAAGCCTTATTCTTACTGCTCTCATATACTCATTTGAATCAATTCTTTGTTTACTCAGTGAAATTAAACCTATGCTATGCTCTATTTCCCCAAAGTGTGGTCAATTTGCTGTAAATTAATCCTAACTCTTAGGAGTTCTAAAACTGCTTAAGCCACTTAATTCTGTGTTCTTTAAAAGCAAAATTAAATTGAAATTCCCTTTCACCCTTGGGTGGAACCAACAGAGCTCATGCTATGAGTCACTTGCACAAGGGTTTGGTTTCCCAAGGAAGGAATATCTCTAAAACAGTAGTATAAAAAGTGACTACGTGCCATTTACCAACTTGTGAACAGTGTTTGTGTTAAAGAACAGATACTGAGCTCTGTTAGCATGTGCTTACGGGCGGGTGACCCGAACCAAACCAATGTGGGTTGTGAAGGAGGTGGCTAGGTAGCTTGTATAATCAAAGTAAGTTCCAGTAGTCTTTGGCTCACCTGCAGCTACATCTCATCCTTTCTGAGGCATTTGTAGAACTGCCTGGACTTCGGTGAGCCCCGTGCCATGTCCTTGAGGCTGCCGTGGCTTTCATGTGCAGCCACCTTCATTTTGAGCTTACGTAAGGTATACGCAGTTGTGATCACTTAAAAACATGTTGGTTTCTTTTGAAGGAATATATAGTCATTCTAACACTCCTCATCCAAGAGGAGGATAACTCCTACTGAAAAACGTGTCTGAACAGCAGCTGAATGGCCAGCTAGTGTTTGGTTAAAACTTTTTTGCATATTGTAGAAACTTTGAGCCTAAGAACTATCTGCTTAAACTGCAATGGCTGTAACACCTGAAGATCCAGATCTGCCTTGAGTGCTTACCATACTGTTTCTGTGCAGTGTAATTAAAGTTTTAATGCTCCATATGAGTAGTTAATTGTGTGCAGTAGAAGAGAAACAAGGCTTAGGATTGCTTCCTGTAGTAAGACATAATGATGTTAATTGAATGACGATGTGGCAGGTCCATTCCACAGGGCAGGAAGGAAGAAAAGAAGGTTGTAAACTCTTTGCTCTTTTTTTTTTTTCCATAGTTTATTGCACTTTCATAATTAATTTTGTCAACGCATTTTGTAAGTGTAGTGCTGTTATCCTTGAAACATGAGTAGAGGAAAGATACCAAAAGAGACTGGCTAATGCATCTTTGGAACTTGAGATTCGATAAGTATGGCAATAATGGGAGCTGTGCTCTTTTTCTCAATAGGAATTTTAGTCTAAGCCAAAGTTGTTTGTGGAGGCACACTGATACTCTCATACTCGTTAATTTGTAAGCCAAGGGACTCGCATTTGTTTGTTTTCTGGAAGGTGTTTGAAGCAGTGATAGCGTGGGTAAACCATGACAAAGATGTAAGGCAGGAGCTAATGGCACGCCTGATGGAGCATGTTCGGCTGCCTTTGCTTTCCCGGGAATATTTAGTTCAGGTAAGCACAAAGGAATACAAACACTTCTTCCCTCTTATTTGTTTTAATGCCAAACGAGTAATTTTAAAGACCGTGCAAGATAGCGGTAACAGAAATACAAACCTGAAGACCTGCCCTTCCCCACCAGCGTGTGGCGACGTGAGGCAGGGCCGGAGCGCGCGCGGCCCCAGCCGTGCCCGGGGCCTTTGGCGGGTTAATGGGAAACTATTTAATTTGCTGGGATCCAGTTAGTTTTCATTTGTAGTATCATCTCTGGTACGGTACTACTTTTCATAAATGTATTTAAAAATTATATTTTTAAAAAAGTTAAAAATTACTGACAAAGGAACCCTGGAAACCTGTTTCTTTACCTGGTTTCTTTACCTATGCTTCATTTTTTTTCAATTTTTGTAAGATCATTTTGAATGTGTTGGTGTCAGAAATAATTATTTCACTCCTAACGTTAGTAGATATAATAGCATGTTGGTAGATGCTCACATTAGAAATTTTGGGGGTTTGTTGTGGGTGTTTACTGTTGTAGGCTGGCATATGGGTTCATTAAATTCTTTCCCCCTCCCCATTTTAAGTGCCCTGGGCTTCCAGTATTTGAAAAGTTGAGCAATGTGCATGGCTGTGAAGAAAGTGATTTACTATTTGCCTAACATGTTTCTAGAGAATCTGCATCTCCTGATTCTTTTTCTAAATGATTGCATGTTGCCATCGCATAATTCTGTGTCTAACTGTTTGAACTATGATCAAAAAGTCAGGGATGTGCATTTGTTACTGTGATGCAGACTTATTTGAAGTTGTGATTTGTGTTTTACTTCATTTTTGTGTTTTACTGCATGCTCAGATCTTGTCAAACTTCTATTAATAAACAGAGAGTTGAGGAAGAAATACTGGTTAAGAACAGCAGTGCTTGTAAAGATTACCTCATTGAAGCTATGAAGTATCACTTGCTGCCAACGGAGCAACGAGCGTTGATGAAAAGCACTCGAACCAAACTGAGAACGCCCGCCAGTCTTCCCAAAGTGAGACACTTTTCCAGTCTGCTTATTTCTTCAAATGTTGGCTTCAGTTTTATTTAGCAGGTTTGATATGACTATCTGCCAGTGTGTTCCAGTGGGGAGGGGGAAATGTGCAGGAATTAGTCCTTAAAAAGATGCAGCAAGTGATTGAATTTTAGATCTATATTATGCTTTGATATGGATAGGTTTTTTTTCTCTTAAAGAAATTATCGAGGGTGACTCTCCAGTGTTTGAGGAAAACTCCTGGTGCTAGAGAGGAAATCGGCCTGGTAGGAATTATGGAATGGTGATTTTGAGTGGAGGCATTTCATTTAATTATAGCTAAATGTAATCCTTTGTTTGATCTCAAAGGAAAACAAACAAACAAACAAAAACACCAGATAGTCTTTTTCTTTTTTTTTCTTTTCATTTCTAGTGAGCTATGAAAGCTTTCTCAGAGTACCATTATGGGAGCTCTGGAATGATGACGTAGGGATGCTCAGGTGAACCATTCCTTTGACTTCAGATTTTAGCACTTTTCTCTCAGAGGAGCCAACTAAGCCTGTTCTGTGATGGTCCTTCATAGCTCCACTGAATTTTATAGAAGGTGAATTCTCATGTGCAAGGTCAAAATATGCTCTGAGGATCCAACGGAATCTGCCTCATTCATGGGAGCTCTGTCTTGATTCTAACTGTTTTTATACTTCAGATATTTCCACTGAACACAAAGCTTACAAGTTGCATATTTAAAATAAAATGGCAGTTTTGCCTATTTGCAAGATCCATACTGCATATTTAGGAGAATCATCCTTACTTATTTTTTGTACAGAAGCTTCCTTTATCTTTAGCACTTCTTTCATCTTTTGGGTGCTCTCATATATGCAAGTAGTGAATGCATGTTGCTCCCTTCTTCCTAGCTGATGATGGTAGTTGGAGGCCAGGCACCAAAAGCTATCCGCAGCGTCGAGTGCTATGACTTTAAAGAAGAGCGTTGGCATCAGGTGGCTGAATTGCCTTCCAGAAGATGTAGAGCAGGTAAATGACATCTAGTATTTTGTTGCACTTTGTAATCCTGCAGGACCGAGGTGTCTGCCTAAAGCGTACTCTGTGGAACACTTAGGAAACTTTTCCTGAGAAGGGATAAGAAGGGATAAATCTTAACCTTAGTGGGTGTTGTGAACATTCAAATTGCTTATTTGCTAATCTGGGACTATACAAATTAAATAATTTGATTTTAGTTTGTCCTTCAGTTTCTAATCTATAAAATAACCTGCTTCATTACATCACATGGGTAAATTAATATGTTGATGCATAAGAGCATTATTTTATATATTTTATATTTATATTTTAAATACCTGATTATTATTCAATGATATGAAGAAGCTGAAGAAGTGCCCATTTGATCCTAAAAATGCAAATATGCTATCTTAAGAAAAAAAACTGAGATGTAGGCAGGGAGAAATTTAGCAAGCCTAAGCTTCAGAAGTGTAAACTCTTAGTAAGAAGCATCAAAGCTTTGTGTTGGGTCTGTGCACACACTGTGGATGCTCCTAGAGCCCCACGGTGTTTGGAGCCCTCTGCGCTGTGTGGAGGGCAGCGTTGGCCCCGCACGGAGAGCCGGGGCCGCTCAGCTCCGGTCCCGCTGCCCCTCTAGGCATGGTCTACATGGGGGGCATGGTCTACGCGGTCGGCGGCTTCAACGGCTCCCTGCGGGTCCGCACGGTGGATTCCTACGACCCGGTGAAGGACCAGTGGACAAGCGTGGCTAACATGCAGGACAGGAGAAGCACGCTGGGAGCTGCCGTACTGAATGGCCTTCTTTATGCCGTGGGAGGATTCGACGGGAGCACAGGTACAGGTATCTATCTTGACATACTGCTGAAACCATTCGTTTTGACTCCTCTAGATGTAATTCTGTCGGATTTGAATTCCTCCTTCCTTGCGTTGCAATGAAACAAAGCAGGAGGACAGCCTGCATCTTGTGGCATGGGAAATGCTCTGATGGCCACCTGGTACTGGGCCTTGGGGCTGATTCCTCGGCTCTTAGGAGTTTAGGCCTAACGGCCATCAGAGCATAAACACCATATAAACCCTGGAAAATCAAACTTTGGTCACACATAACTCATTCTCATCGCAGATGCATTAAACCATTTGTGTAGAGATGATCCATTTCCTTGAGAGTTATTTCTGATGAACATGTGTAGAGAGGAAGAATTTTTAGTTGCACAAAAGCTGTTATCCAGTTGCCTATTTTGAAAAACCAGGAATGTGATGCCAGTAATTGGCTATCTAAATACCATCACTTGTGCCTTTTACACAGTAATTTACAGTTCTTAAATTGCAATAATAATTTCAATTTTGAGATAAAACAATTTCTGAATGGTAGGCATTGTATTGCTGCTGAATTTCTAAACACTAGACAATGTATTGCTCCTAGATTTTGTAGAGAAAATAATGCCCTCTTGCTTTTATAGGTTTATCATCTGTTGAAGTTTACAACTTAAAGACTAATGAGTGGTTTCATGTAGCTCCAATGAACACAAGAAGAAGTAGTGTGGGCGTAGGTGTTGTTGGAGGTAAGTTCTTTTGCTATCTGCAAAGTTAGTTCATAGCAGAAATGTCAGGAGATGTATAAACAGTGGAAAAATGTTTTAAAACAATATTTCCAAACCCTGTCAGTGACCCACTGTCTGTGACAATGAAATGAAAAATAAGAGACTGAAATGTAATCTCTACCCTACTCACATGTTAGAAAAAAATATTTCAGATTTAGGTTTTTGCTCAACTCTATAATTCAAGTGGTGGCAACAAACCAAAATTTTCCTTTCAGCTAGCTTTTAGCATAGTTACTTTCAATATTTCTTTTATTACTGTGCAAAGGTATTCATTTTATGTAACGTGAGACTACGCATTAAACTGGTTACCCTTCACCTTTGGCATAACTGTTAGAAGAAATTGCTTTTGCATTAGTGTTTTTAATAGAAGTGTAAATAAATTGTTTTCTGTAATAGCAATTTTTTTTAATGGTGAGAGGATCTTAGCTTACATTTGTACCCTGCCTGTTATAGACTAAATAAAAGTAAGCCCAAGCTGTAGATCAAAGTACCTAAAAAAGCTGTCGGTGCGTGGGGCCGGGGCCGGCTTTCCCGGTGCTCCCAGTGCTGGGAAACCTGGCATTTTCCGAGGATGGCTTGGTGGCTGGGAGCCTTGCTGCTGCCTGCACGGGGCTGGGAACAGCTCGAGGTGGCCGCTTGCACTGTTTTTCAGGTAAGCTGTACGCCGTCGGCGGCTACGACGGCGCGTCGCGCCAGTGCCTTAGTTCAGTGGAGTGCTATGATGCTAATACGAATGAGTGGAGCTACGTGGCAGAAATGAGCACGAGGCGCAGCGGAGCAGGTGAGTGAACAAGAATCCATGCTCACAGTAAGGCCGGAACAAGCTTGGGGTTTTCAAAATGTATTTAAAAAGGTAAGCTAACATCTGAGCCTAATGGATGTGTCTTAGATGGCAGAAGTATTGCAGGTTACAAACCCATCCTGTAGAGTAAGATTCAGTCCATTAATGGTAAACACCTTCTTTTGCTTTTTGTACTCTTCATATTCCCTCCTGTTCCCCAGCTTCTGAGATTCTTAACACACAGATTAATATACACAGTTTGTGTCAACCAGTGTAGCATTAGTTGAATACTGAAATGATGAGCAAATCAGGTTGACTTTACCTGTGAACTGGGACTAGATTTCACCTATTTGGAGGACTTGTTCTGCCTTCTGCGTTTTTGTAGGAAATTGTCCTTGCTCATTATTTTGTATAGTTGGTTCTATCCTATTATTTCCACTTAAGTATCATTTTTTCATCTTCAGTAACTCTTCTCATCACCTGATGTTTACATCCTCTGGATATTTACAGGCTATTATATGTTATTCCCTCTTTATCTTTTAGCCATAGTGTATCTGTTTAGTGTATCTGTTTGTTTCTTCATAATCTTAGAAATCCCCTTTTATTTTTTCCTTAGGGTTTTATTTCTTTTTTCTTGAAACTCTTGAGTATGTCTATTTCTCTCCGAAAACCTCAAAAGTGCTTGTTTTTGTTTAATCCAATGAGGCTTCCACAGCTTCAAAATGACCTTAGCACTTTCATTATCTATTTACACTATGGACTCAAGTGTCATTTACTGTTCACTGTCCTCTATTTGTGTTTTGGTGTTTCAGGTTTTTTCAGCTTGCTGAAGTTGTTTTATTTCTCTAGATGCATTCACCTGGACTTTTTCAAGTCAAATTGCATGATATTATTTTTCGGCCTTTATTTCTTACTTATTTAGGTCCTTTTTGACACGTACTCAATGGTGCTTTTTAGCACTACCCTTCTAATGCCTATTGGTGATTGCATTAATATGTTTCATAATTGGAGGAGATGTTGCTACAGATAGAACTGGATGGATTTCTAGTATGCTCAGTTCTCTCAACTTTCCATCTTGCCTTCCATTTATTCTCTGTTTATTAACTCTGCACAGTTTTTAATCTGTGTTAACTGAGTTTACACTCAGTCCAAACTAATTATTTCAGCTGACATTTTTAATAGTTTTACAATCACTACTTAAACCAAAACAATTTGTAGTACTTCCATTATGCCCATGCAAAACTGTTAAGTGGATCTGTCTCATATTACTAAAAATAATACTTTGGTTGCATTTTAAAACTAGAACTGTAAAGTTAATAAAGGAAACATGATAGGGTGTATTCAACATAGCTGTCTTGTGAAACTTCTGTTTGTTTAGTTTGTCTGTCTTGGAAGTGTGCTGGGTTAAAAACTGGCCAGAGTTTGCAGTAAGGGTACTATCAAATGCTATTGGCTACTATTGGCATTTTTTGAGGAAAACATTTATATAAAACAAGCAAATTGTTTGTATTGTTACGAAGACAGATAATGTCAATGGCTTGTGACAAAGCTTCACGTTATAATCTGCCAGCAGACCCATTTTATCTGAGTGTTTAAAAAAAGAAAAATCTGTTCCCGCACACTCCCTTTGTTCCTGTAGCCTGTTTATATGCTAGAAATTTTCAGTTTTTTTTTTGATGGTGAATTACTCAGAAAAGAGAGGAATTTCGTGCTTTAGGTACCTGAACTACTAGAATCTTCCTGCCCCCTCGGCCCTTCCCTCACCCAGGAGTTCAGAGCCTTGCTTGTTTGCTCGGGTCTCTGCTGCCTGTCGCCACTGTCCTCTATGTTAAAATCAGTAAATAAGTACGGGGGCGGGGAGGGATATACACATATATATATATATATATATATATACATATATATTTCCCCTAACATGGTTCAGTGCTGCTGTGTTCAGTAAGTGGGAAATTGTACCTGGGGGAGGAGTGGCTGGTGATGTTCAACTCGTGGCCGTTGGTTGTGCTGCCTGTGGAGGCCAGATACCCCAAACCAGCACAACCGCTTCAGTTGGCCACCAGGCCTACAGCTGTGACAGGTACTAACCTGAGAGAGTTGTGTTCCTGTGTTAAACCTATGGATTTCTGGTCATCTCAAGGAACCTAAGCTCATCTCTTCTGTTCCTATTGCTCCAGCTTCATCTAAAGGCAACTTCAGTTTTTCAGTAACCCTCAGTTACTCTTCTTTAGTAGCAGCTGCTTCTCGGTTATCAGTATGGGGAGAGATCTGTTTCCGGCAAGATATTGGGATGAGGAACTTCAAATCCAGATGTAGGCCATTTGGGAGGGATGAGAGATGTCAGACAGGGTCCTGAAAATGGGCAGGGAAGAAAAATAACAAAGGAGAACTCAGAAGACGGCAACAAGAAGATGCAGACGGAAGGAGCAAGAAATAAGGTAGGACTTGGAAACTGGGTGTGGGCTCAGGGGAAAATGGAAGGACCAAAGAGGACCAGAGGAAATGATTAAAATTAAGGAGCCATCAATAAAAGATGGCAATGTGGCAGAGGCAAAAATGATACACACTAAACAGGAAAGTTGGAAACGACAGAGGAGAATGGGGTGGGGGGATAAAGTATCAATGAAGCACATTCTTTCACTTACCTGCTTGATTTATAGCATGTTACACCTGTAAACTAAAAACTGTAGCCCTCCTTCCAGTTCTGTAAGGCTTAATGCTACAAAAGACATAACTTATATTACCCTGTCTAACTAAGTGATCAGAGTGGGAGGGAGAAAAGCCGTCACATTATGCTGTGACAGGGCAGCAAGAAATAATAGCAGTCCAACAGGAATTATGTTAACTGGGATGGATATGGGGAGATGATAGTAGTGAATATCACTGATAAAACATTAGAGAGCGTGGTTTATCAATCAGTATTAACTTTTTTTTTTAAAAAAAAAAAGATTTCCACCACTTTGCCATGTCTCTCTCCCCTCTTCCTTTAATTATTAAAATCTATCTCTTTAATAAGAATATTTACTTATTTCAATAGAGGTCAATTCTGTCCCCCATATGACTAGTCTTTATACACAGTCTTAGTGATATATTTCCAAAGCTGTTTCAGCTGCTATTTATGTTTCTGTTTTTTCTTTTTTTTTTCTTTTTTTTCCTTCCACAGCATTTTTTAAGACTTAGCTAATCTTTTGTATTTACTTTTTTTTGTTTGCTTTTAAACTTTACTAAAGATTTTAAATCGTGCCATTCCCATGCAACTCTTTAAGAACTATATTAGCAAATCTGTGTATTATGCTCAAAGTTCACAATCTTAAATATGACATGTATTAGATCTCCCAAAATACTCTCATAGTACTGAATGTTAATGCTCTTGCCCATTACTTGCCAGTTTTAATACCCATAATTGCATTTCTGAAATCTACTGTGCTTAGATTACCATATTACATTATAAAGTGATAGATAAATAACTAGGCCTTCCTTTCTGGTTTCCCTAATACTATCTTTTCGATATGTTCAACCCAATTAGCAAGTAAATCCAGACTAGTTTTACTTTGTTCATTCATCCCATACTTATAGATGGCTAAACTTTCTTGTAAGGAAGTGTGGTGTTTTCCTCCAGTGCTGGAGGAGGTAGGTGCTCCCTGCAGTTGCTTCTTGACTTTTGTTTTATTTATGTTTATCAGGTATTCCAACACTTTAGCGTTTACCCATTCTGCTTCTACTGTGTAGTTTCTACTTCTAAAATTGCACTTATGCTTTTTCATCACGTCACAGCTGAGCATACTTGTGTCACTGTCACTCCTAATTGGTCCTAAATTTCAACGGTCTTCATTTTCCTGCACATCATTTTTCTCCTAATTTTTCCTAAATCTTTTGTTGAAGAACAACTCTAGTCTTTGTGTGTTGCAATATAGGAAGCCATGCAAGGCAATTTATCAATGTCTTGCTTGAGTTACTGTCACTCTGCTCTAATGCATCTGACCCCCTTATCTTCTCAAATAGTTCCTGACTGGATGGAGGATTTATGTTAGGACACACGTTATTCGCTATTCCTCCCTTGTGTCAGTCACACCGTTCTCCAGTTAATTGGGAGTATTTTTGTATGTTCACAGGTGTTGGTGTGTTAAACAATTTATTGTATGCAGTAGGTGGTCATGATGGCCCTTTGGTAAGAAAAAGTGTTGAAGTATATGACCCTGCTGCCAGTACCTGGAAGCAAGTTGCAGATATGAACATGTGCCGAAGGAATGCAGGTGTGTACCACGGCTACATTAAAATCCTGGTAATATAACTGGGTATTACAATATCTAATTTTTCTTAACTGCTCATGCTTCTTTGTGTCACAGAAGAGAGAGCGTGCTTTCATGGTATAGCAGGCAATATATTTTCTGAGTTCATTTCCTATTTTTTAGGTGTTTGTGCTGTAAACGGTCTCTTGTATGTGGTTGGAGGAGATGATGGCTCCTGTAATTTATCAACAGTGGAATATTATAATCCAACAACTGATAAATGGACAGTTGTGTCATCTTGTATGAGTACAGGAAGAAGCTATGCAGGTAAAGTGCATAACTTCTTAAATAGCCTTTCTGCAGTATGTTAAACAGTAGCACGATAGAATGGGATGAGAAATTTGACAAAGCATTCCAGCAAAATACTGGCAAAGTTAAAAACCTTTGAAGATACTGGAATGGTACGAAAAATGTGATGGTTCACTTTGGCTTTAAATAATTTTTCACTGAAAAGGCGGCATTAGACTCTGCTCGTGGCTGATTTAGCAGTTCAGTGGTCAGTGTGAAAGACAATGCTATTATGACTTGCCTTCTTTTTAATCAACAACAGATCTGTATCGTGTCGCAATGTGTGGGAGTCCTGCATTGAACTTTGTTAAAGGGATTCAGTATTTAGAAATGCTAAAATGCTCCAGGGTTCTTTTCCTTTAATAAATGCAGTTACTCACATGAGTTAGTTAAGCGTTACAGTTTTAAAAACCGATGAGAAGACTGCTTAATGATTTATGCCCTTTTTTCCCCCTCACTTTAGGTGTAACAGTTATTGACAAGCCGTTATGATCCATGAAGGGATTTTCAACTTGATTATGCACTAGAAGCAGTCTTCAACAAGTGTATTTGAAGTGACTGAGTATCTAAGCACTTCTCAACTTGTAGCTGCACCTTGAGTCACAGTGGAAGATGTGGCTGTCTACAATTACAGATGACAGATGATGAAGATTACTCTAGGCAGAAGCAATGTGTAGGATTATTCTGCAGTCGAGCAGGAGCTGATTTGAGTTTTTCAAGGCTAGTGGACCGTTTTTCTTTGGATTTATTTTTTAAATTCTTTTTCAATTGCAAGGTCTTCAAACAAAAGAGCCACTTTCATAAGGACCAACTCATGTCAGTCATGACTGAGAAATGGATTGTCAGTGAAGAATGGTGTGTATTCTGGTGAAAGTAAATTTTTGTCTTATTTTTTCCAGAGACTAATAAATATATTTAAAGAAATGAGCTGTCAGTCTTCATAATAGATATTGGATCCCACTTCAGTAATTCAAGCTGGCATGGGGTATATTTGTTTGCTTTTATAAAACTTTTGTTACATAATATGTGCATATGTAAGTGTGTTGCTTTTCATTAAAGATCTTCAAAATCTGATTTTACTATTTATAATTTGGCAGAGTACTTTGAATTTGCCAGTACTATGTTGTAAAACAGAGTTGTATTTTTTGATATTTAACAATGCTTAACACTACTAATTTTCACTGAACGAGCCTGGAAATGGTATAATATTCCTTGAACAGGTGTAATTTCAAGCTTTTTTTTATTTTAATAAAAATGATGTCTGTACTTATGATTTTTTTGCTTCTGTTTGATATTGGTCATATTAAATGTTTTTATCGAAAAGGTGATTTGGCATGAAAATAACTGAAAAATTATAATGAATGTATTGAAGTTGAACTTGCATGGTATTAAGGTCTACTTATGTGTATAAACTTGGCTGCTATTAGCTAATACCTGAATATACTGTATGTGGCCATGTTTGTAGAGCAGCTCATTTTTATTTCTTCTTAGATGGCCTTCTTTTTACATGACCAAAGTTATTGTCATATTGGAGACTTTCTTTAAATAAAAGTTTATATATTGTTTCATAATGCCAACAAAATTGCTTAAAACTTGTGTTTCTCAATACAAGTCTCACAAGTAATTTGAGAATAGTGCTTTTTTTTGGGAAGAGAATGTTTAAAAGAGCTGAATGCAAGTGAGTTGAAGAGAATTATGATTAAAGGCTAGGAAGTGGCAATATAAATACCACTAGTTTGCTGCTGGCTTGTCTCTGAAAGCTTTGGTCTTCAGTTAAGTAAGATAGTGGCCATGTCTAATTTCTTGTGGGAGGAAAAAAAAAAAAAAGTATGAGCTGTGAAATTAATATGAGAGCTGAGAACTCAGTTGCTGGTAGAAATGCTAATATTGGAAGAATATAAAGAAGAATAAGAAAGGCCGCGTTGGCGCAGGGCCCGTTCCTGCCCGGGCCGGGGGCGACAGCGGCCCCCGCGCCCGCCCAACGGGCGCTAACGGTCCCGCGGCGCCATGGCAACGGGCGGCGCCACGGCCACGGGCGGGGGGCGGCCCGCCCCCCGC
>NW_010585701.1:25940-39139 GCF_000705375.1 Tinamus guttatus
CGCTCTTGAGGGGCCGCCGGTGCCGGGGCCGTTAGTGCCGCGCCGGGCGCTGCCGCCACCAGGACCGGGACCAGCACCGGGACCGAGGTGAGGAGCCGGGCTGAGCGCTCCCTTGGGGGCTTCTCTTTGGGGGTGCGGCTGCGTCCGCGGGACGCAGCCTGAAAGCTGCGCGGGCGGCCGAGGCCCCGCAGATGGGGCCCTGCGTGGGCCCCGGCCCGCCGCCGCCGCGGAAAGGGCCCGGCTGGGTGAGAAAGCGGGTGACGGGGAGCGCTCCTGGGTGTCCCAGCGGGTTTGGAGCCCTCCTGTCCTCCTTCCTCGCGGTGTGCAGCTCTTACTTCAGTCTCGGTTATCTAAAACCGGTGATGAGGAAACATGAGCTTTTTGCTGCCTTGGCTCTGCTTCGAAACTTGAGAGCCAAGTGGCCTCAACCTCATCCTAGAATTTCGTCTTTTATACTGTTCTGTGGAAAGAGAACGTGTATTTCTCTGGCTTCAAATGTGATTAAAAACTAGCTGTTGTCGTTGTTGTTGTGGTTTGCTTCTTTTGTTTTTCAGGAGACACTGCTTCTTAATCAATTTTCTTTTCTCCAAGCTCGCAGGTGATCTACACGCCCCCAGAAGAATTGTGCCTTGATGTTTGATGTTTGAACGATGGCAATGAACGACAGCGTGAATATCTTGAACTCTGCTTACCTGGCAGTGGAGTACATAGACTCGTTCTTGCCAGATAACCCCCTGCAGCAGCCATTTAAAAATGCTTGGAACTACATGCTGGATAACTACACCAAGTTCCAGATTGCCACCTGGGGATCGCTCTTAGTTCATGAAGCTTCATACTTCCTGCTCTGCGTGCCAGGATTTGTCTTCCAGTTTATTCCGTACATGCAAAAGTACAAAATTCAACAGGTAAGGCCAGGCCTTGAACTGCTTACTGCCTGGTTTTTCTTTTACCATGCGAAGCCTAGATAACTCTGGTGTATTGATATCTGGTACAGATGAGCACACGTGCCTCTGATCACTATGGATGTCCTGGAAGTGACAGGCCAAAATTGCAGCGTGTAGGAAGAGAGGAATGGGCATGAGTTTGGGAAAGACGCTTTTGCTGAGCCAGAGGATCCTGTTCTCTGTGGCCATGGTTTAGAGAAAGCATGGGGGGTTTGTTGGTCTCTGTACCAGCAAAGTAAAACATTCTTTAGGAAAGTTTAGCCTGGAGAAGACTTGAGAGAGGATCTCATCAGTATGTACAAATACCTGAGAGGAGAATGTAAACAGGATGGGGCCAAATTCCTCTTGGTGGTGGCCAGTGACAGGACAAGGGGTAACAGGTACAAGCTGAACCCCAGGCAGCTCCATGTCCATGTGAGGAAGAACTTCCTTGGTGTGAGGGTGCCAGAGCCCTGGCACAGGCTGCCCAGAGAGGCTGTGGAGGCTCCTGCTCTGGAGATCTCCAACCCGCCTGGATGGACCCTGTGCCCCTGCTCTGGGTGTCCCTGCTGGAGCAGGGCTTGGACCGGGGGATCCCTAGAGGTCCCTGCCAACCTCAACCAGTCTGGCAGTCTGTGAAACTTATGCGTAGGTGAGGAAGATATCTGGAAGGTGCAGTAAAGTTGGGAGTTAGTATTGCAAAATAATTATTTCACCTGGTGGAATTACATGGTATTGAGACTTAATAGCGATAGTCTTAAAGTTTCTTCATGAACACCCTGTTGAAGTGATTTCGAGGTGTTTTAATCATAGAGGAGGCTTCTGATGGGCCCACTGGGTTTTAGACATTGATAAGTGGCAAATGTGCCTCCCCAACAGCAAGGTTACTGTTTTCCCTCGGTTTCCTTATCTTTGCTTGTAATATGAATTTGAAATGAAACAATGTTACTTTCTTATGTTGCTACAGTAATTGGTAATATGTGTCCCTGAAAAAGCTAAAGCTGAAGACGAAAAGCTAATAGGTTAATGTTAAGCTGTTAAGTCTGAAGTGCTGCTGTTAATTCTTGTTATTTCATTATTTGTAATTGTTTGGGGTGACTGGTAAAGACTAACTTTACTGAGAGAACCTTGCTTCAAGTTTTAAGAAAAACTGTCTTAACAAATGAGAGACTCTGGAATTTGTGATGAAACTGAATTTAATCCCATCTCGCACCTTGTGCTGCCTCAGTTGGTTTGTGCTGTGGGAGGAGCTGCTACTTATTTTCCAGGTGAAAGCATTTGAGAAATGCAGCACAGAAGAGAAGTTCTCAAAAAGAGAAAGGGAACCACAGCCTGAAATGTGTCAGTCTGTTCTGTGACCTGGGCACTTCTGCAGGCCTTATATGAATGAAAAACTGAATTTTAAATGACTTTCCTAACTAGATTCTGAAAGAAATTTAGGCAGATATTTCAGAAGCAGCTTAAGCTGACTTTCTTCTTGGATACATTTAATATGTTTAGGATAATACCACAGTATCAAGCAGAGTCTGACCGTTTGAAAGTAGGTATAATCTGCTTTCCTCTCAAATACGTGCTTTCTCCTCCTCTTAAAAACTACCTAAAGTTTAGTTTGAGGATTTTCGTATAAATCCTATCTTGAACAGGAAAGGACAGCTTCACAATATTATTTCAGAAACACCTTGAAACTTACTGGTGATAAAACTTCTTCAATAAATGTTTTGTCGGGATGCTTCATCAGGTCTTAAGATGGTTTTGTTTTTTTTTTTTTTTTCTCTTCAGCAGTTTGAATTCATGCTGCAAAATCACATAACGGAACTGTCTGTTTCTTTCTAGGATAAACCAGAAACATGGGAAAAGCAGTGGAAATGTTTCAAAACACTCCTCTTCAATCACTTTTTCATTCAGCTGCCTCTGATTTGTGGTACCTATTACTTCACAGAATATTTTAACATTCCTTATGAGTGGGAAGAAATGCCTAGATGGTAGGTAGATATTTCTTCTACTTGCTACTGAATTGTATGCAACTGGAGACAAAATGTTTGACAAATAGTATCATTAACTCTAATGTACTGTAACTAGACTTTTGTGTCTTGTAAGTTCTATTAATTTTGTGTTGGTTGATACCTAACTGCTACAAGAGCTAATTAGAGCTTTGTAGAGTATTTTTTTTTAATGATCTCAAATTTTCAAAGAAGAGAGCGGATTAGAAGGGAGTTGATGGAGGCAAAGCAAAATTCATGATGACTTGGATTAGATACTGGACTTTATGTGTCTTTTTTTATTTTTTCTTTTTCAGTTCAACATGTTTTGATTTCCTCCTATTTCTGTTAAGTGTGTGTTTTTGTTTTTCCCTCCACCCTGTTGCTTTATTTCTTAGCAACAATATATTCCCCAAAGGAGAGAATGCACCTGCTTCTCATTCCTCTTTCCTCTATTTTTTTTCTAAATTTCCACTTTTGCACAAAACCAAATCTACCCAAAAGTGCTTTTATTTTATTTATTTATTTTTTTTCTCCCCTTGAAGTTATTCTTTACAACAGCAGGTTGCCTTTCTCATAAGGTATTTTCTTATTTTCTGCCTGGTTCAGGTACAGTTCTGCCTTTGCATATCTAGGTCTTACACTGACTAAAGATGTTCATTACCTACAGTGTGGTATAGTACCAAAATTACAGATAGTAACTTGTTATACCACATGCTAGCTTGCTTCAGCATATGACCTGATGAGCTGATAGCTGTAAAGACTAATGTACTTGGTAATTAACATTTTAGTATGTTAAGTAGGTGGTGCCACTGTTATCGAGTCAGTAGCAATGTGACATTGCTCAGATATATTGCATCCTTATTAGCATATAAACTGTTTTGTATTCCAAGATAAGCAAATATTTTCTGTAACTAACAGTTCTTTGCTTGTTCTCTGATTTCTGAAGGTACATTCTGCTTGCCCAGTGTTTCGGATGTGCAGTCATCGAGGACGCCTGGCACTATTTCCTGCATAGGTTGTTGCATCACAAGAGAATATACAAGTACATCCACAAGGTTCACCATGAGTTTGTGGTATGTATTCCTTCAGGTCTTTCAGGTTGTTGTTAATGCATGCATTAAATACTTGGGTAATATATGTGCTCCTGGAGGTGCCCTGCTCTGGGCAGCCGGGCAGCAGCAGCACCTGTCTAAGAGGTGGGATAGGCTCCCTCCAGGTTTCTGGATCACGGGAGTCAGGGTGTTTCTGTGCTGCATTCATTCAGCTTGTAGCTAAACTGTGCCCAGAGTAAGCTGCAGGCTGCTGTGCGTGGGGCAGGGCTGCAGAGAGCAGGGTACCAACCTGTGCCTGCATCCCTGCACAGGCTGCAGCTGCTGCTGCTGCTTCCCTGCAGACCTCAGCAGCCCCTCAGGCCTGTGGCAGGCATAGAAACAGCTTCAGGGCAGGTTCCCTGTGAGAATACATAGCTGTCCACATGGGAGTTACCTGTAAGCTAGTAGTTACTTTACTAAAAACATTTTCTACTAATAAAAGGTTTAAACCTTCCTTAAGCCAAAGGGTACTTTATTTCATTTTAGATAAACTTACATCCTTCAGTATTGGCCTTAAAAGTTTAATTATTATTTTTCCCAAAACATTTTTCTTTTTAAAGCTTCCTATGATGTATTTTTTGAAACCAAATGTAGGAATGACTATTTAGTGTATATAACTAAAGGAAAGAAGATGCTTTATTTCAGTCTCACAAAAATATTTTGAGCTGTAAGGACTTACAAAGTGTTAAAGATGAGTGCTTTTTGAGGGTTCTTGGGTTGTTTGTTTTATATTTTTTTAAAAACTGGTAATTATCACTCTGAGAATATTTGAACTTTTTTTTTTTTTTTTCCCCTCTCCTTCCAAGCCTGGAAACATAGCTAAACTGACAGGAGCTTGTCCAAAGCTTTAATGTTCTTGAAACAACTCTTTGACTCTGAGGTAGTGGTAAACTGAAATCACATTCTGAGCTGGTGTGGTACAGTTTTTGCTAATTGAGCCTTCACAGCCCTCGTGACCTTGGGATGCTGATTTCTCTCCTACCAATGAGGAACTGACCAGTTGTGTTCCCTGAACTCAACACAAGGAAGGTGTTTCTGTGCCTCCTCTGCAGTGTGGAGTTTTGCTCTCACAAAAGGGTGAATCTGATCTGAGGTATAGGAAGAAGCAGGCACCCTTTTCAAACTTCTCTTGTTTGTTTTTTGTAGGCTCCCTTCGGAATGCAAGCAGAGTATGCACATCCTCTGGAAACGCTTATCCTTGGAACCGGCTTTTTTATTGGAATTGTTGTTTTCTGTAACCATATGGTTCTACTGTGGGCATGGGTAATATGTCGCCTGATGGAAACCATTGACGTGCACAGGTAAACTACTTAGAAGTAATGAGCATTTTGTTTTCCTCCCAAGTCTGTTTTAAAATTAACTGTTGGTTTTTCCAGTTCTGGAGCTTTCTGCTTTCTGTCTCGTTAGCATTGAGGTGCTTCTATGTGTATGGTAAAGCAGTCATCCTCTTCTCAGTCTTTTCTTCAGTACATCTAGCAGATGACACAGGCTGGACAGTAAATACTGCCTTCTGTTTTGAAGTAGTCTAACTAGCAAATCTTGCTGATTGGAGGAGTGTAGATTGTCTGCTATCACATCTTGAAGAGGGCCCCAGAGGCTACATACATCCTTGTGATGGGTGATTTGGTGCTTTGTGATTAATCTCCAGTCTGTAAGTCATCTTACACATCCCAGAACATGCCACCACTGACTGCTAAAAATCAGAATGGGCTGGAGAGGCTACTTGGCTTTGTGGCCAAAGTGTAACTTCTTTCAGATTGGGTTCCAATATGACAGCACAAATGCTGTAGTAAAGAAGTATATGCTGTAAAGTGTCTATAAGGATTGAAAGAAAAATATGAATCCATGTGGGTAATTATAATTCCGATTTTCTGTCCCTGTGAGGTGTTCATAACAAATTATCTTGCACTCTCCCCACTAGGTGGTGGTAGGATGCTTCTCAGGACTACTAAGCAACAGTAACTCTTTAAAGCAATGGCTCCGAGTTGAATATTACTGTAATTTTATATTTTGAGTTGTTGATATTAATCATTTACACATTAAAAGTAATCTGACAATAATCAAGAATAGAAATTGGTACAGCATGACTTCTTTCAGCCCCTGAATTAATCAGCTGCTTTTCTAAAGGGAGGGTTTATGAGCCTCTCAAGAGTTGTAGTTGAGTTCAAATGCAGTCTGAGAAGCAGAGATAACGTGAGCCACCTGGATCTGCAAACCAGCTGGAAGTCATTCACTGTTGTCCTAGAGGTGTCCTGTTCCAAGGAGATTTTGAGAGGGAAGGGGAGCCACTTACTAAACTGAAGAGATCAGAAAGTGCCAAGGCCAGAGTGGGGCAGTTTACAGAAGCCTTTGGCTAGGTCAGGAAGTGGTTCTGTTTTTCCTTTATTCTTGCAGAAGCACTGACTTTCTGTTGCATCTCATTTTATGCAAGTGCACACTGTAGCTCTTCTGTTAAGCCAGTGTTAAGGTGATTCTGGACTTTGGAATGTAGAAAGATGTTTCTGTTAAGTTATACTCTCTCTACATATATGTGTTTTGAGAAAACAAGCAGACAAACCAACAAAGTTACCATTTCCTTTTTTCCTTCCCCTGTAGTGGCTATGACGTTCCTCTGAACCCTCTTCACTTGGTGCCTTTCTACGCTGGGGCCCGCTTTCACGATTTCCATCACATGAACTTTATTGGCAATTACGCTTCAACCTTCACGTGGTGGGACAGGATCTTTGGTACAGACTCTCAATTCATTGCCTATAAAGAAAAAGAGAAGAAACAGCAGCTCCTAAAGAAAAAGAAGGCTAACTAAGCTTCCAGTGCAAACCTACTGATGCTAATACTGGCATTCTACTTTTGCTTTCCTTTAAAGCAAAATGATGGTCGGGTATTAAGCACAAATCTTGTTCCTTGGCTACTAAGTGGTAGGGAAAAACTGCTAATTACACTGCAGTATCTTCCTAATGGGAATGCTTTCTATTTTATACATAAGTACTGCATATGGATGTTAACTAAAGACTTAAAGATGATCCAGAAAATCTTAGATCGCTTGGGTCCACTTGTGTGCAGGAATTTTATTCAATGGTATCTTTAATATTGCCCACTTTGGATCTAGGTTAAAATTAAAATGTCCACCAAAATTGGACGTATTTTTGTTTTTAAATACTTATTCTCAAATTTGCAATATGAAAACAGCAGAACACATGTTCTGCTATCGGCACTGTTATTTACATAATGGGTAAAATTTGCTTAAAACCAAAACATCTGTTAATAAGGAGCTTGGGCAGGCCATTTGTGCACTGAATAATGCGAACTGTTAATAGCAGAAGAGCTGGCTGAATGTTAGTTAGCAGAGACATTCCTGATCTTGATGTATTACATTATTTTAGATTACAGATAAAAAGGATAGAGTTTTTTATTTGAAGAAACCATTTTTGCTGCTCTCTGAAGTTGCTTTGTCAGTGTAATTAGCATTTACATTACATTTCTTTGTGTGTTGTAATTTGCTGAACTGACTTGTTGCTATATTTGCACTTGTGACTGATGGAATAAATGTGGTTTTGGTTTGAGGTGTATTATACCTTTCATATGTTTTTAATACAAAGTGACAAAAATGGTAGGATATGGTGTATTACTCTGTTAATGAAGGATTATTTTTAAGTGGCTTTCTAAATATTTTATGGCTGAAGTGGTTTTATAGATACAGTAAGAAGTAGAAGCTTGAGAACATCTTGTAAATTTTTTGATTTTATGTTTTGAAGGACTTTACTACACTGAGTAGCTCTAGCCCTTAAGCCAAGCACACTTTGAAGTTATGCTTACATATTCTACAGTTCAAGGACCTTTAGATGTTAAGATTCTGGTTTGTACTACTGAGAGAAACAGAATTGTAATGTTGTCAAATCTACTTGCTAAATAGTTGTCTGTGTTGCACAAAAGTAACAGTGAAAAAACTTAGGGCTAAATCCTCATAAAGATTTTCCACCTGGCATTTTAATTTGTCTGTTGCTCTTTGGACTTCAAATACCCCTTTATCTGTCCTGGAAATCCTTGAGAGATGGATGTTTGCACTTCTCCTGCGCCGAGACCCAGCAAGTCCTGATGCTGCTTCATGTGCAGTCTGGTGTGATCCTCAAAAAAGTGAAACGGATGCGCCCAGGAAATTATGGATTTAATACGAGTAGTTGCTCTGTTTTGTCACAGCCCAAGGGGGCTGATTGGGACATTACTAGAGATGTGGTGGAGGGTCAGGCTCCTCTTCTGCAGGTGTTTGGTGGTACCTTTTACCTTGGATTCCCTTGGATCCTGTGGAGTACAGTCAAGTGGGATTCGCTTTCTTGTCCTCCCTCTTGCCTTTCCATCGAGAAAGAATTAAAAACACTTGGCTAGGCCACCCCTGTATTGCTCAGTGCTGTCAGGGACTGGCAGGCAGCGTTTCCTGAGCCCAGATGTGCCATGAGCCCTCCTGGACCTCGCTGCACGGGCCGTGCGTGCAGCAGTGATGAGAACACCCTGCCCCTCACCCTCAAGTGGGTGAGCAGCCTGAGAAGCCGAGTTCCCACTAGGTTTAATGGGATTTAGCCCAGCCTGCTGGGTATCTCCCCCGTAAAACGTGGTTCCTGGGGCGCTGCGTGAGGAGGCGAGTGCAGGCTGGCACTGGGGACCCAGCCCGTGTCCAGGGTGAGCCCCAGGGACAACCATTGCAGGAGGGAAGGAGAGTTGGGATAAAAATCCTCATACCTGCTCCTATGGGCAAGCCGGAGGAAAAACTGGTTTTAATGGTAACTAGGGAGTGGAAGATGTTTGTTTTAGGCTTTTTGTTTGGCTGGTTTTATCAATTATCTGCTCATTTTCAGTTTAGGCTTGTATTCTGGTCAACTTCTCCCTAGGGTGGAAAAGGAGCTAATGGAAGCAGTAATTTGTACTGTAAAATACAGCAAGTTCTTCATACAGCTTTAGCTTAGAATTCATGGCTATTTTCCTTGAAGTGGAAGGTGCTTTCCTTACATCGAAGGTGATTGTTCTCAAGTATCCATTAATGATTTAACTGCTCAATTGCATATTGCTTTTCTTCCTATTATTCAAACTGCAGTAGCTCTTCGCATTACTCAAACTGTTCCATCTGCAAGAAAATCATCCCTCCCTTGTGGAGATTGTTTTTATTTTAAAAAAGAAAAACCGCCTGACAGGACCCCATCCGTTCATTCACGTTTTGAAATTCTGTAAGTGAGAGATTCTGTAATGTTAAATTGAGATGGACCACCATGGTGACTGTCTGCTTTTCAGTGCAGTGCTTTCCTACACCTGCAAGGCAGCTTTTAAACACTGATTTTCTTTCTACAGAGCCTTTGCACCCAACCCCTTGCCGTGTGAATAGTTGTGATGGTTAGTGCTTCACTGACTGCTCTCCCTCCTCAATAGCTCAATAATGCCATTTAAAATACCAACTCAATTTAAAAGTGTATTCATTTTTACAGGTCTAGAATAGGCTTGAATTACACGATAAGCATGGATTTAGAAAATACAATTTATTTTTAACAGCAAAGCAAGTATTTATGCTTAGAGGTGTTACCTTATTCTTCACGCTGCCTACCTGTGAGAACATCTGCTGAAGAAAGATCCCTGTGATGTGTCCAGATACTGCTCATGAGTTAGAGAAAATGACCCAAAGTTGGTAAATGTGAGTATGAGAGGACTCTAACTGCAAGGAAATCTGCAGCTGAATTATCTGGGTTCCCTCCAACAGTATCATGTAATGGTACATGTAGTGATGCATGGAATACTAGTAGGGTATGGAAAAAAGATGTGGCGTGGGTGCTAATGTTCTAAAAAGGCTTCCAGGCTCCCATTGAGTAATTGCTCCAGGCCTGATGCCAGATTCCCTGTTGTGGAGTGGCCAGGGAGAGCCAGCGGCAGCGCAAGGCCGGCTGTGTTTTCCTTCATGAGTTAATAACAGATTTTGTTTTTATCCTATTCCCACAATATCCTGCAGGAAGGAGTATGACAGCTTGATGGATTCACCAAGTCTTTTTCCTGATTTTTTTTTCTCTCCTGCAAGCTGCATTCTCAGCCTCCTGGCCAGCTGATGCACCTCCTGCTATTTTGCTATCCTCTTTCTCCACCACCCTAAACTTTTAACCTACTGCATAACTTCACACTTCATAACTTCACGGGTAAGGATCTAAAAGGTGGCTTTCAGCATTTGCAGCTGATGAATGCGCCTGTTGAGAGATGTCCTGCTCCCTGAGCTCAAAAAATGGTTTTTCTTGCTTACTAGCAATGAACTTGCTCAGCGGGATACCTGGATACCTGAGGATTTTGGAGAAAATGGAGAGAACCGAAGGTACTGGAGAAGAGTTTAGGGAGTGAGGGCCCTCTAAGGCAGGGTAGGAAAAGAGATGGAGCTATTTAAGTGGACAGCAGGATGGATAGCAGCTGTGGGAAAAGATGCGCTTGTTGTAGTTAGATGTTTGTAAGTACAGATCATAATTTATGAACAAAACAGGTTCTGATAATCACAGCAAGTTACTCTTTTTTCCAGCATGTATTTTGAGAGAGATTGTTCTGAAATGAGTTTGATATAAATATGGCACAAATAGCTTCTATTTATGAGAAGAAATAAGAATAATGAAGAGTTCTCTCTTTCTGGCTTATATGCTCCTGATTGTAACGTATGATGTTTTATGATGGTTTTTGATCCTTCTAGTTAATGGCTTTACTCTTCTGAGCTTTGGGTGGTGGGAAGGATTATTATTTATTTATTTAGTACCTTACTGAAAGCGTGGCATTAGCTGAAGAATTGATCCTGCTGTAGTACCTTTGTACTTTATTTTTTTTTCCAGTGAACTTACTATCATGCAGCATGGAAACCTCATTTATTATATTTATTCTAAGCTAAGAAGTGTATGTTTCTAGCTTCTTGCTGGAGGCTGACATTTGTTAAGAATGAAACTTCCAGATTTCCAGCCAGTTGCTCAAGCGCCTGGTCATTTGCGTTGTTTAAGGTGATGCATTTCTTGGAGTTGTGAGAAAATGCAACTTCAGACGCTCGTGTATTGCAGCTGAGTCCACCTGATGGTTCCTCTCTGGAAGGAGGAGAACATCCTGACCCTGTTCTGGTCTTCTCTCACTCTGCTTTAAACCGATGGCATTTGCTGACCTCGTGCTGTTCTCCTGCATGCACCTGGTTGTCCTTCTGCCGGTGGGTGAGTCGATGTGGTTTGTCAGGTACTCTGCTCTCAGCTGGAGAAGCTGTGGGAGCAAATGGCCAGGAACACACACACCTCCCCTCCCAAAATAAAAAAAAAGGAAAAATCGCCTGTTCCCTTGCTAGATCCACTCAAGCTGTATCACACAAGCACCGTGCGTGCAGGACTCAGAGATGACTGATTGCTGTGGGGCCGGTGATGACGGCTCCATAGCGCTGAGGCAGCTGCTGGCGAGTTGTTTTTCCTAACACTTTTCTTTCCATGCTGGAAGTGACCTCTTTGGCCAGGTTGCCAGCGCTTCCAGTACCCTCCTTGCCTTGTCCGCTCCCACCCTGCAGCTGCACCTACACGTTGCTTTATTTCCCTGGAAGCACAAGGAGCTTCCCATGCTTTGGATTTTCACCCCTGCCGTGGTTCTGTCCGTTTGTTCCTAGGCTATTGCTCTGTGCCTGCATAGGCTCTATCACACTTACGTGTAGCTGTGAGTCCAGTGAAGGTGTTTCCAAAAGACCAATGTCTCATCAGCCGCTGCAGCACTAAAACCTTCATGGTTTAGGGTTGTCATGTTAGATTCTATTCTTCAAGAGGCTTTTAGAGTTATAAACAAAATAGTAGCACATTGTTTCATGCCTTTTTAGGTAGGTAGAATGTGCTTTTTTTATTATTATTTTTTAAATGGCTTGAAGTCATATTGTTTTACTCCTTGAAGAAGGAGTAAAATTCTATGAGAAATCTCAAGTGGGATAATCCTAAACTAAAGGCAAGTTAATTTATGCAATCATCCACCAAAAGACAACTCCATTATATTAAACCACAAATGACTTCTCTATATTTAAGTAATGTAAAGGGGCAGACTAAACCCTCCAGGCATGAAAATTTAATGCTTGGAAAGCTGGAATTCTGGTTTAGCCCTTATTTTGTGACTTAAGGTTTCTAGTTACCACTCATGCAATATAATGATTATAATTTGTGCTTTCTGGGGAACAGGTATAAAAGGAAAGGTGCCTGTGCACCCATGTTGGAAAAGCAAGACTCGTGAGATTTACATTCTGCTCGAGTTTCTGAAAAAAGCCTGTGCTGCTTAGGACAAGATATCCCTCAGGAAAAAAGGGATTTCTTTGGGGCTTGTGTGGAATGTAGCCGAGTTGGTCGGTGCTGTACCCAAGGTCGGTCTCTGCCGTGCTGCGCCTGCCCCAGGTTGCCCCGGCTGCCTCCAACGGGATAGCACAAGCCCCGAGTCCTGCACCAGCCTGGGAGGCATCGGGAAGCTCATGGGAACGACCGCGGTTCCACACGTGAGTGCTGCTCTGCTCTCTGCTTGTAGCACAGGTGGGAAAGGTGGTGATACCCCCATGGAGCTCATGGGCAGCAATGCAGTACCAGCTTGCACTAGTGCTGGGACTCGGAGGGGTGTGTTAAATCGTGCTTTTGAGACCGTCAAATGAGGCCTACGAATTCTTCATGCAGTTAAGTAAACAGAAGTATCTGACTTGTGTCTAACCCGGGGCTAACTGAAATGAGTGGGATTTCATAGAATCACAGAATGCTGAAGGTTGGCAGGGACCTCTAGAGCTCATCTAGTCCAACCCCCTGCACACGCAGGGTCACCTAGAGCACGTGGCACAGGACTGCGTCCAAGCGGGTTTGAAGATCTCCAGAGAAGGAGACTCCACAACCTCTCTGGGCAGCCTGTTCCAGTGCTCTGGCACCCTCACTGGGAAGAAATTTTTCCTCAAGTTCATGTGGAACTTTTGGTGCTTCAGTTTGGGGCCATTTCCTCTAGTTCTGTTGGTGGCCACCAGTGAAAAGAGGCCGGCCCCATCCTCCTCACTGCCTCCCTTGAGGTACTTCTAGACACTGCTCAGGTCCCCTCTCAGCCTTCTCTTCTCCAGCTGAACAGGCCCAGCTCCCTCAGCCTCTCCTCACAGGGCAGATGTTCCAGGCCCCTGATCATCCTCGTAGCCCTGCGCTGGACTCTCTCCAGCAGCTCCACATCCCTCTTGT
>NW_010585701.1:43440-63200 GCF_000705375.1 Tinamus guttatus
GGCAGCGCCACAAAGCCGTGCCCTGAAATGGAAAATAATCGTAGGAAGCGCCGTGGAATTTGAAACATCTCTTTGTGCTCCGTTGCCGTCTTGGCCGGGAGGGTGATGTAGGATTAATCTCCCACCCTGACGTAACTCGCACCCCGGCTCCATGCGCGGTTGGCAGCGCCCATCCACCTGGCGCCAGCTGCCTGAAACGGGCAGGGAAGGAGATGGAGAGCGTGGGTCTTCCCTCCGGAGACCGTTCCCGGGATTGCCACCGAGCCCCGGCACGGGAGAACGCCACTCTGCACCGGGGAGCGATGCAAACGGCAGAAAAATTGCCTTTGGATTCAATCCACGCGTGTGGGTTTGCCCAGCGGGCGCCACGGACACGATTCCTAGAAATGCGCCCAGTCCCTCACGGAAGGAGCCGCATCTAGACGCAAATGCCCCATCTTTCAGTGCCCAAATCACACGCCGGGGCGTATGATGAGTGCTGGCAATCTGCAGTGCCACATGCCAAAAAACCTTGTTTTATTGGCAGATGCTGAAAATCTTATATATATATGTGTATATATATGTATTTTTTTTTTCTGGAGTATCAACCCAGAGCTGAACCCGAGCACTGACGTGTTGTATTTAACCCTCGGTCTCGCAGTGCTCGGCACGGAGCCCCTGCAGCAGCTTTTGTTCCCTGCAGCGGCGCTCGGGCCCTCGGGATCCCCTAGGAAGGGCACCGAGCCAGACCCCTGTGCTCAGTGTCCTCTGAAATCCCCCTGAAAACACTGATACCGCCCGTGCGTCCTCGTTCCAGAGCGTAAATACCCAAATGTTACGCGAAAGATTGAATTAGAGGTTTTCCTCTTAACAAAGTACCTTTTCCTCTGCTGTGTAGTAAAATTCAGCACTGTTCGTTTCCGTATGGGAGCTTTTCCCAAGGTGGGTAGTAAAAGAAGTGGAGCCTTGTGAGCACCTTGGCAGATTAGGAGATACCTGCAGCCCTCACCTGAGGGACAAAGTTCTTGTTCATTGTGAGAATCCACCACTGATTCTCAGGGCAAGAATATTATGTGCAATTAAAAGTTTGCAGGATCAGGACTGATCTTCATCTGTTATTAAAGAATTATAGCTGCACAGACATATGTATAGATGTATGTGCATGTATGTGTGTATATGCATATACATTGACATATATACACATGCACACACCTTTTTTTCCCTCTTTTTTTATGACAGGCTAAGGAGTCATTGCTCCTGAACGTATCTTGTGCCTACAAGATCTCCTGAATCATAAGTTTTATTTTTAGCTATGTCTGTGTATAAATGCAATGTGTAATGTGGCTGACGGGGTATGATCTGTAGACAGCTCATGCTTCTAGAAGCTTTGTGAGTGTGCAGGGACGATACCTGAATTATTTAGCGAGCTGCTGTGGAAACAAAATGTCTCCCTAATGGGGAATCTGATGACTAAATTATGTTTTTGAAGAGATAAAGAAGTATAAAACTACATTCTTTGCTTGTCTATGGGTTGGTTTTTTTTTTGCATGGGGCTGAACTGGAAGTTTGATCTTATATATAGCATAATCATGCATGTTGGATGCCCTTGCAGCGGTGTGCAAGCGCATTCGATCGTACGTAGACATAGGAACGGACTAATTGAAAGATTCGTTCTTTGTGGATAAGAATTTGTGGGCAATATTTATAAAGGGAAAATGCAGAAGCATCCTCGAGATTACCAAAGCATTTGGAGTGCATCCTTAAGGCCTCATCTTTTTTTAGGGTAAATATATGTTAAGAGGATTTTTTTTTTTAATCCCTGTTAGTGCTTTAGAAACAAGAATGGCTCCGTATGAGTAAGTCTGTTTTCTTGCATAAGCATGAAGTGTCTTGGCAAACCTTTGAAACACAGATTAGTCACTTGGAAGAGCAGGATGGCCTCTCCAATATGTGTTGAATGTCAAATGTGAGAGAGTGCCAAGACTTTTTGATCAAGCATGTGTCTCCCCTTCGATTCATGCCAAACAGTTTGTTCTGATACTTTGCATTTTTCTTTTCTTTTTTCTTTTTGAGGGCAGTTTTTTATTTTTTAGGCTGATACTGATATGGGACAGCAGAGCCTGGGAAAAGGAATTGTAGAATAAAGAGAAGGAAAAGTAGAAGATAAAGATATTTGACCTTTAGCAAGTAGTTTCATACAGAGGAAGCTGCTTTCTGCTGATAACTTCACTGTTAATCAGCGAGGACTAGAGGTTAGGGCATAGGAAAATCTTAATGAGACTCTATCTTAAAGGCATGTATCTTAAAGGCATGATCTGAACCTAGATTCAAAGTGATCAGAAAATGCGGAGCGGCTTTGATCACGTAAGAAAATGTGGTTTTGCCCCTGGGCTTGCCAAAGAATGAGCAAAGTTGACAAAAGATAGCAGACAGCAAGGCGAAAAGGAGGAGATTGAGGCAAGTTGATGATGAACCAAAGGAAAACAAGAGAACTGTTGATACTAAGCCAGGGATTAATTCTGGAACAAAGCAAGCAATATTATGTCTTAATTTAGGTGCAGAAGAATAGTGACTGCGTTTGAGAGTGGTAAATAACCAAAGCAAGAGTTTATCTGATTTTTTTTGAATAAGCACCTGATACATGCTGATCTGAAGGTTTTATTTTTAAATTATCATAAAAAAGCTCTTGTGGGGTGTAAGCTTGTATCCTTTAATAGCTCTGAAATATATTCAGAATTAATGCAGAAAGCAGTTTTTGCGCCATTAGTGTTCAGCCATTTGTTTAGGTGATGCTGCCACTTCTGACTCATTTGTGCCATTGATTTTGGTGGCACAAGAGGTTTCTGTTCATGCTCTAACACATGAAAATGAAACATTCTGACACTTTCAAGCCTTTTAGGGGTTTCGTTCTTCACGTGAAAAAGTGGTAGCCAAAAATGTCTTTCCACTCGTACTTTGTCCAGAAATATTCAGATTTGATGGTTGTTATTTGTAAGAGCGCCTTTAAGAGTTTTGTAAAGAACTACTGCAGCAAAAATTATCAATAAAATGGTTTTGTATATGGGAAAACCAACGTTGTTACAGGCAATGTGGCAGGCTCTATTAATATCTCCGAGCTTGGCAAAAACATGGCTACAAATTCACTATGGCAAGAACTTGTTAAAGCTGAATAGTGGAGAACAAATCTATTTTTTTTTGCATGTTTAAGCTTTAAGCAAGCATCAGATTTTATCAATGGCTGCTTCTTTAGCGTTATTTTTTCTGAAGGGAGATGTTGGAAAATCTGTGACTTGTCTCTGGTAATAGGAGTGCAGTGATTTCTTATTCAGTTGCATTACAGGGGACTGTAAATGCTAGGCAGGTTTGGACATGAGCAGACCGCTTTGTATGAGGAGCACGAGGGATGTCCTCTGCTGTTCAACGCTTCTCCTCATGGATCCCATGTTCTCAACCCCCTTTAAACATGCCCTGCTCTTCAGCTCTTGCTGTCTCCACATGGACGTGTGGGTGCGTAAAATAAAACGTTGAGATCCTAACGAGAAGGCCACCTACCTTTTAGGTAGCAGCTTTCTGCACATGGATTTTCTTTCTTTGTGCATTACGGAGCGGATTTCCTCTCGGGATGTTTAGGGAAATTCTGCCTTTTCCCCTGGAGCTTTGCTGGGGATGGGCTGTGGATTTATCTTCTGAGAGGGCTGAAAACAGAGGGCAAATCTGGGGCTGGTTGTGCCACCATCACAGCACAGAAGATGAAGAGGCTGCCACCACCTTTGCCAGGTACGTTTGTTCCATATGGGAACATATGCTTGTTCCTATGGAATCTCAGAGACAGGATGTTAACGCTGCCTGGGGTTAGGGTGGGATGTCCAGGATCCTCATGAGCTTTTCCAGGTTGCACAGATCTCGGGATCGCTCTAGGACCTGCAGACAATAAGGTGAGGGCTTGTCCAAGCTGTGCAAGTTTCAAAAAGGCATTTGTTTTATTTTGAAGAGCCTTGAATCACTTTGCGTTCTTTGTAGTTTCATTATTAGCTCTAAATTTTTGAACGTAAAAGATTTTGCTGCTTTAATGTACTAGGAAACTTTTTTAAAACTTAAGAAAGAAAATAGGCAAATTCATCTTTTCTTCCTATGTCGTCTTAAAGCTCAATGTAAGCTGGAGGTATGGAGTATCCTGAGCCAAACACAGCACTTGGGAAGATGCTGCCAATCGGGATGCGTAGGCGGCTGCCGGTGCCGTTCGCGCTGCCGCTGGAATCCATGGAAATTCCCAGGAGGACGGTTGGACAGGGATTTAATCGCTTCCCGTTTTTCTCAGGTTATTTAAAAGGGGGTTAAGGTTTACCTGGGATTTACCTGGGGAAGTACTACGGTGTTTTCAGTCCCATCGACAGTGTCCAAGAAGTGGATGTTCTCTTTTACTTGATGGAACAAGGAAAAGGGTGCTCAAACTGTAGCAAAAAGGGCTCCAATAAGGTACAATATGACTCCACTGAAGGCAGTTGTTTTATTTTTCAGTCTTAATAAAAATTAAGACTTTTTATGAATGTTAACCCGACTATGCAGAATTCCTGGATCTGACTGAGACTGATTTCGATAATCCTGTTCCTTTTGAAGGACTAATTACTTTGACTTAATTTCTTTTAAAGAGAACAGTTGTTATTGCTCTCTGCATCTGCAGAATTCCTTAACAGTTTCTAGTGAAAATAAAGTGTTTTTTTGTCATTGATTTGGGCTAAATGGAATGTTTTATTACAGTGAGGTTAATATGAAATCCAAAGCATTAGTAAGAAATGTACAAAACCCAATGATTTCCTAAGGGTTTTTGAGGCATTTGGTTGAAAGCAGTAAAATGTAATCATGTGATTTATCAAAAAGTGACCTTGCCATCATATAAATAATTCTTCATCCAGGAAAAGATATTTTATGCTTTTATTATTTTGTGATCAATATCTCAAGCCTTTAAAATATGCAGAAGATGAAAAATGCCCTCTTACTTGATAGTAAAATGCAGTCACTGTTATGCTCAGTTCATAATTTATCATTAGGACTGGTTTAGAATGAGTCGCACTCATTCCACCTATTTTGGACTTCCCAATGGAGTGTGTGATTTAGAAGCCTACATGCTACACGTGCCCATCGGTGTTTTAATCTCTTTGCTATTTTAGCAGATAGAGCTCCTAGGAAGGCAGCAATGTTCTTTTAAAGTATCTTTTTTTTTTTCCACTGACTATAAAGGGAGGTTGTTTTAGACTTGTAACACAGGCATTTGTGGAAAAGCTTATGGGCAGATGCAATGGATCCCAGCTTTCATGTTCCATCATATAACAGCCCTTGTTTTATATGATTACTTTGTGACACCCACTATTTATGAACTGCATGTTTTTTGTCAGTGGATTAATTCATATGGTTAATTTTTCATTTTAATTTAATTCATATTCCTTAAAGTCATTTTTTCACACCTTTTTCCTGTCCTAAAAATGCTTTTTAAACAAAAACTTCATATCAGTGTTGCCTCAGATGCTTGGTGAGCGATTCCGTTGAGTGAAGTAAAATGGGCAGAAGGTTTGTGTTGAGGAGTGAAGTAAAATGGGCAGAAGGTTTGGGAGCTTAGGTATTTTGATGTGCTGAGGCTGAAGGAAGACACCTAAGGCCTGAGGTGTTAAAAGGTTGAAGAAACTGCCCTCCCACCCCTGCCAAATAAAATGGTGGGTTTTATTTGCAGTGTGGCATCAATCTGAACTCATTTGAGTATCGCAGACCGCTATGTGTTATCTGGATTTAATGTGAATAGTTGATGCCACATTAGGAATGGCTTAGGGGAGGTCCGTATGAACAGAAGTGCTAGGATAAGTCAGCTGATTCCCTGGGATTTTGGGTGTTGGAACCGGACTTCTGCCACGTGTTTCTGGGTTTATGGAAAGCCATCTATAGGAGGTGTTGCTTTAGGGCATCGGGGTCATCACTTTGCCCATTTCTTTCGTATCCAAGCAGGGTCTTGGTACATCCCAGCCTTCCCTTTCCTGCAGAGGTTTCCTGCAGTGTGTTGGCTGGCGCTAGCTGAGTCATCACCGGCCGAATCAGCAGTGGTTGTCAGCAGCCTCTGGGGCTCAGCCCGTTTTAAAGCCCTGCTCCAGAAAAGTGCACAAAGCCAAGTAACAGAGAGCCTTTAACCTATGATAGCCGTTCCCAGACAGTACAAATTTGGTTTTATTTATTTTTGTCCCCAAATGAGACATTTATATCTGCAGAAGCTAGTAGCTCTTTCCTAGCAGTGGTTCATACTGAATCCTGTGCAAAAGCAGCATCCCTGTTTACTCCCAAATGTGGAGCCAGCCGAGATAATCCCTCTTTATGTGGGATTGCTCTGGATGCTCTGGCCGCAGAGCCTATCCACAAAGACAGCAGCCTCCAAATTCCCCAAATCTTATCCCAAAACTTGGCTGTGCCTTAAGGCTAGTGAAAAGGAGCTGTTTGGTCAGGTGGCATATGTGGCTGCTTGATTTAGTGAGCCGAGATATAGTGAGATGGTTTCTTGGCAGGGGCATCCTTGCTGACATACCAGTTTAATGATCTAGTTGATTTTTCAGTATCTAGAAAGTCTGACCTTCATTTCATGACCTCTCCAAACAAAAGGAAATCTTGCAGTTCTTTGCTGCAAGAAATAGAATTAAGGTTTGAAATAAACAATAAAAAGCAAACATTTCGTGACATGTTTCAGAACTTTTTGCATAGTCCTGTTTGCTCTGTTACAGTAAGTAAAGGGTTACTTGGTAACAGGTGTGTAAATTATTGTGTATTTTTCCCTCTGAGATTTCTAACTGTAAGATATGATATTTGAGTGACATCCCTCAAAATTAAATCATGACCCCACATGGATTATTTGAACTAGACATGGCAGCCCTTCAGGAATACTATGCCGTGGGCGAGTGAAACTGTAGTGAAACTGTTCTTCTTGCACTTTTATCTTTCAGAATGAATAGTGTAACCTTTTTTTTTCTCTCTCTCTCTCATTTTCTCCCCCGCTGCTGTGGCAAACTGAGGGTTTTGTGGTTTTGTTTAGCTCTGGATTTAGGCTTATTGGACAAAAGACTGATTTAGAACTTAAGCAATGATGGGGGTAAGCCTAAGACTTAAATATACTCACTTGAAAGAAATAAGGCCTAATGCTCTTCATACAGGTTAAAAAAACCCCTCATACTTCAAAAGGAGCTTTGTGGATGTGGTAAAGTGACTCTCCATGTCAGGTATTCCTTTGGTATAACCTACACCTCTCTCCCAGCTGCTGAGTGTGCACAAATTAAACCCAAATCCATGGGAACCGTGTGTCTGTATCTCCACTGGAAACAGGAGGCTTACAGATCCTAAGCCTTGTGTGAATACCCTTAAAAGAAGGCTTAGTGTGACTTCAGTGCTGTAATAGCTTGCAGTTAAGGACAGAGAAATTAAAATTTTTCTCCTTTCTGAATAAAAATTCTTCTTTCTTTCTGTTTGTGATAAATTCAATACGTAGGAGGGTGGAGAGAGGGGGAAAATGCTGTGGAGTTGGGGCCTGGGCCCGGAAAGGATGCCTGACTTTTCCCCTGGCTCTGCCATCTATTTGTCATCTTTTTTAATATTCTGCCTTGGTAGCAGAGATGTTTAAGGAAGTTATTGATTCCCTCCTTTTTTTTTTTTCCATGCTGGTAAGCAGAGTCACATCTGTATCTGCAAGGTTTCTATGTATTACATTAGGAGTGCCATGGAAAAATCTATAAACAAACGGAAACAGAGGAGCATCTGTTCCTTGATACTCAGTGTACGCGAAGGAGCCGAGAAAAATAAATTTTGCATTACAGCAGTAACAAACGCACAATGAAAATGTACCTGGCAATGCAAGATCCCTGAATAGAGAAGTTTAAGAGCCAACGAGCTCATTTGACTTGAAAATTGAAGAATTGTCTGAAATAGATGTTGCCATAGTGACAGAGAGGATTAGCAGTCTGCGCCCGACTGCATCGGTCTGCTCCTAGCACAAGTTGCTTGTTTGAGTAGCATTAATATGTTGTCTCATGCTGCTTTATATGCTGAGACCATCTGGCATTAGTGGTATTTAAAGGTGCAGTTCTGCTACAAAAGCATTGGGCACCGTGGTTTATGTTTGTAAGACAAGGTGTAAGGTCTTTGAAAAGCAGGCTCATGCACGAAAATCATTCTAAAAAGTCACAGCACATATAACAACAAAGTGAGGGTTTTGGGAAGGCACACTGGGAATTTCAGATTTTTTTTTTAATATATTCAGTCAATGCACACTTAAAATATTTACTGCATAGGCTTGTGTTTTTGTGATGCTTCTTTAGGTCTGTATGTGTGTATACAAAATATATTCATTTTGAAAAGAGGAACTTGTCACCATACGCCGTGAAGCAGATCAAACACATGTGCAAGGTGGTATTGCCCCTCTTATTGTGTATGAAAGAAAAGTATGTCATAGCACTAAATAAATAAAGCCTAACCAGACAGTGGGACTCCTCTAAGCTATTCCTCTAAGTCCATGTTTTCAAGAAGGAGCCAATTCCGATTTAATTTTAATTTGTACTATTTAGAGCATTTTTTTATGTGGCCAAATATTTGATAAGAAAGACATTTTTGTAGACAGTAAGATAAATCCTATCTTTAATTTTATTTATAGCTGTGAGTCTTCATCTCCTTCTCTTAATACCACTGGGCTCCAGTGTGGGAGTTATCTTCCAAAGGAGCTTATATGACAGCGTTGACGTTCATCGGATGTCTGTGAATTTTCATTATTTTTCCCTTGGTATTTTTTACTGTGCTGTTTAACTGTTCTCGAGGGTATTTTCCCAGACAGAGCAGGGTGATTTAAGAGTGACCGGCTTCTAACTGAGAAATGTTGCTGCCAGAGCCTGTGAATTTCAGTGCGGAGGTCTGTCTGGTCCAAGAATCATCTGAAAATGGCTTGGGAGAAAATTTGGCTCAGGGCTTTGGGTACTGCCTTCAAACCAGCCTGAATTTGAAGTTAAGCCTTAATAATGAACACTGTCAAAGCAATTGGAGAGTAAGAATAGAAACTTTTTTTTTTTTTTTGCATTCTAAACTTGCAATCTTTTTCAGGTATGCTACATTTCACAAGTATTGATATGATTTTCATTAGATTAGTGGTTAGTTTATTAGCAGTAGTTTAGTGTATAGTACAATAATCAAATGAAATAAAGGGCTTGGGATCTACTTCACAAATCTTTAGGTTTTGAGCTTTTATTCTGAAGCTTTGACTTTGAGGCCAAAATAAATTCCTGTTATAAATTGCCCTTCAAATGTGAGACCCAAGGAAATACATAACTGTAGATATTTTAACTCCTTTAAATAATTTTAAATTTATTATCTTTGATGCATAATGTTTTTACAGCCCAGTTCTGTTTTAAGTCTGTCAGAATGAATATAGGACACATGAAGATTGCCAAATACGTTTTCTCCCAAGCCCCAATTCCTGGCTTTTCTTGGAGTGAGTCAATCAGTTCTCTCTGAGACCAAGCTTTGGGTTGGGGATTTGGGGAGCAATTCACTCCAAACTGGTATGTACAGGATTTTTTTATTCCTCTGCAGCCTCCTAGTATTGCCTGGTTGGGTCTCACAGCATCACATATGTGTAGATACCCTCACAGGACACCTAGGACATGCCACATGTCATCTCAGTGTTGTAAATTAGGCTCATAGGCTGTGGCATAACCTTCACACAGTTGCCAACACTTTGACTTAAAAAAATAATAGGAAGGAATACAGGAGAAAAAAAGTAGTATTTAGCCATTAGGTAGGCCCCAAAGTAGCTTGGGCTACTTTAGCTTAGGCATTTGGATGATCAGAAGGAGCTAGGCCTAAGCAACATGGAAGTGAACTGCTTATGCCACTTGATTTGAGGGCTCTTCTGGGTGCTTTTAGCAATGCAGGCATGGCCATAAGTGTTCATTTCTAGTTTTACAACCATAGCTTGTTTTTGAAAATGATTTGCACTTAAAGTAAGCTTAAGTAGCCTGTTTTGGCCAGATGGAGAAAAGAAGGCTGAAGGGGGAAAATCTCATCAATGTGTATAGATATCTGGATAGAGAGCATAGAGAGAGCAAGAAGCATAGAGAGAATGGGACCAGACTGTTTTCAGTGGTGTCCGGTGACGTGGTGAGAGGCAACATCCACAAACTGAAACACAGGAAGGTTCATCTGAACGTGAGGAAAAACTTCCTTACTGTGAGGGTGCCTGAGCACCGGGCCAGGCTGCCCAGAGAGGTTGTGGAGTCTCATTCCCTGGAAATACTCGGAAGCCGTTTGGATGCAGCCCTGGGCCAAGTGCTCTGGGTGACTCTGCTTGAACAGGGGGTTTGGGCTCGTTATCTCCAGAGGTCCCTTCCAACCTCAGCCGTTCGGAGATTCTGTGAACATTAATGAGATGGAAATTTGCTGTTGAGATAACCAACCATAAGTGCCTAGTAACAAGTTCTCATAACAGGTCCATAGATTTGATAAATCTATTTTAACAATGTATTTTCTATGTTTAGAATGTGTCTTTTTTGTGGATTGCTCTAGTAAACATTACTCCTTGTTATTGGCCTAATTTCAGAAACCTGTACTTAAAACCATAGCTGAAATACTAGTAGGTGAAATGTCTGCTTTACAAAGAATCAATGAAAGGCTCCAGCAATACTCTGTTTAAATGTAAATAGAGCTGTTACGAGATTTATGCCTCTTAATCTTTGTACTGGCTGAGCTGCACCTTTGGCTAGTGTTCATGGAATAATCCCAGGGAAATCTCTATATATTAACTTCATAGGGATCTCACTGTGGAGTGCCCTGGTTTAAAACTTGACAAAGATTTAGTGCCCATCTGTGACTGACTTCCATAACCTTGAGCAAGTTAGTCAGTATATCTATACTCTAAGAAATGGGGGTAATAGTACAGCCCATTTCTTAGGAATTTTTGAGAGGGAAACCATTAAGGTCTATGAGTTACCTGGCCACCACAGACACTGGAACCATTGCTTAGTGCTAGAGTCCTTTGATATCCTCTCTGAGGGCTAGTGGTGGTGTCTTCTCTACTGATTCATCCACTGTACCAGTATCATCTAGCACAGTGCATAGCACCTCTGTAAATCCCTTATTTGCTTTAGAGTAAAATTTACTTTGAATATATATCACAAATCTCACATTTTATAAGCACAAAATAGATTATCGTGAGGCAAGAGTATCATTCTAGTGTTATTGCCATAGTGAGAAACAGAGATTTAATTTTTAAGAACATAGATGATTATCCAGCAACTTAAACTGAGCAACTTAAAATTAGCTTATTGCTGGTTCCTGTCACCTGGGAGCACTTTCCAGACTATTTATATTAAAATTAATTGCAAGGACACTGAGTTTGAGATACTTTAACCTGTTGCTGATATAGCAAATGGAGGTTGAAACCTTTATGAACTTCCAGTTCTACTTTAAACTTTTTGCATTCTGGAAGGCATGAATGTTACTTTTTTTTTTTTAATATGAGCTCATTTAAAATACATTTTTTTTTCTTTTTCCTTTCTTCTCTTTTTGTTTTTATTCCTATCTTAATTTTTTATCATAGCAGTTCTTTTAAAAGAGTCTCTCAAAATATAGCAAGCTGAGATGGAGGAGACTAAAGAAAATGTGGTGCAAGAAAATTGCTGCAGATTCTATAGACTTTTGTAGGATGTATCAAGACTTTATGTATCTATAGACTTTTGTAGGATGTAGACTTGTAGGATGTATCAAGATTTAGAATATCTAGCAGAAAGCTGGATTAAAACTTAGTGAAAATTTACAAGAAGGAAACGCTGCAGTAACAAGCAATCTGTTTCTGACGTTGTGGTTTAGAGCAAAACTTGCCCTTTCCGTAAGAGAATCTCAGAAAAATCAAAGCAGTTGCAACTGTAAAAGGAAATGTATATTTAAAATGCCAGGGAGAAACCACACGCAGGGATCCTCCTTCGTCGGTTATAGCTCTATCATTAAATGTCCCTTTCAAAGCTCTGAACGGAGATGGAAATCACATTTATAAATAGATATATAAAGGGAATGGATGGCAATGATGATGTTCAGCAGATGATCAGATGGCTGGTGCCGTCTGTGGTGTTCCGAGGTCCATCACAGGCACTGGCAGCAGTAAGAGCATGGGAATGCAAGGTGCAGGAAGCCTGCAGTCTTACCGGATTTATAGTGAGAACACAAAATAAGTACAGATTTCACTGTTACAGTTTTTACAGAAAAAAATGCTGATTATTTGCTTATTCAGATTTTCATGGCTCAACTGGAATGTGGATCAAATAGTTTGGTTTCTGTAGGTGAGATGTAGGTTGGCTCTGCTTCAGTCATTCCTCTTGGCTGCCCTTGCGTTACTCTCTGTCCTTGCAGAGCATTGAAATGGATGCAGCACAAATTCTCTTTGTGTTTACTTGGCAAATTGGTTAACACAGGCTTAATTTTTGGAAGAGTTTCTCAGAAGTGTGCTAAGTGCATTTTAAGAAAAGTATGCCAAGAGTTATTTCTTCTAGCCTTTCCACGAGCTATTTTATGGTGATGAATGTATTTTCCCCTAATGCAGTCAGAATTAAATATGAAAATCTATATGAATTTCAGTTCTGCACACCATAAAGTACACTGAGACTTTGTTAGAGGCAACAAGGCATCCAGAATTTAACATACTGGCTGTGTTGTTAAATACTATGAAATTGAGACAAGAGGCTGGTTACCTATGTGCCTGCTCGCACGTTATGACATTAATAACATGAAATAACTTACAATAAGCTAATATCAAACATGGATGTATGTGCATATTCATGTGCAGTGGTACACTTTACATCGAAAAATTTCCAGAAGGTCCTTGTAGAATGAAAAAAAAAAAAATCTGAAAGCAATTGGCTGTGCAGTGAACCTGTTTCTTGGGCTTTCTCCATGCAAAACAATTCAAAGTTGTCCACAGAAATTCACAGGGGAGGTGGTTGTTACTGAGGGAAAATAAGCACAAAGCCTATTTAGATGACTAAAGATTTGCCAGACCAGTCTCTCTCTTTCTTTGTTTTTATTTATTTTTTTAAATGAAATTTTTTTAAAAAGTTGGTAGTAGGAATACTTTTTCTCTATGGTCATACTGAAGTTATGCTTTTCAAAAGGCATGATATGAAAATAAAGAAGCATAGTAAGTGTTTTATTTTAACGTTATTAAAGTATTACCATTTGTTGCTGTATCGGTGAGGTGTTACAGAGCCCTTGAAATTTTGTGGGCAGGGAAGGCAAAGAAACAGGCAAAGATTTTCAGATTTTTAAAATTCTTTTGTTCTAAAAGGGAATTAACTCCAGATCACTTGATTATTATCTTTTGGGATATAAAAGAAACAGGTACAAGTTAGAATAAAATAATGCTTGAGATTGCAATGCAAAGTTATATAATATTAACAGTTTTCAGTTTGACAATAGATGAACACTGTATGAAACCCATGTATTTTTTTTGCCTCCAAAATACTAATGTGACTAATGTATGTTCTGCCTTTCCTGTAGTTGTTGGCAAAGCGGCATGTGACTTTACCAAATTATACCAACACTGTGGCAGTTTCTTTTCTGATACTGTGATTCTAAGTAGACTTTCCTAAAACCAATTTACTTGTCCATCTTGCAGGATTAAGGAGTTAAATGCTCAGGGTAGCATTTTGAACGTGCATTTTGCCTAATCCTGGAGTAATTTTACTTTTCCAAAACTTTAGAGCGAAGCCAAATGTTCCCCAATGCTAAATATAGTAGAACCACCTCAGAATGTCCCATTTCCTTTGGTTGTGATAATAACTGGGTTTTTCAATCGTGTTGTGGCTAGTGCTGCTGATTGTGGCTTTGCTTTTGGTGCTCTCGGATGCCTGTGGCCCTGCTTTTCCCTTCCCAGCAGTGACGGCTTTGCTCTCCGCCGCAGGATTCCCCAGGCACAACGGGAATTGCAAATCCGTGCACAGCTTGCACTGCCATAACACGTCTGCCATTTGAGCCACAAACTGCATTTTGCTTGAAGATTTCATTTCATATCTTTAGGTTTGTGGAAAACTGTGGAAAATAGAATGATTACAGATAGCCTGGGTATAAGGGTTTTTTTCCCGACATGATGTGTTTCTTAAGTTCACATATTATGAAAAGTGTATATCGAGAGTCTCTATTTTGCACGTGATACTATATATTTTGTACTTCAAAGTTCATGTTAAATTTTCAGATTACTACTTCTAAAATAAAATTAAAACTTTCAGATCTCTATGCTAAAGAGAGTATAATATGAATATTATTCATATTCATAAACATTACTTATGAATTGCAAGTTAGGGAGAATAAGGAAATCAGTGCAGGAATATAATGAGAATTGTCTGGGGCCTGTAGACACACTGGAGATAGTGATGTGAGCAACTTCTCTTTTCAGATTAACTACATAAGAAAAAAAACACCAAACATTTAGAGGCTGGTTTATCAAGGAATTGCCTTTGTAGATGGCAGAATGAAATATTCTGCTAGTCAGTGGATTTTCAAATGTTTGGATTGAGTTTAAAACTCTTTAGGATATACTAAGCCCAAATTGTGTGCAAGGCACTTTGCAGTTCAGTAATTCCAGAGGGGGGAAAAACGTAAATAACTTTAAAAGGAAATGGTCTAAAAGAACAAAAGTATCAAAGGTAACTCCTAAAACTTTCTCATATATTGAAGGGGTAAAGGCTGATAGGTTAGAGGTGCGTGATGCATCTTGAAGAGTATTTTATTCATTGCTCTGCAACTAGAGAAAAGAAATAAAATAATGAACCTAATCCTAAAGTCTGTGAAAACTCTTTAGGTTGAAAGGGAACAGAGAAAATTCTCCCAAGGGAGTTAGCGTGTTGCTATGTGAACAATTATAGCGCAGTAGCAGAGGGTGTTTACTAAGTACCCACTATTCTGAGGAAGGTTTTATTTAGGGTGTATCAAAAGAGAAGGAAAAGCGCTCTGATGCCAGTTAACACAACTGGCCCATGATGTGCAATGGCTTCAGTGAGGTTTCTTCTGAAGGAACCATGGCAAGTCCGTTTACCCGGATCCGATCGGCCTTTCAAAGTCGTGGAAGAGCCTAGAGGACATTGGAGTGCAATTCCATTACAGTTGAATGTTGATAAGTGGAGCATGGATGTGATGCTTCCTGCTGTCATACCTCCAAATGCAGGATTTCCTAGTGCAATCTGAGTGAAATCTGGAATGAGGGCCAGGATAAATACCTCATCCTTGAAGGAATCATCACAGAATGTTTAATGAGGACAGGGGCACATTATAAGGTTTCCTAATCTTCTGGAAGTTGGCAGGCTCCTAAGGAGAAGCATAAGTGCAAAGTGCCTTCAGCAATTTACTCAGAGGATGTTCTAGAATATTCAGGATTTCAGTGCTGTTGATGGCTGAATTGCTGTTATGAGGTTTTCCTCATTTTTGTGTGAAATATTACGCTTAGCTGATATCACAAAGGCGTTGTGGAATGTCAGTAGATGTTTAAAATGTTTTTTTTTTTCCACATTTTTATCATAATTAGACACAATTCGTGGTAGTCGTCAAATATAGTTAAAATGATTAGGGTTTACTACGTATTTTCCTTCTTCAAGAAAGAATTTGGAAATTAATGGAGATCTTATCTATATTTAAAGATATCACACTACCGCTTTTGCCTCTTTATTATGTTTTTATGTGTGTGTGTGAATTACAGTGCTGGAAGGAAAGTCCTGACCTTTTGATTTTTCCCATGTATTTGACGAATCAACTCATAATGTTTTCACAATGTCATGACTGTAATTTCAAACCTATATCTCCATGGGATTTCCTCAGGAACCAGGAATCCTAAGCAATACCTCTAGATATAGTCTGGAATTACATTTCACTGATAAGTGAACAATGAACTAAGTAATAATAGGTAAACAGTGAATTAAGAAGTGTTTATAGTTAATTGTTAAACACAATCATTTTTGGCATGATTAGAAGAGAAAACTGGGAAAAAGCTCTTCATAATTCTAAGTGAAATAAAATATTAGAGTATGTATGATTTTTTGAAATGAATGAATGAATTTGGCTTTTGAAAATCACCTAAAATTGAAGGCCTGACAGCAGATAAATGAAACTGATTATGGTGCCTAACTGGTGTACTTTTCAAGATGGATAAACAGTTACCTATTTGCCAATAATTTAGGAGACAGCTGCTGCAGTCATGGGTGTCCAACAGGCCATCGGATAGATGCTGATTATGGTGCCTAATTGGTGTACTTTTCAAGATGGATAAACAGAAGTAAAAGAATAAAGATTTGGATTAACAGTGGTGATATCACATGCGGAAACTATCAATTTTCGAATACCTAATCGGAGAGAAAGTAACCAACTGTGTAAATAGAGGATGGCTTATGAGAAAAAGGTGAAAATGTGAACTAGGATAATTTGCATGCAGGAAAATGATAAAAATAACATTGAGTAATACTCAAAAGGATTTGATTTCCTCATAAGAAAATATTTATTCTAAAATATTCAAGCTTTGAAATTAGAAATTTCCATTCAGAACTACATATGGGTGAATTCTCTGTAGAGAACCATATATGCTATAAGACGTACCTGGTAAATTCCCCTCTTCTGTCTGCTGTTTGTCTGTGTTTGCTATTTTAAAAACCAAGATACAGTGCAATTCCCTTGGAAGGCAATTGATGTGCACCATGTAATGGTGTACGAAATAGACCCCAAATCCCATATGCGTCCCTATGTGCCTGGGGGGAATCCCAGGATCCTTAGATGGCTGCTTCTGGGATGACAGTGCAGCAGCTTGCATTGAACAGGCTCTCTTAAGAAGAAATGGCTTTTGGCTTGGTCTGTAACCGAGTATTCTGCTTCCAGGATAATTGTGTAGATCACTATGATATTCGTTTAACTGCCCGCCTCAGGCTTTGGGTAAAATAAATAGAATTATGAACTTGTGCCAGCAAAACTGGGGTGGTTCAGGGTTCAGTATCCACAAGCATAAAATACCGATGCTAAAGTGGACACCAAATTTCATATATTTCATGGAAGAAAAACATATTTAATAAAGAAAAACAGGCTCTGAAGGGAACCAGCCTTATCTTTTTAAGGTTCTGAAACTTGCAATGTCACTCAAGATACAGTCTTTGTTTTGGGAGTGAATTATTTATGGCAGACATCTGTGTTATATGCTTGCTCTCTAGAACAATAGTGTGCGAATTCTGTGGTTCACTGCCACCCAAAATAAGCTGTGTCCATCACTGTCCGTTATTCCTTTAGAACCAATATTAAGGGAGGGAGAAGTGTTTCTCTTCCCACACTTCTCTATTCACACACTTAACATATACATTTATGCATTTGACGTGTTTGTGTTTGGTGTTTATGCATTTGATGAGTATTTATAGCTTTCCATCATCAGATCATCACTTCTATTAAATGCTGGATACTGAAGTTAAAAAAAAAATCACTGTTCTGAACCGGTATTGTTCAGTATCACCTCAAGTGAACTGATTTGGTACTGTTTGGACAAATCTCAGATGTGCTAAGACATTTTCATGTTCTGAAGAATGTTAAAAGTGCTAAAGAATTAATGATTCTGGCCTTTCAAACAGCCAGAACTGCTTTTTGAGTTTGCAGGTTCAGACAATGAGGCTAAGAGACTCTGATGTCAGTATGAAGAAAAACATGCCTTTGAACTCTCATGATGAATTGGAATATCATCCCTTACCCTCTTACTGATGAGTTTAACAGGCAGGTGCAGTTTAAGAACTCGGTCACTGCAGTGTGTGCCTTGGATAGTGACTCTGGGACATTTACAGTCTCTTAAGCTCTTCACTCCTAGGAAGTGAAAGGAAGTGAAAGTCAAAGTCATTAAAAAAAAATCCTGGAAGGATCATGAGATGGGACAACAATCTCCTGAGGATGTCAGGAGGGCTCAAAGTTTAAATGAGTGAATAAACACAAGGATATTTTTGATTAGACTCTTCTGATAGTGGAAGGGATATATACAATATTAAAATAGACCTTGGCAGTTTCTTTGGCTTCTTAATTTAGAAAAAAATCCTGCTTGTCTTTTGCTTCCTACCTGTGTGCTGAGATTTGGATGATTCGTGAGATTTAAACTGCACATGAAATACACAGTCTTCTCTCTTTTATCTGATTTACCTAGAAAGATGTTACGCTCACTTGGTGTAACATTGCTTTCCCACCGTCTACATAGTCCTGTGTGGGTGTAATCACAATTCAGAAATCTGAAAATAAACCCCAAAGATAGCACATTTCCTTCCTTCATTTCAACAGAAGCACATGAGCTACAAAGTCCAATGAAAGTAAACATCAGCTGAACATCACCTGTCCTCCTGGTCTCTCTCATGCACATCAATGTGCTATCAAAATGACATCCATTAGCGTATTTCTGTAGTGATGATCCATGAAGAAATAATTGCACGGCACAGCTGCCTAAACTTTCAGAACAATATTGTAGTAATGCCTTTAAATTTTAATTAGTAGAAACATCATATATGGAAACACATTCTGTGTAGTTGCTATGTACTTGTTCCCCTGACGGTGCTTAACTTCATGCTGGTTGCAGAATGAACTCAGTTTCATGTTGGATATGCTTGCCTTCCTTAAGCAAACTTCTGTTTCTTCCCTTCTCTTTCATTAGGTGGCCAAGCAAACTGTTCCAAAACTGTATTTCTATCCAGTTGGCTGTTTCAGCCGACTGTTGCCGATCCTGCTTGCTGGGAGGTTTCTTTGTGTCCCCTTTCAAAGGCCTGGAGCATCATTTTGGATTGTTATTTGATTTTGTTGCTGTTCAGAAAGCACCTGCCAAAATATTAGTAAGGATTAAAATTTTAATTAATTTCATAGTGTCCTCCAGGACACTAACTGTTCGCTTTTATTGTCCACTGAGAAAATTTCCTGCAGTAGCAAGGAATTTCCTCACAAAAATCACAAATCACATGATTTGATGTCCTCTTTCAGATCTCTCCAATATATTTATTTTTATCATGGCAATTAGAAAAGATGAGAGAAGAAAAGCAGTCCATGAGACCTACGCCAAGATCATCATGTGTTCTGTGCTTGCCATAGGCTGACACTGCAAATCCTCTAAGAGCAGATACAGTCTTTTTGCCTGTCCTCTTAGGGAGGCTATTAAGGACTTGTGATAATAGTATAAATACTTTATACAAAGTATCACACTATTAAAATGCAAACTATTTAAGATTCCCTGCCCAGCTTTCTCAGCTTAGGCTATCCTGTATAATCCTAGAATCACAGAATGCTGAAGGTTGGCTGGGGCCTCTAGAGATCATCTAGTCCAACCCCCTGCACACGCAGGGTCACCTAGAGCACGTGGCACAGGACTGCGTCCAAGCGGGTTTGAAGATCTCCAGAGAAGGAGACTCCACAACCTCTCTGGGCAGCCTGTTCCAGGGCTCTGGCACCCTCACTGGGAAGAAATTTTTCCTTAAGTTCCTGTGGAACTTTTGGTGCTTCAGTTTCCGGCCGTTTCCTCTAGTTCTGTCAGTGGCCACCACTGAAAAGAGGCCGGCCCCATCCTCCTCACTGCCTCCCTTGAGGTACTTCTAGACACTGCTCAGGTCCCCTCTCAGCCTTCTCTTCTCCAGCTGAACAGGCCCAGCTCCCTCAGCCTCTCCTCATAGGGCAGATGTTCCAGGCCCCTGATCATCCTCGTAGCCCTGCGCTGGACTCTCTCCAGCAGCTCCACATCCCCCTTGTAC
>NW_010585701.1:73446-89687 GCF_000705375.1 Tinamus guttatus
CTGGTGTCTGGGGTTATTCCTCCCCAGGTGCAGAACCTTGCACTTGGCCTTGTTGAATTGCATGAGGTTTTTCACCGCCCAGTTGTCCAGTCTGTTCAGGTCCCTCTGGATGGCAGCACAGCCCTCTGGGGTATCAGCTACTCCTCCCAGTTTCGTGCCATCAGCAAACTTGCTGAGGGAGCACTCTGTGCCTTCATCCAGGTCATTGATGAATAAATGGAACAGGACTGGACCAAGGACTGACCCCTGGGGGACACTGCTGGCTACAGGCCTCATTTTCTAGCTCTCACTCTTTCTTATCTCACCTTCTCATTTATTGCTTTTTTTCCTCTCTCTATTTTTTAATATTCAAATGAGAAATCCATTTTATAATTCTTGGACTGCCAAGCAGTCTCTGGAGACTTTCTCTTTGAACTACTGACAGAATTGTAGAGCATATGAAAGTCCCCAAACACATTTAGATTAATGAATTTCTTGGCAGCAGGAGTTCTGGGATTTTCAGTACTGTGTATGTACAAGAACATTTTACTGGTTTCCATATTTAAAAATGACAAGCAACTGTAAATAATCAAAACACAAAATCTCTTTCAGAGTCATTGCTTGTTCTTCTGTAAGAAATGCAGGAAAAGAGAAGGATGCTATTTTTTAAGGATATTTCCAGCTTGTTTGCAAAACATTTCATTAAGCACTTAAACTTTCCAGCAGTTATTTTTTCTTCCAAATGGCTATGACTTCCATGACTGAACTATTATGCATTGTAAGGTTAACTACTTAATGTTAGGGCATGCCTGGGAGAATGACATTATCCTGATTCACAGACCTAGACCATGACATTAGTTAGACTCATAGTATGTAATTAGTAGCTGCTAAATTTTTGCCTGTGTATTTTAGAAAATAACCATCTTTACAAATCAAGTGTGTTATAACATGCTTTTAACAGGAGAGGTGCAGCCTGACCTGAAAATGGCAGTGGTTAGTTATGTTTAATTGAACACTCTGTCTACCTTCTGTTCTAGGAAACTACAAAAGCCCTGAGCTGGCAGTAGCTGCAGAAGTCAATACTAACGTTTATTCTATCTACCAGTTTGTCACCGGGAAAGCGATATTTTTAAATACTTTTTCCTCCATTTTTTATCAATTTCTAATGTGCCAGGGAGTCAATCTAGGAGGATGTGAAAACCTTTTAAAAGCAGTAATGATGCAATGGCTTATATTTCAGCAGTGGAATTAAGATATTTAAAGACTTGATTGTTGCGTTTAATTTCTTGTGACTCATGCCAAAAGACATTAGTATCCACACATTCATTTGTTATCCAGAATCATTTCAAGCAATAAGTCACTCCAGTAGGAAAGGGGAATCAGAATTTGAAAGGAGCTGACTCAATTTTCCTTTTAGCTTATGGTAATATTATTGTATTGTATGTATATAATGATGGATTACATGGCCTTTTGGGTTTCTGTGAATAACAACATTTCTAATGACAGCTGATGCTGTAGTTACAGATGGGGAGAATCCTCTTTGCAGCAGTGGGTTTTCACTCTATGTGACTGGAGTCTTTAGGTGTAGCCAGCCTAGACTGAACGTGTAGGTGGCTGTGACTGGGCATTGCAACTCCTAGTACTGACACTCACGTCCCATGCTCTACAAGGCGTTATTGCCTATTATTTTCCCATCTTCTTGTTTCTATATTGCCTATTTCCCCTCAGTTAGGATCTCTTCCATGCAGGGGCTTCCAGGGGCTTGAGAGATTGGCCAGCACTGTCAGGGAAGCATTAAATCTACCTGCAGAGCCCCTGACAAGTAACAACCCTGGGGATGCATGAGCAGCAATCTGAAGATCTCAATGGGTCAATCTGCTCTTAAACTGTGTTGCCTGGAAGAAATGGATTTTGTTTATCTTCATGCTTCTCCCTTAAAGCTACCCTCAGTTCTCTGCGGTGAAACAGGGGCATTTCTACAGGCTTGGAGGATCTATTAAAAATATATTTGCATCCAAATGAAACCTATAGAGTCTTTTTGTAAAAAAAAAAAATCCTGTGAGCAAATTATAATTAGAGAATCCTGGAGGGGTGGTTAATGTCTGCATTAAATGACTCATGAAGGATGCATGGGAAGAGCAGCTCTTCCTCCTGCTGAGTAGCATGCTAGGAACAAGGGACAAAATGCTGTCCCCATGGAATGGCCTGTTTTCCAGAGAAGCCTGAAGCTTTTAAAAGAGATCTAGCAGGAGCCCTTGAATGACTAATCCCTGAAACCCAGAAGGTTTCAGTCATGAGATCCTAAATTGACCAGAAGCGGATTTGTGCACCGGATGACTGGTATCCTCAGCCCTGGAGAGACCCGCGTTAGTCCGTGCAGTGGAGGGCAGGGATTTGATTTCTTCAGAAGCAATAGTGGGCCTGGGATGCTGACTGAATTAAAACTGCATTACATGTGCAGTTACTCAAATTCAGGCAGTTGGTTTTGCTTAACTCGGCCATCACCGTGAATACTAAACTAAGCTTTCAAGCAGCATTGTTACTCAGCACTGTTATCTTTTCAGCTTTATTTCTTTTCCATTCACTTTTGGGTTAGTTTTTCAGCTTTTATTGTTAGCAAAACTTGGAGTTCTGCTGACACAGAATTCTTTGACACCTGGTTCCACAGTTTGTGTCAGGTGTAATTTTTTCTTTCTTTATATATCCAAAAATTATCATTGTTTCCTTTCACTGAATGTTACCATCTCTTATTTTGTGGAAAAGAATTACCACATTTCAGACTGATTCTTCCATGCCACAATGTATGGAATACACAAATTTTCCTTTTTATAATTATTCTTTCTAAATAAAATAGAGCTGATCTGTTTGGTCTCTTTCCATAGGTGATTTTTCCTCCATTATCAGGGACTCTGCCTCTTCCCAAATTCTGTTTAGCTCTCAATAACCCTTTTGAGATGGGCTGATACTGCTGCAGTTATGCTGTAGATGAGGGTGTACCCTTGGGTTGCTATAGACGTTGTGCTTATTTTCACAAACATTTTTAAACACTGCTACTGTGTCTTTGGGGAAGTGGGTAAGTAGCACCTAATGGGAAACATGTCCTTGATTTGTAAAATGTAAATTCCTATAATTTCCTTCTTGTGAGATTAAAGTGGGAAGGAAAAGAGGAAAAGATGATTCATGCACAGGGCTGGGAATTGAGAGAAGGACTTGTTGATCATGACTTGGAGAAGATCACGAAAGGCAGAATTTAACCTACTTCATATTTACCATAGCAACAAATTTGCCCATTTGCTTATGAAACCCTTTTCTCATGAGTAACACAGCAATGTTCTAATTGTATATGAGATTCTATATGTATATGAGCATATATGTAATGTGCAGTGCTGTGTACTCTAAGAAATAGGATCCATTCTTTTTAGTGGGGTTGGGTTGATTGCATGGTCTGATTGCACCTGTGATTAGACCTTGAGTGTACCCTGGTATTAGCAGGTAGGGAGAAATGGTAAATAAAAACTCAATACCCAAACAGAAAATGGAGGATTTTAGTCACAGTGATGGAACTATTTATACTGGATAAAATGAATGACCGAAGCAAAAAAAATCCCCAAAACTATTAGCTTACCTGTCAGAAATACTAGAGACTATTTCACAGGTACAAAAACATCTTAGCTGGAAGGAAAACAGTGATGACATAAATAGCACTATCTGCCAGCACATAATCGCTGGATTAAGGTTAACCAGCACAGACTAAAGAGTCGTAAATAGATACGGCTCTGTGCTTCCTCAACAGTTACTTACATCTTTTTTGTGTTGCACTCCTCCTGGCTTAGATTTGCCCCAAGGAGAGTCCCAAGGACTATCCCAAAGCATACTCAAAACTAGGCAAGGCATATTATTGATATCATCTTTGATTAAAGCTTTTCTAGCAGAAAAATGTGCATAAAATGGAAGCTAGTTAAGAAAGAAGAGCTAGTTAAGAAAGAAGAGCTGTGTTTTTCATTTCAGTTATATGATTTTGCTGTTAATTTAATTCAGATGTTTACACTTATACTATGACATCTCTGGAATTAGGGCCCTGAATGTTGAATTTTTAAAAAATATATATTCTGCACACCTCTCTAAGACTTCTCTTGTGTGTTCTTTGTACCTGAGGTCCTGATAATGTTGGGAGTATTGGGTGCCTGGTGTGTGCTGGTACCCAGCTCTAACACGTGCTCTTGTTTTCCTATTGCAGGGGAGCCAGAATTTAAATATGTCGGGAATATGCACGGGAACGAAGCTGTTGGAAGGGAGTTGCTCATCTTCTTGGCTCAATACCTGTGCAATGAATACCAGAAAGGAAACGAAACGATTATCAACCTGATCCACAGCACACGGATCCACATCATGCCGTCTTTGAATCCAGATGGCTTTGAGAAGGCAGCATCCCAGGTTTGTAAGGTTCCTCACTGTAAGAACGGTTTTCCACATCTCTATCAGTCTTAGGACCATAATAAGGGAACTTGAACTAATGATTTTGTACATACATGAACTTTCACCAATGTTATGGTGATTACCAAGTGGAACAACAAACCTCCAGTATTTTCTAATAGGAGCATAGCCTTGTTTTATTTAACAGTGTGGTTTATGTTCTTGGGCTAGTAGTATAAATGCTTTTTTTTAAAAAAAGGCATTCCTTTTTAAAATAAATTCACTGTATTTTAAAATATTATATTTCCCCCCCCCACACACATATTCTTTCATCTAAATTCACTCTCTGAAATTATTCTGAAACAATTATTGTATTACTAATTGTATTACGTCATGTTTCAAATATGGCAGAAAGGGATATTTCTGTTAAAAATATTCTTATATAAATGCGTTTATGCATTTTCTTCACATCCTTCAGAGCTGCGACCTAAACCAACCAAACTTGAGCCATTAAAAAAAAAAAAGAAAGTTTGTAAGTTTTAGGCATGATGTACTTTTAATTAAGCTGCTATTCATAAAAATTTAACATGTTATTTAGGATGAAAACCAATCAAGAATCATGTGATGTGTTACTGGAAATTTATAAATTAGAGGTTAAGTAGGACTTTGTTATATAGATTTTTTTATTATGTATTTGTGTGGTAAATAAAAACGAGAGTTTTCTTGTTTTACAAGATGCATGGACTCTTTTTATTAATATGAAAATGTTGAATATTTTTATGCAGCTTTCTATTTATGATTAGATAATTTGTTTTTTTTTTTCAACAGAACCTTTAAAGCATGTTCGATGTTATGACTCCCTCTAGTGGCAGTAAAGCAAAAGCTGTCCTTTATTTGTGCAATATTTTACTTGTTGGAAATCTCCCTCTATAGTGATTCTAGTTTAGAATTTGAGAGAAACCTTTGCTCCTGAGTCAGTGTATACTTGGTTTTGTAGAAATGCCTTATAGTACTGCATATATTTTATATATCTATTATATAATTAATTATTATATATGATATACCTGGTAATATAATGCAATATAATACAATTTTACTTTTGTGCCGCTTTTGTTCTAACTTAATGATATATTAATAACCTACAGAGTACTGAAAGCTTATAGAGACGGCCTGCAGAGAGCCTAGAGAAAACTGTCCACTTAGTGGAACTTGAAGGCATTTTCTTGATCGAAAGCAAAACCTCCTTTAGAGAACTAGCTTAAAGAAAAGATTATGCACAAGTTTTCAGTGTCTGTTTATCTGACACCATCGTTTCTCTGAACGAAGCTGACAGACACCATAGAAATGAAAAGCTCCGGAAAAAGATTAAGATCCTTCCTTACCCTGAAACCTCCTAGAAGAGCTTTGATGTTAGTGCAATGTCAAATTAGTGTAATTAGTGCTACAGCATAGTGTGTAAATCATGACCTCAGGCATGAGGCCAAGGGGAAAAGCCAAGGCCTGGCAGAAGACTTGGAAGGCATCAACTTGGTAGGCCCTGTAAAACCTAGTGTTTTGGGTCATTTTGCCCACCCTCGGATCTGCTGCTACGAGAATGATCCTCTGGGGCTGGTTTTGTTCCTAGAGATCTCTATAAAGACATAGAGAAGACCCAGCTGTGGGCACTGCAGAAGTCTTTAGTGCCCTGTGGTCCCTTCTTCTTCTCAAGCGCATGAGAAGCAGAACTGTGATTTAAATATATATGGGTGTCTCATAAAGCTTGATTGGAAGTTCCTGATTTCCCGTCTCTTTTCTTTCCTCTTTCAGCCTGGGGAACTTAAAGACTGGTTTGTTGGTCGAAGCAATGCCCAAGGAATAGATCTCAACCGAAATTTCCCTGATCTTGATAGAATAGTCTACATTAATGAGAAAGAAGGTGGCCCCAACAATCACCTGCTGAAAAACATGAAAAAAGCTGTAGACCAGAATCCTAAGGTGAGCAGTGGCTGGGTATCGAGTCACTTAAAAAAAGCCTATCTCATTTTTACAAGCAGACACATAGCAAGTTCTTGGAGTAGCATGTGTGGTGATTCAAGATGTGTAAATGTTTTGTTTGTTTTGTTACTTTAAATTTATCCTTACTGTTCTTTATCTTACTGTTCTTCTCAAAATTTCTGTAGTAAACCCTTTTGATCCATATTGGTTAATCCTTAGAAAACTCCTCATTTAAAGCATATGTTATTTTTAAGGCCAGAGATTGCCGTGCCATCTTTCTTGTTTTAAAAATATGCTTGCAGATATTCTGCATTTTACCACTGCCAGAACTTCACTGTGTGTTTAAATTCACTGCTGGCCAGATACCTATTCCTACATAAAACACAAGTATTTTTGTTAAGCATTTGGTATGCAAGTTTTTCACATCTGGAGGGATTTTTACCTTCTTATGTTTTCCACAGCAGGAGGTTTGAGAGATTACACTGTTGTGCCTACAATATCATAAGGCTTTAACTGCCATATTCTGGCCTTAAATTCTGATTATTAAATAAAATAATTCTACTTCCACTACAGAGAATAGAGTATATAGTACCAGCAGTTATTTAAAATTTATTTTACAAATTTAAATTTGCCATACTATATATATATTTTAACTTCAGTGGGGAAAGAATCCGGCATTGAGATTTCTTTTTCCATGGTATCATTCTGAACTAATTTACACCAGTTCTAGGCAGTTATGAAACTGCTTAGGCTGCTTAGTCATAGAACTAACCATAGAACCTGATCTGGTTCTCTCTGAAGCCAAAATAAGATTGCTTTTCATTTAAATAGCTGGCAAAATATACGTGATTAGAATTAAGCCCCAAATCCACCATTCGGTCAGCTTCTGCACTGAATGCTGCACGTGCTGTTTTGTTGTAGCTTGCTCCTGAAACGAAAGCTGTGATCCACTGGATTATGGACATTCCCTTCGTGCTCTCTGCCAATCTCCACGGAGGGGACCTCGTGGCAAACTACCCGTACGACGAGACCCGCAGTGGTATGTAGGATGAGGGCACGTGAAATAGCAGGACATCTAAGTTATGTTCTGTATTTATTTCACTGCTACCTAAGATCCATTTTGTAAATGTTGGTGCATTATGATGAATTATTCTAGTATATTACTCATTAATTATTTACATTGTTAAAGCTCGTCATTGTCTATGTTTTCTATTTTTGAAGGTGGATAGCTATTTTCAGTTGCTGACATTGTTAAAGCTCGTCGCTGTCTGACTATGTTTTCTAGTTTTGAAGGTGGATAGCTATTTTCAGTTGAGTTACATCATAAAACTGATGTAATACCTGAGAGAATCGTGGTCCTTCATATAGGTAATCAAGGCAACTTAGATCCAAAAATAGTTAGGTCTGTTTTTACCCTTTGAACTGAAGCAAGAGACTTGTATCTAGGCCTGTCTTTATGATCTAAGTTTTCTCTACTGGTAGAGAAAATACCAAATAAATAGCAAATTTCTGAAAGTGATAATATGCCGATAGAAACGACTTTATTTGCTAACAGTGCCTTCTGGATTTGTTGTTTTCCCCAGGCAGTGCTCACGAATACAGCTCCTGCCCTGACGATGCTATTTTTCAAAGCCTGGCTCGCAGTTATTCTTCTTTTAACCCCGCTATGTCTGATGCGAAGAGGCCCCCGTGCCGTAAAAATGATGATGACAGCAGCTTTGTGGATGGGACAACAAATGGGGGTGCCTGGTACAGTGTCCCGGGAGGTGAGTCCCACATCAGGGGCTTCCACAGCCTCTGCAGATTGCTTTAAACTTGGGTTTTTTCACCCATTTCATTACAGACTGGTGTGTCGTAAGGTTACCCAGCATTTTGGGTGTGTTTAAGGCCAGATCTACTGAGCTGGTTGTAAGGTAAAATTTCAAATCATTTCTGAACGCAACTGAAAAGCAACAATTTCCCTTTGCCTGAAGCTTTCCGTCGGCTTCAATTTGGAACCATTAAAACAAAAATTGAAAAAGGAAGTTTGCATGTTTTGAAAAAAAAAAATCTGAAGACAAGTAAAATAGTGAACGAATTAATGGCTAAAACTAGTTTCATTTTAATCAAAAGAAAATCCTAATAAAATGTTAAATGTTAACTGTAAAATGTGGATATAATTCTTCCCTTGGGAAAATGCTATCAAAATCAGTATTTCCATTTTTCTGGTTGCACCTTTTGATTCTGACTACATTGTACATGCCAATGGCACATTTTCCATTGGAAAAAAAATGTTAGAAATTTGAAAGAAAGACAGCACATTTCCCAAGTGAGCTCTTCCTTTTTCCCATGCATTTGTATAGTGTACAAATTGGAAAGGTTAGTGAAAAGGAATCCTTGTTCTGGCTAGGATCTACGACCCCAGGATAATGTACCTAAGTAAAAATAGTGAGATGACAGTAGACTTAGGACCATGCATCGTGATTCTATTCTTTCAAAGGTGAAAATCAGCTGGCAAGCTGCAGCAGTCGAACAAAACCTCCATGCTAATATTTGCCATGGTATGACTTGTAATTCAGCCAAGACAGTTCTGTCATTTCCATGTCTAGTGCTAAGGAAAAGAATTGCACATTATTTAGTTCCAGTTAAATTTTTCTTTGAAGATTTTGTGTCAAAAAATCCCTGTGTTTTGCATCAGGGAGCTGAGATGTGGCAATTAAGTGACCTTTGGTATCAGGATCTCCTGCTATATCTGTGATAACATACTCAGAGCAGTGGTATGGGCTGTTGAAAAGCAATTAGTGTTAATTTTGGAAAAGCATTTAATTGTGCCAGAGTTTACAAGGAAAAAAATCCCTACACAGCGTGTGCTCTGGTTCTGAGCAAAGAGGGATCTTCTCTGCCTTGGCACCTTAGGTTGCTGTAGGCTGCTCTGCTGATCTCCCTGGACTGCGTGGAGGCCAAGTAGAAGATGACTTGTCCAGGCTTATAGAGAAAGCTGAGGAACAGGAGGTTTGTGATTGATTGAACGTAGAGATAGGAAATAGGTAGATGGGGTGCTGAAACTGTATTTGTGTAGAAGGGAGTGCAGGGAAAGGAAAAGGGAGGTCCCCTTTCTCTAAGGGAGAGCCGAGATAAGTGAGGTCTCCTGGACACCTTCTATGACAGTACCTCATTAGAGTTGCTGTTGCTCTCTAGAGCTTAAGGTGCTCCTTGTTGTGCCTCATCCTACAGATTTCTATGTCCCCATCATTTGCCCACAAGGGCTCTACCTTCTGTTAGAGACAGCATTACGTGGTGGATTGACAGCAGTCTTCATTGTATGAAGGGATATTGATTAAGTTAGCATGCAAGGATCATATTTTGGTGGCTGTCTGGTGTGAGTATAGGTTGCTTCTGCATGTGGTTTTCCAGCATGCCTGATGTTTACTATAGGGAGACCGAATGTCTGGTGGCAGAAATGTCTGCTAGCAACTCTTGTGTCAAGCTAGGATTAGGGATGTACTCTCCATTAGGGATGTACTCTCCATTGAACTCACATTCTGTGCTTGCCCTCTTGTAAAGTCTCAGGGTTTCCTCATCAAATACCCCAGTCCTAGGCAAGGTAGCAATTCTCCATTCATGTTTTGGGGTAGAGAGAGCAGACACTATAGAAGGAATATTTGCCACCTGCCTCTGTGTGTTAATTCACCTTTCTGCAAGGAGATTTTCTCACCATTATCTACTCAATAGTTCCTTTCTTCTGTGGAACAGGGATGCAGAAAGAGGCATTCAGCTCTCCCATGGGATCTTTGTGCTAAATCCATGGTCATGTTGCCTGTTACACTTGGTTTGTGTTAGCTGTCATCTGTAATTAGTTGATACTTGTTGGGTTTTCAGAGAGGAGCAAGCAAAGGTGAAGAGGGTGGTTCTGGTGTGGGAAAGGCCCTTTCAGCCACCCTAGCAGTGTCAGCCACCCTAGCAGTGTGGGAACAGTTGAACCTGTGTTAAACACGGGTCTTCTCCCTCTCACCGTGTAATTAATGACTTCACTTATGCACAAGAAAGTCAAATTGAATTTGCACAGACAACTTTAATTTGGTATTTAGCACATGAGTGCATGACTTTTCAATTCTAACAAGGTTCTTTTAATATACCTTTTATGTGGAATATCTATTTGAAAATATAAATGAGAACAGCAGATAGTAATTAATTACTATCCAGCTACATGTCTGTTCTGCTTGTCGTGTTGTTACAGAGTCACCTAAGTCTAATCAGATTCATATGTCATTACAAAAATAGCATTTAAAAGCAGCTTACCTTGCTGTGTAACTGGGCTTTTGTTTCAATGTCTTTTTAGTTTCAGATCCTCCTGATCCAGACTGTAAATCACTCTTGGCACTTAATTCGTTTGTTCATAGCTTGAATTAGTTTTGAAGCTATCAGTTTTCAAATCAATATTTAGGACCTTCTCAATTATTCCATGCAAGCCACGCAGGAGGCACATGCTCTTCTATTACACACAAGGCTCAAGTTCATCCTATCCTGTTAGAGATTATTGTTTCTATATACGTAGAAGCTGAACAAGCTTAGTGTTATAATTCAAATTCTAAGCAAATTAGGTGCCAGATGATTGCTTTGGACTTGCTCTGTGCCGGTTGGAGTTCCTTTAAAAAAGTTGGCAGACTTTCTTTTTTCTTCCCAAAGTCTGAGCTTATTTTTGTAAACCGTAGTCCTCCAGAATTATGGAAGAGTGTAATGGTGTTGCTCAGTTCTGAAAAAAAAAAATCCTAGTCAAAATCAGCAGGACGTGAAACTCAGTTATGTCTGAAGTGTAATAAACATTTCTGAGTGATCCCTGCTAAAGTATGGAAAATAACTTTTCTGCTATCTTTTTTTTTAAGAAGGAGAGGCTTTGGGAGTGTAAGGATGTGCATGGGATAGTTCCCATGTCCCTAACAAGAAAGAGGGAATAGGGCAGCTCAAGGCTTGACCGATGGCTCCACGGCTGTTTGGAATTTGAACACATCATTGAGTTGTACTGAGTTCTTGATCATTGAGTTGTACTGAGTTCTTGGATATTCCACCTTATCTACCACCAGGCTTAACAGGTCCTTGAAGAGGGCAAACTGTAGCCAGCCCGATGCTGTCCAAATGGCAAATGTGGGTGGGCCACAGTTTAGAGCTAGGCTATCTTCACTCCCTTCACCATCCCAGAGATGCAGATCTGCAGGTCAGTGATGCACAAACTGTAGGATATGTGTTGCAGGATTCAGACAGCATGTGGACATTGTGCATAAATCAGGAAACCATATTCCTTCTTTATTCTGTGCTTGAGAAACTTGGGCATCATAGGGGATACAGTGAGGAGGGAGACCCCAAATTATCTTCCTGAGAACTGGAGCAGCAATGGTCGAGAACTGTTGGCATTACAGTAAAATTAAATCATGCTTTGGCTCTGAGCTCTCCTCTTCATTGATTTTTTTCTTTGTTTTAGAAGAAAGACAAGAATCAAGAAAAACAAATTATCTAGTGTCTGGAACAGATGCCTGGCAGTCAGCATCACTGTCAAGATTTTACTCATGACTTTGGGGCACTCTTGCTGTGCAGTGGCAAATGGGTCCATCTTCCTTTCTGCCTGGTGGAACATCAAACCCTTTCCTTCCAGGAGCATCTTTGCCTTCTGCATTGTGATTTTTCAGACTTTAAATATAAACAATCCTTTAGGAATGTGAAAAGTCCCGGTTCCTACCAGTAATTAGGAGTCTAGTTGCGTGGTTGGCAGGAAATGGACTATTCACCCTAGCGCGTTGGCAAGATCCCACCTGACTCAATCTGTTCACTGCCCTCTGTGTTCTTTTCTGGAGGTGACATCAGCTCCTTGGATGTTGCTCTGCAAAGGCCAGTGCTTGGGTAAAGTGACTACATTGGGTCTCAAGTGTAGCTTGCATGGGGGGACATAGGGCTAAATGAATTAAATGGGCTTGAAGCACTTAAAAATCCTTCAGTAACTTCTACTGTGTTGCTCAAAATGCTTGATAGCCCTTTTGTTTTCAGCCCTCCATCTGAGACTCCACTGACTACTCTGCTAGGTGGGTCAACTGGGAAGGGAAGAGGCAATTCTAGATCAGCTCTTGTGAAGAGCACATTTGTAACTCTCCTAGGGACAGCCTTGTCCCCTCTCCAACAGGTTGGTCCACTCACAAAACTGGAAACCATTTTGGATATCAACTGGGTCATAGCCAATATTTCCATGTAGTCAGAGAAGGGGCTCAGCAGTGCAAAAGAGTGTGTCTTTCCCATGACTTAGTATTCCTAGTGGTGATTATCCTGTATGTATTTTAAAATTTCTATGGTTAAAGACATGTTAATAATGATGTTTAATGCATGGAGGGCTCTCTGGTACTTATTTATCGTATTTGCCTTTATTGTGTTTCATTTGCTTTATAACCAGTTGTCGTATACCATGCCTTACAAAGCACCAAACCTGTTTACTTTCATCTGGAAATTATTTGAGTCCTAATTGGAAATAATATTCAGCTTCTCAAGAGAAAAAAAGTAATTTCTGTTAGGTATCCAAAGCCATGTGTTAGATGTCAATATATAGGCTAGGTGCAATATTACAGTGAAGTCTTTTCTAAATTCTCCTGGGAAGGAAATGTTTTTTCTCGATAGCTCTGATTTAACACAGCTGTGTTGAAATCTAAGCTGATGAAATATAACTGTACCAGTTATATTTACAGGTGTATTTTTTCCCAATATGACCAGCATCTCACATGTCCCTCTTCATTCCATGTACTTCAGAATAACTTAAAATACATCACCAACTCTCTCTTTTGGAATTGCAGGGATGCAGGATTTCAATTACCTCAGCAGCAATTGCTTTGAAATCACAGTGGAGATTAGCTGTGAAAAATTCCCCCCTGAAGAAACTCTGAAGGGCTACTGGGAAGACAACAAGAACTCACTTATCAATTACATTGAGCAGGTAACAACAGCAAAAAATATGGCAAAACTCTAGTACATGAGACTTCCAACCATTGCATTGTATAAAAATTCTAGTTCCAAATTTCTTTTTAATCCAGTTGCCGCTTCATACTTCTTATACATCTCTGAGGTGATAAATCCTGTGTGATTTTTCTAAAGATAAGGAAGAAGGGAGCAAAAGAAAGGAGAAGACGAATTAACCTCATGTTACTTAAACTGTTACAGATATTTAATTTAAATGATTTATATCAGCTCCCTCAATGAAAAGAAATGCACATCTCCAGAGTAGAATTGCTTTCCCCAGTAGTACTGGGTAGGCCAGGAGGAGATGGATTACCCTCTACAGATAGGAAAGTGTGTTTACAAAACATGGAATCAGTCGCTCTGGCCACACAGCAATGACTAGTTTAGCTTATAGCTGCCTGGAAGTTCATTTTAACACCAGGAGAGGACTGTAATACTGGTTTTGTAAATACTCCCTAGCTCTGTCATTGCATTGGCTGTGAAATAAAGCACAGAGCCATCTAGGTTATTAAAGAGGATGATTCAATTAAAAATAACATGGGATCAGGTTGGAAGTCTGAAGCACAGTCATGCAAAAGCGTTGTTAGAAGACTTCTAAAATCTAAAATCTGTGTTTTTTAGACATTTAATGCCCTTATAACAGACCAAGCTGAAAACTCATTCCAAACAGTGTGGGAGTTAGAGATTTATGAAACCCTGATGTTGTAATGAAAGATGATGAATAGATCTGATATCATTAACAGGTGCTCACCTAGGACTGTGAAATCAGAATATATCTTGTTAGAGGAGCTGGTCAAGTAACAGGTGCATTTCTTAAGGAATTTGTTTATGCAGGAATGGTTACTTGGCCACATAGAAAAATCGAAGTAAGTTTGGGCAGCAGGATGTGTGTAGGCTGAGGGAAAGGCTGTATCTGGAGTGCAGGTTTCTACCCATTTATTACAAGCTCTGTGCTACCCAGCACTTGTTTAGCTCCTTTGCACAGGGGTTAATTTTCTCTAACTCACATAAAACCACGGTGTCACTGCATTTTCATAGCAGTCAAAGCGTGACAGCTTAACTTGCCAACTTCCTTTGCTCCCGTGGAGCTGCCAGCTTTATCCTGGCAGTTCAGATGGTTTATCTGGCATTGCTTTTTACCTCTTTTTACAGGGTTAGAGGTCCCTCTCCGGTCCAGCTCTCTAGTGCTTGTTGAGGACAGTGCAAATATGGATTTTTCTGCTTTTCTAAGTCGCCATCTGTCAGGCTTGTCCCACAGTGTCAATTAGAGGAATCAGGTGAATGCAATTATAGCAGCTGAATAAATCGTTTAGGTTCTTAAAAGGGAATGTCCAGCTCTGGGACCTGGAATGGGGCACACAACACAGGGAGTTTAGGCATTTCACACCGGATTCTTGATTGCTCATGGAAGTCCAAGTGCTTAAATTCAGCCTTGTTCGTGTTTGCCTTTCAAGCAGTTATGTCCTTTATTAGCCCTAAATTCTTCAATTAGCCGACGAAACTAAAAAAAAAAAATCGTTAATTCCCATTAACAAAGTGTTTCAAGTGAGTGTTCATTTCTGACATGGTTTGCTGCTTTATTTATTTGTTTATTTTTCAGATTCATCGAGGAGTGAAGGGGTTTGTTAAAGATCTTCAGGGCAATCCAATAGCAAATGCTACAATCTCTGTAGAGGGAATAAGCCATGATATCACATCAGGTGAGTGTCGTGCTTCCAGAAAATGAGAAGTGCTGGAATCAGAGCATTGCAGAGCATGCTAGCTGAAGCTTATTTAACTGAGCAAATTTTGATGCCAGGAAAACACGCTGTTTCTCAAGAAGGTTGTTAGCTGCAGGGTTTCAGGAATATTCCTATGGTATTTGCTTTCAAAGGGGATAAAGGCTAGTTGTTGGGATTCTCTGACAGCTCTAGGCTGCAGATCTTTCCTTATGGCTGTTGGTGACTCATGCGTAGTTGCCTGCTGATTTGGGCTTCAGGTTCTGGCAGGATTTAATGTCCTGTTTGCAGTGCCATTTTGAGTATAAAAGCTAAATTGCAGTCCAAATCTCTTATATTACTTACAGTGTGATCATACCTTTGGTATGTAAATTCTTGACAGAATTTCAGTTTACATAATTTCCTCTGTGAAGAAAAATTCTACCTGCTGTTTACAATTATGTAACATGCTTTTCTGTTTTAGAGCTATCTTCCTAAAAATACTGTGTTGGTTGTTTATACCAAGTGTGTCACCTCTTCACTATTGCTGCACCCACCTAGTTCTAGAGGTGAATTTAAAGGTAGTTTGCACAGTGGCAGCTAGAAGTCCTCCCTATAGACCTGTGCCTTCTAATTTTGCACGACAATGTTGTATTTGCACAAAATAGGGGTTAGAAAAATAATAATAAAATGCCAGTGATTTGTGCATGACCTGACATTATGGTCATTTTCCCACCAATGCATCTCTCTGTAGTGTTACAGAGGCAGAGAATATGGTGATAGGGAACTGATTAGCCCCCCAGTTGGTTTGTATTTTTTCTCACATCACCCACAGCATTTCTGCCAACCAGGAGAATAGCATGAACCATTTTCTTTCACTGTGTATAGAAAGGGAACAAAGCATTAAGGCTGGGGATGGACAGACAGGATTTATGAGGAGGGAATAAGTGGTGGAAAGAGACATTTTGAGGTATTGGAGGTTGATACAGATGATATTACACCTCAGGGTACTATGGTACAGAAAAGCATCTGGACATGAATCCTCTGCCGTCACTGTGTTTATCAGCCTGAGAGACACCCATATTGTCAAAACACTGAGAAAATAAGCACTCAAATTTTAGCAGCTTTAGAAAGAGAGAGGAACATGTTCAGGCTTTATTTTTGGCTACCTCTTTGTTCATGACTTAAAAGGAAAGTGTCAGGTAGTTT
>NW_010585701.1:90730-109909 GCF_000705375.1 Tinamus guttatus
CTGCATTGATACTCAGTATTTTTGTTGAATGAGATGCCGTATTTAAGAGTTCAGAAACATTCTCAGTTTATCCTCTGCACAGGTGTGGATTCTACATTTAAAAATTCAAATAGATACCCCTTTCTCTAGTGTATATCCTATTGTAGGTTGAATTGTACTAGCACATCTTGCCTGTACAAACGAGCCATCTGTTAGAAAAGCTCCGTCAATTTTCCTGATAACATAAAATAGAAAGCACATTTTGATATGCTTGGAAGTCTGCATTTGCTAGGTGTTAGATAGCAACACCCTCATGGTACATTTTAAAGTATGCTAAAAGATTGAGGCTATTACTCAATTCCTTAAATTACCTAGGCCCCTAATTTTCTGAAGTTTTTCTACAAGTTAAGGACAAGATAGATGTCTGCCTTCTTCTGGAACTTTTCCTGCAATAACTATCAGCATTTTTAGATACATTTATTGTGCTGGTATGCAAGTACCGCACGTTAAATCAATCTTTGGTGGGGAAAAAAAACAACTAAAATGAAAGGTACCTTCCCTAGCTCCCTGTCCATGTTAAATACCTCCTTTCAATAAATGACTGTAAAAACTCACCCCTGTCTCTCTTACCTATGCTTACCAGTGCTTTTGACTCTTTCTGTTACTCAGGTTGATTTTGAACTGGAGTCATTATCTGAAAGAAAAGAAGAGGAGAAAGAAGAGTTGATGGAATGGTGGAAGATGATGTCAGAAACACTAAATTTTTAAATGAAAATTCTGGCTTTCCAGCTTTTAATCTATTCTATGTTGACTTAGTATAATGTACTGTGGAAAGTCCCTATATTTTAGATATTGTGCACTTCACGACAATTAACTTCAATTTTTTTCAGACATCTTTTTATTAATATGATTAAAAATATTATTAGGCTCCTAGCTAGATAAATAAGTTATTAATTTTCTTTCATATTGTTATGAAAATTTACTCTTCTATACAATGCAGAAAAAAAAATGAGTGAATGTCTCTGCAACATATACAGAAGTACAATCTCTTGTGTGTCATTTGCAAGTTCAGGATGTGTAGGTTAACTCTTGATTTTAAAAAAGAAACACGCTGTAGTCAGTTCCCAATATTGCCAGAAATATTTGACAGTGCATAGTAGTAGACAGTGCTCCTTACTGAATTATGTAATGAATGTTATTGAAAAGACTTATAATTATAACAGTGTGGTGGTGTAATAATGTTTCACAAGGATTAAAATTCAGTATAACATTTTGTATGTCTCTGGTGTTGGGACTATTTAAATATGTAAGAAACATAAGCTTCTGACTTCATGTTAGCAAGTGGAAAGAATTTGCATAAGCTCTTTCATTAAAAGATGGCATGAAATGAACCAAGGGACTAACAGACCTTTATTCCTTAATCGCTAATCATACTTCAAGAATACCTTCTAGTTATTTTTCATTACTTATCAACCAAATTAAAAATTCTGAATGGATGAAGAAGAAAAGTTTGTGCATTTTGTTACTATGCTGCCGCTTATCATGTTTGACAGCAAGAAAAAAAAAATTGTTTTGGATGACGTCTCTTCCATCTAACTATTTTTTCAACAATCTTTAAACGTGTTAATGTTGTTTAGATGTGCAGCTGAAAGTTCACGTATGTACTGAAAGCTACCAAAACTTCACAGAAAATGAACAAGAAAACAGACTGATAACAGGCACACAAGGCAAGAATGGGTTTGTTTTCAACTCTATTTCTTCTGCTGGATAGTCATATTTAAAATTATAAACAAGATAGAAAAGTGGAAATTTCATCAGTACAGTGAAATTTTTCTGAGGCATTTGAAGGCCAAAAAAAAAAGGAATTTCCAATTCTCTAGATTTAAAACAATCTTTAAGCCTCCCTTTTAAAAATAATTGAGAATTTACCTTCTTTAGAACCTTGTCTCATACACATGAAACTTGCAGGAGTCGAAGCATGCACATGACCTATCAAATCTTTAGGGGTGCAAATTTGGTGTAATTCTTTTGAAATCACTGCCACTGTGCTACTTTATAGTAGCTAAGCACATGTCTGAAAGCTTAGGCATTGTTGCTGGTCTATTTTAATTCAAGAGCAGATATTTGATTTTGACAGCGATGCTAAGAAACAGAGGAAATCTGTGTTTAAATTGGCATATGATTTTAGTTAATGTTGTAGGAGCTCGGTACTGTTCAGAACCAACCAACAATGCATCATCATGCTCCCACCTTAAATGAAAAAATCACATGTTTAGGAGCAGGTCCAAATTTACCTTCTTCAGATATTTAAAAATCTATTGAAAACACTTCCTTTTTTGTGATTTTGGAATTCTTTAATAGGAATAGAGCTTCAACTTTTATACTGAAAGGATCAAGGTGCCCAGTTATGCACATTCGGTTATGTGTTAAAAGGCAACTTGAAAGAGTTGGATACAAAACGCACTCTGCTGGGAAGTAAAAATACTCTTTTCGACTGAACCAGATAAAATCAAGACATATAGAATAAAAAATAACCAAAAAGGAGACTGCTGGCATGTGGGTAAGTGGCTACAGGAGGGTTTCTGGCCTGCAAATAGGTGTAATTTGGCAAGTGTATATTTGTACCAGTCACCCTGCTCTGCAAACTTTTAATTTCAGTCCAAGCAATATTATTACATGGTGCAACTCTTGTCATGCATTCACCACCCATATGGTAGATATTCTGGCCTACTTTCTGCAGGCATTACGTTGAACTGATCTCATAACAAATTTCTAATCCTTATATTATGTGTATAAGATCCTCTAGCCTACTATTTCATGCACTGGATCTACATGCAGTGTCCCATAAATGATCTCTTGGTTTTTCTTTGGAAAATCCTATCAACTTGCTCTTACTGTGGTGAGACAGGTTACAGAATTAAATGTTACAACAGCAGAACCACTGCCACTGTTCTCGCTGTGTGTAAACATTTTTAGGAAGAGCTTAGCCAGGACTCGGTAAATAATTCATTCTGCAGCTTTTCTAGCTTACTTGAACTGTGTTGTAGGCCTCTGTATGTCTAAATGGAAAAGTGTTGTGCGTTGCTGAGCATTTGGTTAAAAAGGCACACCATGTACTATTGTACAATAAATCTACAGGTTTATTTTAAAATGTAAAATGTGTGAATAATTTACAGGTTCAAAACACTTTTTGGCTGGGCAGGTCTGCAGAGTGTGCCATAATCCTCCTTGGTGAGACGTGTATGCCGATGGATTTGTTAGGTGAACAGAGATTCAACACTGGGATTAAAGCCCGTGTCCTGCTGAGATCAATCCACAGCCTTTAGCTTTATGCCAGAACATTTGGATGATGCTTTTAGACTCTGTTTCCTTACATTTTCCCCAGGTTTTCAAGTCTACATGGATAGGTATGAGATGTTCCACATCCGTACAGCATTACTGGGGGCAGAGTACACTCATGGGTATGTCAATCCACAGCCTTTAGCTTTATGCCAGAACATTTGGATGATGCTTTTAGACTCTATTTCCTTACATTTTCCCCTCATGCAGGTTTTCAAGTCTACATGGATAGGTATGAGATGTTCCACATCCGTACAGCATTACTGGGGGCAGAGTACACTCATGGGTCTTTACGTCTTGTAGTATTTACAATTTTATTCTTTTTCCACATTAATCCTCAGGATTACAAAGAATAGTTTAAAGCAAAGCTGGGTGGTCCTACACATTCTTATAAGTCTAACTCCAGTGGCCAGGACTATCATGAAGTGCATGAAATAAAAGCACTGCATCTGGAATGTGTTTCCTTTTTCCTCGGTGGTGGTGTTCACCGTGATGCTCCTAACTGAAGCATGCTCATGGCTATTTCTGAGTGGACAATAACATCAATTAAAATGTACATCACAATTAAAGGTGGCGCACAAGAAGTGGGGGAGAGAGAGTTGTACCAATTTCTTATTTTGTGGTATTTTATCTGTTCTGACATCTGATAAATAGCCTTCAGAGAAGGGTGACCTTCACAGAAGGGTGACATGTTCCCTATTTGTAGCTGAAAGGTACTGCAAGACCCAGAAGCATCACTCCCCTCTTTCTGACCCTCTGAATCTTGCAAAGGGCCAATATTGATCATCATCTTGAAGGTTTACTGTAATTACTGCAATTGCCTGTCGTATAGAGTTACACATGCTGGGAATAACTTGCTGCTGCTCGTGTGGCTCAAAAGGCATCTGAGCCATCATATGAAGCCATCAACACGGTCTCTGTTCCAGAGTCTGACTTCTATAATTAAACCAGAAAACAAACCCGCCCAAGACGTTTTCTGAAAGCCATGGTATAAAAGCCCAGTGGGATTCTTTGTCTCTCGGCTTCTGAGGGTTTGGAGTGAGCTTGTGTTAAGTTTCCAATTTTAAAGTCTGCTTTAGGAGGGGAAGAAAGAGGAAACTGAGAAGCTGGTGTAACCCAATGCCTCCAGGAGCTAAGGTTTTAAGCAACATAGGAGGTTTTGGAATAGGCACTATAAAAATGAAAGCTCTAGGAACAACTGCTGTTTACTTTCACTAACAATGATAATGGGAGCTATAATAACTAAGTTAAATGGTCTTGTAGTGTTGATCTTTTTTCTTCTCTTTTGTTTTGCCTCTCTGAGTCCTAGCTATTATATGTCATCAATGGCTTAAACGTGGCTTTAATTAGGCTTTAATTTATCATAATGCTGAATTAATGGTTAAGACTTGTATGTTATTTTATCTTTGTCCTACTTCATATTAAGTTAAGCTGCCACAGATTTTTATAATCACGCATCCCTCTGTGCAACAGTGGAAATTGTCTATGATGGAAGCTGAAGAGTTTGGCTCCTACACTGGGAATGTTGAGGGAATTTGGCATCTGGGATTACACTGGAAGCTGCTTAGTATTGTGAAATAAGTAAAGTTTCTAGATTTTTGTGCTAATCATTCTTCAGTAAAGGTCTGGGTAAGATTATGAGCCTAAGGGGAGTGCAATATGTCTGTGGCTTTAAGGCTTCAGCTAAAGCTGCTCTGGAAAGATTCCCATGAACATCACTGGGGTTTTTATCAGAACTTCAGTCTGTGACTTGATTAATGGGAGCTATCTGTAGCCAAGGTTGCTCATTTTGGATTAGCAGTACTTTCCAGAAGGAAAAAATGCGAAATAATAAACAAGGAATTAAGTTAATTTTCACAAAGTGAAATAATCCTTGTATAATGGTTATTGCAAGAGAAAAAGTAGAAATAATGGAGATTAACATGACTAGTTTCATGCTACTGCCCAGTAGACCTCTCAAGCTCCGTTCACTAGAAGGTAGGAGGACAAATTGGGGGACATTGTTGTTGCATTCACCACGAAGGATGTGATCAGGGCCGTAACCAGAGACAATACTGAACTAGATGAACTTCTGACCGGGTGATAGCAGGGTAACAGTGAAGGAGATGATAACACCATTGCAATACCTGCCAATAGTCTGAGGAGTCCTCCAGTCTTCTGAGGAGCATGCTCTGGTATCCAAGTGTGCAGAGTCAGCATCCCTCTTGCACATTCCAACACCTCTAGCTTAAAAGGTAAATTAAACACATTTCGAAAACTATTGATGAGATTCAAGAAAGGCCTTGGCAGCCAAGAGCAGTACAATATTACAGTTTGTCTTGCCTCCCTTCAGCTCACTAAATATCTGCTCATGGGACTTTCCTTGGCTGCCTGTAGTTCTCATAGGGAGTGTCAGAAACTAACCCAGGCTGAGCGCTCAAGGCCTGTGCCAAGACCTGTCAGGACCAACTTGCAGGGCACGGTTGTATCCAAAGGCCCTATGGTTACATTCGCACCATGTGGCAGGTGTCCCCGGCATGTCCTAATGTCCTGGCATCCCAAGTCCTCAGTTATCCAGGATGGGGACTTCACCGGAGCAATACAACGGCTCATTTCTGGCCTGTGTGCCTTGGTGCCTTCCCATGGAGGTAGACATCTGCTTCACCTCCCTGATGGTGTAGCAGGGAGGATCTGGCCTATGCTCCTGGCTCTGCATCGGATTGTGGCAGACGTCCAGGCTTGGAGGCTGGGAAGTGCTTCTGGATCCCAAAGGTCAGCCTTGGTCTCAGAAACCCAATCTGAAAAGGAATAGCAGCAAACCTAGTACTTAATTCCCCTTCTCCCCTTCAGAGCCCAATAATTTATTTTAAGGTGCATTTTGATTGTGATGCTTATCCTTATGTACACACAGATCAGCTTTGTGTATTCAAGCGACCGGAATGCTTTTTAGTTTCCAGAAGCATTGGATAGAGCACAGCAGCAGCCCTGGGAGCAGGACGGCGCTGGAACGGGCCTGTGCTCCACAGCAGTTGTCGTGTGGTAGATGAGAAGTAATAGCTGCGATCCCAGTGGTATTAGGTATTAATGACTGTAATGAAAGTTGCTGGGAGGCAGTCTGAGGAACAGCAGCTCTTGCACATGTTCTTGTAATCATAGGGCCCAGAAAGTTCTTATCTGCAAAGAAAATATTTCAGGATCTCAAGTTTTAGCTTTCGGGTGCACTGCATGAACATACGTAAATGCACAGGGAACTAAGGGGCAGGGCTTGTGTCTGCAGCATCCTTTCATAGAATCATAGAATCATAGAATGCTGAAGGTTGGCAGGGACCTCTCGAGGTCATCTAGTCCAACCCCCTGCACACGCAGGGTCACCTAGAGCACGTGGCACAGGACTGCGTCCAAGCGGGTTTGAAGATCTCCACACTTTTGATGTGTCAGTTTTTGGCCGTTTCCTCTAGTTCTGTTGGTGGCCACCAGTGAAAAGAGGCCGGCCCCATCCTCCTCACTGCCTCCCTTGAGGTACTTCTAGACACTGCTCAGGTCCCCTCTCAGCCTTCTCTTCTCCAGTTGAACAGGCCCAGCTCCCTCAGCCTCTCCTCACAGGGCAGATGTTCCAGGCCCCTGATCATCCTCGTAGCCCTGCGCTGGACTCTCTCCAGCAGCTCCAGGCTATTCAAGGCACCAAGTTGCTCAGAAGCCCTTGCCAAGAGCTGCTCCCTTGTCCCCGAAGGGAACGCGGCGTTATGGATCACATCTGAACCAGATGTGTGAGTCCCAGGCAGTCCCTGGGGTTATGAGGGAGCTCCAGAGGGCAAAACAGGTACCCCTCAGAGAAGAGTCCTGGCAGCCGGCTTAGCAAACAGGCAGGGAAAGCCTGGGAAGCCCCTGCTCCCTGGAATGGTTTGGAGTAAGAGGCATTTACTTCTAATGAAGCCAGTGACCCTGTGGAAACCACCAAGGGGGCTCCTGTCTCAGCATGATGGTGCCTCTGCCTTGGCCTGAAGCACCTGTCTCCCTTTGAATCCAGTAGACTTGACTCTTTTACTGAATTTTGCCCTATAAATCCTATTTTAGCAGGATTTTTGCAAAAGCGATTTGTGAAGGGGATTATTTCTCGTGTCTTCTTTAGGAAACTGTAAGACTGAATGAGAAGAAGCCTGTTTTGAGCTTAACTGTGTACATAATACATTCTTATCTAAATAAAACCGCATTCTGGCCATTGCAGAATCTTCTGCTGGTTCTAGTAGTGTCTCACAAGCTAGACATAGCTTGTAGGGGATTTCCACTGCAAAGAAATAAGACTCAGAGGATGTTCTAAATTAAGTCAGTGAATATCTGTTGGCCGGTGTACTATATGGCATTAAAAGATGCCAAGATAAATTCAAATTAATCTGGAAACTATTTGGTAATATTAGTTATAGGATTACCTAAGTTGCTTGGAAATTATATATATCAAAAAACTTAGAGAAATATTTGCCTGGAAAATAAAGTCTAAATGAAAAAATAAAAAATTGCATGTAAGACAGCTGAACAGAACAAGTGTCACAGAAGAATGAAATTTTTACGCAGTGTAACTTTGTTTCAGCACAGCAGTTAAATCTGTAGATATATTCATCATTTCCAAATAAATGTCTCACAAACCTTATTTTAATTTTGAGAAAATTGAAGCCAAGATAAAAAAATATAAAATAGAAATTCCAGAATAGAAATAAAATAATTAAAAATAAAATGATGGAAAAAGATTGCAGCATCTATTTGTCAACTGTGTTGACTTTAGATAAAACTTGCCTGTTTTGTATGTCTTTAAAAATTATAGAATGAAAGCTCACGTTGATAATAGATAAATGATAAATTCTGCTTCCATTTAAGTCTTTCATTTCTAACCATTTCCATTAAAAAATAGAGATTTGGGGGTTTAATGTTAAATTTTAAAATATTTTACTGGTTGTTTTCATTAATGTGTCCACATGACTGGAGCCACCGTCTAGCAGAGAGGGTCCTAACAAGATGAAAAGGCTGCAAATGAAGCTAGGCAAGTTCAGAAGCAGTAGTTAAGTATTTGCTCAGCGATGCTTATTCAATTTTCAGTAGTTCATGTAGCTGTATAGTAAATTTTTCATCATGTAGCTTTTTTTAACAAGACTGCTGTCTTTCTAGAAGACAGATTTGGGCTGCTTGTGTTCGTTGGCTGAACCAATCCTCTGTTTTTTACGGATATGCCCTCTAAGGTGGTTGTCATATTTGGATTAATTATTCCCTGACGTATTAGAAGACCACTCTGCCCTTAGAGCTTTTGTGTTATCATTCGAAGAACAATTTTGGATGCATTAATTACTGGATTCTGGGAATTCAGTCTTGGCTTCTGCGGGCAGTATCTCTGTGCCATTAAAAACATGTGGGTATTGATTTTCTAGGCATGTTTGCTTCTGGGTCCCCTTACTATCTATAATCTGAACAGGAAACGAGCTAGATTTTAGTTTTGACTCAAAACTGAATTTTAAAACATGCCGTATATCAGGACTTGCTGACATGCTGTAACAATGTTCAATGTTAAGATCAATGAAAATACTTAGGATGACTTTCTCTCCTGCTTCAGGCTTGCAAGGGTTTCATTTTTCCCAGAATTACGGTCTTCCTAGAATTTACTAATTACAGCCTGGCATACTTGCACAACATTTACAATGTCAGCAAGTTCACTTCCCATAAGATTCAGGAAAAGTGCTTGTATTGCAAGTCTCCGTGACTCCCAAATCCAGATACTTTCACTGGTGGGGAGAATGTGATGTCAAAGCCAGGAGTAATTCCTCCTGCTCCTCAGGAGTTTTCAGTTGTTCTTTCTCCATGATCTTCTTGTTTCATTCCAATGTCCCTGACTAGGAGGTGCCTGCTAAAATCCTTATGGACCTATGTGCAACAGAAGACACAGGACTCCAGGTCAGTAGATGTCAGATAAGTTGTGGTACTGCTAAACGTGTTATCTAAAAGATGAATTCAGGATTATGCTGATAATGGAAGGTTCTGTGGTCACAAAACTTTCCCTTTTTATCATTTTGAATGATCCATCTCATAACTCTGAGCCTTTGGACAATTCACCCAAATTTTGAAGATATGCATCCTGATGTTTAATATGGATTCATGCACTGTGAAGTTGCATGTGCAGTGGGTTTTTCTTAAATAACCTTTTAGGGGACACTTTAAGGAGATATCTCAATAAAGTAAGTTACTGCAAAGGATTGACCTTTTGAAAATGTTTCATTTTGCTGCTGGCTTCCATCATAAGGACACTATAACAAAGAATATGTATCATTGGGTAATCTTTTTTTTCTTGGGGTGAGAGGTACAGGGCTTCTGGAGAATGAAAGAACATAGGTGAGGCTAAAAAGTGTGATCAAAAACTGTAGTTCAGTTCATTTTCTGTTTTCATTTATTCACAGTTCCTCATACTATTATTTCTATCACCACAAATCATTGCATGACAATATATACATTATTGACCAAATGCATGCTTTGCTGAATAATGCTCAAACCATAAAAGAACAGTAAAAGTGGAAATAGAAATTAAGATAATTAATATTTTCTTTTACAAATATACTAGATAGCACACCCAAAGCAAGGCTTCCTTGACTATGGCAGATGCTTAAGAGCTTGAAATTTGCATGTTCATGGGGACTCTGCACATACAGTCAAAGAAGACAACCAAGGTGCACCTCACTTTTAATCTTAAACAACTTCTCTGAGGTCACCAGACAATTGTAGTACAGATTTTCACATCTGAGTAGATTATTAGGAGGGGAAAAAGTTGAAAAGGGGATTCTGTTCGATTTGTTCTCCCTCTCAGCTTTTTCCTGTTCAGTTGAATAACCCATACTTCTAAGCTGCACTTCTTCCAAAGTCAGGGTCACAGTCACTGTAACTGAGATCAGCAGGCTGTCAACACAAGCCTGTACGCTTGTGCTTTGATGTCTCCGAGATATTTCTTCAGGCTAGGACGTTGGATATGGGCTATGAAACCCTAGGAAGCTGAGGTTGGGCTGAAGGTCCAGAGCAGCAAGGACTGGCATTGCCATAGGGGAGCCAGCAGACACAAACCAACGTGTTCCCGCTGTGGAGCCAAGCAGCAACTTGCTGGAATACACTGAGGCAAAAGCTCACATTCATTTTGCTTATTCCTACTGCTTTTCTTCCTCCTGTCTCTTTGTCATGTAGATCATTTGATTGTGGAGCCAAGCAGGAACTTGCTGAAATACACTGAGGCAAAAGCTCACATTCGTTTTGCTTATTCCTGCAGCTTTTCTTCCCCCTGTCTCTTTGTCATGTAGATCATTTGTTTGCAGTGAGGTTACAAAGAAGGGATGCAAATGGAAAAGACAAGGTGGGAACTGGCCTTTGTGGAAGAACTGCTTGAAAAGGGGAACTTGGAGAAAAACTAGGGCCTAACAGCAGTTTTGGCATTATAGAAGCTTTTTCGTCAAACACTAATAATAGTGACTATGACTACAGTCACTCCAGTTCCACCTAAATGTAAAAGAAATGTAAAAAGTGAATCAAGGAGGGAAGAAGTTGGAGGGAAGACTCCATTGTAACTTCAGGGATTGGTTGATGGACTGAACCTCCCCTCAGGTCGGGATGCTGCCTGAGGAGACTCCTGGAGACTGGGAACCCTCTCCCATGGTCTGGCATGAGTGATGATTGCACATTTGGACATCAGGGCTAGCTAAGAACCCCTCGCTGGGCATACAGGAGAATTTCCTGTATGGACACCCGAAATCTGCTTTCTACATGTTGCATTTGAATAAATCATGCTATTCGTGAACTTGACACGAATCGTCTGCTTGTTTTGAAGGCATTCAGACCTATCATCGACAGACTGTTCATGAAGCTGGTGCTGCCAGAGTTGGGCCTGTAGCTACCACAGTATTTGATATTCTTAGCCCCTCTAACCCTCTAATTTGGCTGGAATGCAAGGAGATTCATAGGAGATAAGGAGACTCTTCCCATATTTGCTCCCTCTTCAAACCACGACAGCCTTGTGCACATGAAAGATCCCATCCCCTACAATCCAGCAGCTCTCATACGTGTTGCAAGTCCAAGGCATGGATGTACCTCATTTACCTACTGCTTGCCAAATTAGAGAGGTATATAAATGTGGAAGACACCTTGAATCGTTCCTGCATGACCAGGGAGGACTGGCAAAGAGAATTTAGGCATCCTAAAGTAAAATGTGTCCTTCTTTAGCAAAGTCAAATATTTGCGCTTTTTACATAGGGACAGGAAATGAAAAGAAAAAAAAAAAAGTAATATTGGGCAACAAACCACAGAATAAAGAAATGCAACGTTGTTATTTATCTGAGGAATCAACAGATATTTAAATGTGAACTCACTTTTGTCTTTGGTCTGGAATACACTCCGAAGCCTGAAATAATAATACAAAAAAACTTGCATTTTTCCAGAGAATGTTTTCCAATATTTTCCTTTTAAAAAACTGCATGTCAAAAAAACCCAAAAGATAAAAATCTAGTTATGCAAATCCTTCCTTGCCATAACTTTTTTTTCCAGTCAAAGCTTTTAATATCTGAACTGAAAAGTTGAAAAAATGTCCTAGAAAAAAATGGATGTTTAATGTCTGGGAAATCTAGACATAAAATGGAGAACTATGTAAATGTGGTAAATGCCCTTTAATTAGTAGCTGATGTCCAAGATTTTAAACAGGCTCCAGACATCTGTGTTATCTATTGTTGCCAAGACCACAATATTAATGTGCTTTTACTTGGGAATTCATCCGGGAATGAAGTAGGAAACACCTTGTGGGTCCAACCACCCCTGCCGGGTGGCATCCTCCTTTAGAGGGAAGGGACAGACAAATTTTTGGCTGGGATGTGACCCTCCTTTGAGTCTTCCCTTAATGCAGCACTGTCTGTGAGACCAACCAGCTCGGATACTGAAGTACCTACTAGGACCTCATCCCAAATACTTCTAGGGAGAAGAGCCCTGAAGAGGAGATCTTCCCACCTCCCACTGTGGTTAAGGGCAGGGTAACAAGGGATGGCAGCCAGATTTTATTTTCCACTCTCTATTTAGAACCTTTGACTTCAGTGGAATTATTGAATTATTCTGGGTTTAAATGCCATCCTTGGGAGTAGCAAATGACCTCACGTCCCTTTCCACCGCAATCATCCTCTTTCCCAGCTTTTACACAAGCACTTGCATATTTCTCCTATGCTATGCTCCTGCATATTTCCCCCCAAATTACCTGCTTCCTCTCCTGTGTGCTTTTCTGGCATAACGTGTCCTGTTCTGAAAATTCCCATACCTGACATATTTGGAAGTGCCGAGTTCTGGACACATCTGGATATTAGCTTCACTCCAAAGAGTGAGCTGCACTTTTTGTAATTAAAGCTCTGTCATAGGAAATTCCACTGAGATTTTCCTCTCTACATTATCATTTTGCCTCTGTTATTTTACTGCTTTCTCTATTAAAAGAGAAATAGAAAGCATGCAAAACGCTGCAGAAACTTAGATGGAAGATGTCATTTTTAGGACAAGAATGTAAAGTCCTGTTCTTCCACTTCAGGGCTTACGTCCCTCACAGCTAAATTCAGAGCAAACTGCCATCCACTGCAGCAGATGCAACTCAGTAACTGACAACAGCCCTTGGGAAACAGCTCTGTGAGATGAATGACAAGAAATTGTGTTTGTCAGTAGACTCTTGCTGTGAAGAGTTTTGCGTGAGCACATGGTCGTCAAAGTTCTTCTTGTTAAGTTATAGTTTCAGCAGCCTGAGAAGCCTCTTGCTTGACTCCAACTGGTGATTCATACTCAAAAATGTTTTTTTTTCTTTTAGCAAAAATGAGGCAGATATACTTTGATTTGTTATCATAGAAAGAGTTAAATTCTTTCCATATCTTCATGCCTCTAAAGAAAGCATTAATTTATTCTACTAGCTGATCAGATAGTAAACTAAAAATCATCTAGTTTTCTATCTATACCTTTATTAAAGGTTTGATTCAGCAAGATACTGAAGTACTTATCTCACTTCAGTTCTTGAGCAACCCTCTTGGACCAAATGCAACTATTTACTCATCTAGTGGTAGGCACAGGCATCAGTATTTTGCTTAATTAGTGATCAACATACTGGGAATAAAAGAGCTATAATTAACCTGGATCTCAATTCACACTTTCTTCCTTTCCTTTGTCATGATGCTTAAATCAGCTGTGCTAATGAGAGACGTTATCATCATTAATTACTCATCATCACCTTCCCTGCTAGAAGTTACTTAACTCTCTTACTGCCAGACAACATCCTTTTAGAGTTTCATGTAAAATTATATTGGTTGCCTTAAAAACTTTGTCTTTGCTACTTTGGCTCTTTTAATCTGAAATGAATGAGGGAGCTTGTGAACCCCCTTCTCTAGCTTAACTACTTATGGACTTAACTAAGTGTGTATTTGCATCCTGAAGCTCAGCGTAAGTAGAATGTGTGGGTCAATAGCACCTCAATGCTGAATTTGCAGGGGGAAAAAAAGATGTATTTTGAATAGTGATTTCAGTAATAGCGAATACAAATGTATAATGCAACAACTGAACAAAAGGCTACACCTGAAAGTAGCTTTTTCAGTCCCAGAACTAGGAAGTCTGCTTTTGAAAGCAGAGGCATATTTTATGGGTACCACTTCCCTTTCTAATCATATTAAGGATTCTTTTCTTTCTTTCTAGCGGAAAGCCTGTTCCTCTCTCTGGCAAACTGATAGATGGGGTAAGTGTGTGGCAGTTTTCTCTCTTTTTCTGCTCAGTGTTCCCTGCAAGGAAGGCCCTGACAGGGAGGTGACAGTGCTGCAGTGGCCAGCTGGAAGCCAAGGGCCCTTGGATGCGATGCTGGGGCACATACTTGGCCCTCTGGAGTTGGGAGTATGTTGTAAATTAACGTTTGCATTATGGATTTTTGCCCACTTTGTACTTTGAACAAGGACATCAGGACATCCCCCTAGTGCATGAAAACAGTTGAAGTTCCTAAAAGCTTCAGTAGATTTACCCTGTGAATGCCACAGAATGGGGCTCACTTGAATGCCTGCTTTTAAAATAATACTTCGTTTGCGGTACTGAACCTCTTTGCAATACATATTGTGTGTTTCTTGGGACTGAGCAGCTCGGAGGAAAAGCATCTTTTCACAAAACAAAAAGCACTGGGATGGGCAGGTGAGAGAAATGTAGCTGCGCACTCCTTGCCTGGGCTTTACAGCATCCAGAGCACTAGATGGCAGTGCGATACCTGCACATAGAGATTGCTACTGATTTTGGTGAAAAAAATCCCTCTTTCGGGCAGCTGCTGCAGCTTCTTTCACAGCAATAGCTTTACCCTAACTGTTCTACTCTTGTGGTGAACAAACCTTCGAATCCCGGGGAGAAAAAACATAGGACAAGTTCAGCTCAACAGAGGTCCCCTGAGTTCGATCCTCACTTGTTCCTGCTTGTTTAATAATTCTGAGAGTTGCATTTTTACTTGTTATATCATCTAGTAATCATTTCACATGTTGAACTCTGCTCGTGTGTGATTTAATGTCCCTCATTAGGTTTTGCACCTCCTCTGCGTGTTTGACACTAGCTCAAATAGCTTTGTAACATCCTTCCCGCGTATTCCCCCCGGAACGCTCCAGGCATTGCAGATGTTCCATTTGCGCTTCCTCTTCTTCCGATGAGCAAAGTCTGTGCAATAGCACAGGGCACGAGGAAGCTTTGCTGCATGGATATTCCAGGTCCACCTCTTTCTCAGGCTTCTTTGGGTGGTTTTCTGGAGCTAGCCCAGAGCTAGAAAAGCCTGTAATAACATTTGACTTCATGTGCGCTGTATTTTGTGTATTTTCTGTTCAGGTGACTTTTTCATTCAAGTATGGCTTGTATAAAAGGGTTTAACGTATCTAAGTGTTGAGTAAAGCTGTGTAATATGCTGTGAAGTTCTTTCTCTTTTGTTTCCTTTTTAAAAATATTTTCACATATGACTAAAACCAAATGTAAAGGAGATCTGCTGTGCTGAGCTCATAGGAGAACTCCTAATTAATTGGGAGAATGTTACCCTAGCATCAAGAAATATAGAGAGAGGAATCACTTTACTGCAGTTTTTGCATTATGAACCAGAAAGCAAGTTAACAGCTCGATCATAACATGCTGAACTTTTAATATAAGTTTTATTTTAATTCCTATTCTTCAAAACTTTATTTACTGCACATTTGTGATGAAACGCTCCTTAGTGAAGCTCTGGTTTGGATTTTCAGTGAGTGAAGGAGCAGAGAGGTGCTCCAGGTGGTGTCTCGTGGTTCTGAGGTCCGGGTATGAGGAGCTGCTCTTCACAGCAGTAATCCCACACATCCCACAGGAATGTGCTCTGTCAAATATCTTTCTTCATCCCATATAACTGCACAGCTTCATTTCTCAGGTCTTCATTTGCTGTCTACCCACTAATTCTTCTAGTATTTTCCCCATTAGAGCAATCTCTCTCTCACTATTTATTATTTCCGTCCTGTCCACCCATCTGCTTTTTTTAGCTACCTTTTCCTTCCTCCCTCCCTGCTTCTGTACGGATCCTAGTCACAAGGATCTGGAACTTATACATTGCCTTGCAGGAAATTGAGACACACTTAACATTTGTTCCCTCCTGTAAGGATTGATTGGTATTGCCCTTTCTTTACATCCATGTCCCTATCAGGAGTTCTGCTGATTATTCTTGTTCTCAACAGAGTATGCAAACGTGTTTTTACACAATAAAAACTGCAGGAATGTTTAATCCTGAACTCCAACAACTAATAATTATGGTATGCTTTTGCTGATGGTACCTCTTCATTCTTGTTTCCAAATGCAATGGAAGCTCCAGAGTTGGGATTCTCTGTGTACCCCTTTTTCCAGCAAGAAACTGCCCTTTCAGGCAAGGGCAGCAGTGCCCAGGTGCTGCTGCCCTCAGGGTTTTCTTCTCAAGTGAAACAGAAAGCAAAAGTGAAATTAAGCCATTAATTTATGGAAAATGCCTCCCCTAACCAGGCAGTATGGCATGAGGTAAGAGTCAGCTGGAAATTCTTCATGAAATCATTTTGGAGCCTTCAACTGCTGAAATGGTCCCTGGATGAATTCCTCCATCCCTAGTGCTGCACATACTATAGAGCATCTTGCAGCGAGAGTTTATTGTGTGATATTATCAGCAAGTCACAAATATGCTTTTTTAAAGGTTATTAAATATTTTCCTTTGTACTTTAACCGCAGATGGTTGGAAAAGGTATTTTGAACATCCGTTATTTGATTTATGCTTTGATTTGACACGTTGACAAAAAGATGTTTGTCCTTTCGGTTTCCGAGTGAGCGATCTCTTTGAGGGACGAGGTTAGCAGCCCTGGGTGAAAGATACCTATCTCAGGCTCACAAATTCACACCTGCATATGGAGCAAGAGATTAATGTATTAGAGACTGATTTAATGAAACTGATTTTTTCACAAGCGAGGAACAGTCTGAATTTGGGCTTAAAAAAGCAAGGCAACCTGTATAGAGCTGTTGTTTACTCTTACAATGCTAGGATTGAAGTTTTATGTAGTCACAATATTGTATTAGATATTTTTGTGCTTTATAAGGTACCACACAGTTCCGGGTGTTGAAAAAAGCAGGAGCTATTCCATATGTTGTTTTATTTGAACACATAAAAATAAAAGGTTCAGTGTATTTGGTTTAGCCTCAAGGTGTAGGTGTTCCATAGAAGCGTTCTTCCCAATTCTTACTGGTGAATTCTGCAGAGTGGCTTTCTCAAGCAAGGGGAAAATAAAGAATAAAAATGTGTTTTGCTGCTGAGCAGCTTTGTTTTCAGAATGACCTCTGAGATAAAATCAGAAACTGCTTTCATGTGTCCCTCTTTGATCAAAATTCCCAAACACAAACCAAAATTAAAGTTACGGGTGACTGAAATGCTTAAATATCTGTCTTGCATGGAGAGTCAGCTCAGACTCTGTTCCGCTTCCAGAATCTCAGCCCTTTACTGTTTTGCCGTTTCCAGATGAGATTTTGTTGTCATTATGTTCCTGTTTACACCTTGCTATCTGAAATATTGTAGTATATCTGATATGAGCTCTGTACTTTGAAATTTAGTCATAGAGGCAGGTTGTGGCAATGATTCCAGTAGCAGGAATTTGTTTTGTATTTTGATTGGATTTTTCTGGTCGATGAAGTCTTTGAGTTGGTAATGCAGCTCCCTTCCTCTAGGCTTCAAACCTTCCCCAGAAGGATTTTTTTTCTTAATTATGGGATTTAATTTCAGAAAGGAAATCACTTGCACAAATAATTCCCCCTGCAAATCTTTGGCATCTGGCTAGTTAGAGTCTTTGACTTTCCTATCTGTGTTTTCTTTTTTCCTTTGGGTTTCTTGTTTGTTTGTTTTTCTCCTTCCCCTCCCCAGGGTTAACTATAGGGTTAAAGCAAATCTTGGCCAAGTTGGTAAGAAATGCCCTTAGTGCCTAGGGTCACCTGCACAGCTCTTAAGATACTTTGTCTTAGGCTTCTCTTATTGAAATCCTCAAAGAGAAAGGTCATACATTAGAAAAAATATAAATCAAAAAGTAGTAGTATTATCCAGTTCTGCATGTTTCATTCACTAAGACTAACTTGTGAACACATTCATTAAGAATTATAGGCATTCATTAAGAATCATATACCTGAGGATGCAATGTGGGCTATGATGGAAATTTTCTTTATAGTTTGCTTCAAAAGCTGAGAATCTATTTAATCTTTATGCCCTAAACACAAAAAAATTCCAAATTGTTGCTTGTCCTTCAGAGTAAACTTCCTTTAATATATATGACTTTATTTGTTTAAGAAATATAAGTGTAAGATGTTGAAAAATGCATCATGTTTATGTTGCCTGTTTCATTCCTTCTCCCTTCCTCTAAGGAATGGTTGCTTGATAGGTTATCTCTCTGGGACAAAACAAACAGAATGTAGTCTCTTTTGGTTGGGAAAAGGCTGAAGAAATAAAGCTAAGTTGGCCTTTGAAGTGGCACATTCATCATGCTTGTTAATTCCTTCAGTAGAAACACATTAAAATGTAAAGGAAAAGGTTAGAGATGGCAAAAATAACCAATAACATGTTAATACTGATAAAATAGTATGTATAGTATACATACTAGTATAGTATAGTAATACTATAAAATAGTATGTATAAATTAGGTGAAAAGGTGTATTTTTTCTTTTCTTTCCCTGAGAAACTCTAGTTTGACTCTTGGTGGCATAATCATTAAGATTACGAAATTTTTTTTTTCTTTTTTTTAATGGAGGGGATTATTTGATAACTGTAACATCTGCAAAGATCAGTAAAATTAAATCTTTCTATCTAAAGGAATACCTTTCCATCTCATGGAAGAAGAACAAGTACTTTAAACTTCACTCATTTGAGTATTCTCTTTTTGCATCTTTTACAGATTTATTGCAACAAATAAATGGTCAGAAAAGGGGATGCTGCTATTAAGGGATAAAACAGACACTGTGGAAGATGAAGTAATGGAGGGGGCTGGGTGTAGAAGGAAGTTTGAGGGTTGATGCAGACTTGAACAGATGCAGAGAAGAGAATAAGGAGCTAACCTGGTAAAGGTGTGTTAGTGTGGGAAGGATGAAGGTTTGGTGAAATTTGGGCGATGGAGAAAATATCACGGATGGTGAATTTGGAGTGGAGGAGATGGTAGCTGAGGGTAGCACATGGAGAAGGAGGGCTCCTGTGCATCAGGAGGTGGGGTCCTGCTCAACCTGTATGCTCCACAGCAGAAAAACCCTGGAAAATCTCCCATCCAGACTGTGGAGGGAGCAATTATGGGAAGCAGTTAATAGCGGTGCAAGGTCTGGTGATTTAAAAAAAAAAAAAAAAAA
>NW_010585702.1:16935-32977 GCF_000705375.1 Tinamus guttatus
ACAAACTACCCCCAAATAACTTACATAACTGCCCTTTTATCTATAAATAAGGAGAAATAAAGAAAGCTGTAACATTAAGACAACAAGAGGAACAATTCTGAACGAGTGTGGTAAAATAGACTGCAGTAAACTTTAGGGACTGGCAAAATGTAATGGGCCCTCTTATATAGAAAATAATAAATAATTATAATTATTAAAAAAATCAATTAGCTTTTCCTCTCTTAATTGATTTTTAAAGCATGTCTCTGAAGAGCTTCTACTCCCAATATGAGGCTAAAAATTAAGAGGAGAAAAAGAAACAACCACACACCAGGCAATGCAAGAGACTGAGCAGACAGCGACTACTAATCCAGGGCTACTTTTACTACTCAGAATTCAACAAAAGCAGCTCATTTTTCTACACAGAGCGTCTTGGTTGCATTTGAGGGCACTAAACAGAGGGGAGAAAAGCTGAAAGAGATTGTAACAGTGTAATGGTGTATAACAGAGAAGTCTCTTGCCTTTTTTTGCTGAATTTATTCAAATTAAATGACTCTGAGGACCCAATCCTGTTCCAGTTGAAGCCAGTAAGAGATTTGCCACAGATTTCAGAGCAAACAAAACCAGCCCTTAAGTCATGACACCTCTGCCAGATTTTGTTTCACACTCTGCCAAAATGTCATAGCTTGAATCACTTCAGTAGCTTGAGCCATTCAAAACTAGACTGAGCAAAAGCCCTAGAGAATTAACTGCAGGGAGAGAAATCTTCCCCCCATCTTTCCCTCATCCCTGCGATTCTGTCCCACTGTGGTACATGAATAGCAACCAAAAACAGCAGAGCACTCACAGACATGAAGTGTTTTGGACTGCTGCTTCACAAGCAAGCTGTAAAAATATGCAGCCACCATCTCTCTTTTTCATCTACTGGTACTAAGCAGATCATAACACAGACAAAAGCAACCGTTCCAGAACAAAAAAAAAACAGTTTATTTCAAATCTTTTGTTAAAAATGCCCTGAATGTGAGGTATTTTGTGGCCATTTTGAACGCTGATGCAGTTAAATCTTGTCATTTTCTTTGCCCTGTTAAGTGCAAAGTAAAGGTCTTTAGCAGCACAACCTGCAATTTAGAAATACAACCTGTCTGGACACTGGCACAGGTGTAGCACCATAAACACCAAGAGAATTCAAAATTAGAGTGTCACATCAAAAAAAGTTAAACCGGAGCACCCATTTTGCCTGATAAAAAACACTTCTGAGAGTTAATCCAGGAGAGGAAGTTACACCAGCTCGGAGGCAATTTGGCAGAGGCCAGGGACACTAGTACTTTAATTCTAGTGGATTTACACTGGTTGATCATGCTCAAAATCAAAACTCCACCAGAGGACAGAGCTCACTTGGGGCCTGCCAAGAGAGCTAGAATTCCTTTGATATGATGCGTGCCCCAGCAGGCGCCCCGTTGCTGATGAGTCACAGGTCATTCTGCAGGACACGGGAAATCTGAAGTTTTAACAAATGAATGTTATTGGATCACAGTGCAAATATACGTATATGAAATGAGATACATTAAGTTGCGCTAACCATGGAAACAGCAATTCAGCTAGGACAAAATGCCTGGAGCACCATTCTGGCTCCGGCAATAATTTATCTGATGAGGTTTCTGTCCCAAATCTCACTGTGTTGTCTGGGTTTCTTAATTAACAGTTTTAAGGCTGGTTATTTTGTTTTTCTTTTTGACGTATCTTCTGGAATATAGAGAGATGCTTATCAAACTAATCAATTCTTACAACATAATTAACTTCATGAGTATAATCTCCAAAGAATCCTGCGAGCAGCATTGCAGATGGGGAATATGAGATAAGAGTAACCTCAGGCCACATAGCAAAAGTGGAGCAATTATGGTTCTTGAATTCAAGAGTTCCCATCTCCCTGTCAGATCGATCCTCTAACATGCGTCCAAAAACTGACAATTTTAGCAACAGAAACCTAGTGGACCTGATTTAATATAGTCATACAATGAATACTCTGTCTAAAGGCTTTGCAGCTAGTACACAGCAGCCTCAAAGGAAAACATGAACCTTATTCTCTGCTGATGGTGGCCTTTATCCCACCTAGACAGGAAAATGGAAATGATTGTATAGAGAAAAAGGCCTCAAGGCATAGGATTAATAATTTTAAAAGAACCATGCAGAAAGCAAGCGAACTGCCAATACGTGTGGACTCTGTTTGAAAGAGTGAGAAAGCTACTTGCTCATTCAGAGCTGGGGCTGGAACTGAATAAGTTAGGTGACAGACAAAAGCTCTGTTTTGCAATGTGGGTATGACTGATTTTTTTGTACTTATGCCTAAATTTCTGGGAAGAGTACATTCAATAAAGCCATATGCAAGAGGACTGTGCTAAAATAATTGTTCTTCCCCTCTAACTTCAGGTGCTTACAAAACAATGAAGCTCCCAGTTCTTTCTACTTCACAGGAGAGAGTGCACAAAGAACTGTTTAATCTCTCTCAGTTCAGCTCTTTTATTCTCATGAGTATCCAGTTGCCAGGTAGCTTCACACCAGCCTCCGAATTCACAGCCGATGCCCAGAGCGAAGAGCATCCAACTGTGAGCTCCTGTTTCAACGTGTTGCTGCAGGACCTGCCAGGTTTCGGCAGGAGCGTGCAAGGGTTGCTCTGCCTAAAATCCATTTGACATTGGCAGAAAAGCAGTATCACAAAATCCAGTACTCACTGCGATTACGAAATGTGGAGTAAGCACTTTCACAATGCTAGGCTAATATTAACACCGATGCTTGCAAGCCAGAAGGAAGCAAGCTACGTAACTAAAGCAGAAAGAAAGACCTCAATGCTTCTTGATTGGTTTGTCAAATAATTATTTTATTTACTCCCAGCAGAGACTGGCTTGCAATTCAAGTGTTGTATGGCTTTCGTGATCATTGCAAACTGCAATGAAAGGAATCAGATGGCAAGATAAAAATCTCAGCAGCTACAAATGAATGGTGAAACCAGGCGATGTTAGGGATTCAAATTAATTTTCTCCCATTGCTGCCAAGCAGTCTCAAATGCAAAGAAGAAAAGAACACAACTGTACTTATAGTTAAGGTAATAAATTAACACCTGTATGGTAAATTAATTTGTTAAATTTGCTAATTAAAATGCCAAATTTGGCTCAGTCACTTAGCAACAGCTGCAGCAATTTAAGATGTTGCCATCCTGCAGCTGTTAGCGGTTACCTAATGCTGGAACTCCCATTCCTGCAGCAAAGTCAGCAGGAGAAAACGTGTGCCTGTGTCTGGTGTCTCAACTTGGATGCATCTTTATTAACCAGCTAAAAGCTTGGCTTTGTAGTAAGGTAACAGAAACCAGGGCACACATTTCACTTGGACAGCTCTGCTGCAAGGCAGGAACCCGCAGCAGAGGGGCAGTGCAGGCATCTGTGTCTTGAGCTCACTGTTGTGTATCCATCAGTGCCTAAAATTAAGAGGGAAGAAGCATCAATAAGCACGAAAGCACCCAAGGAGACATAGACGAGAATACTTGTGCGGAATCTTTGCCACAGTTCAAAAAAGAAACTTCAGAATTAGTAAATCCAAAAGAAGGGGGTGTAAGACTCTGAAGCCTAAGGGTTAGAGCACAGCCCGCTGGAAAGGGAGCTGTAGTGCTGGCCTGAGCTATCTGAACTACTTAGCTGCAACTGTGGCAAAGACCTCACTTTTAGCTGGTGATTTGGAGGACCAGGATTGTGAACCTGCAAACTAACACTCCACATTTAGTATTATGATCCTTAGCTACGCCTTTCAGGTAACACCATAGGAACAAACAAATTACGTAAGTTACCATCACAGAATGAGAAGCTGTGTGGGCTGCTGCTCATTTTCTTATTCAAGCAGATTAAAGAAATTGCTGTCTAAAAGTTGCAGCCTCTCCACCTTCACTGAATGCCCCTGGGCAAGGCGTAATGACATACTTAGAGCAGCTGGGGAAGACAGTCTACCAGGTACCACCACTTCACTATTCATCACTCTAATGTTCCTTCAAATGCATGACCTTTATTTCCCATGCTGTCCTTTAACAAGAACTTAGCAAAAATGTGTAGGAAAAAACCTCAGTTTCCTTCCAACTACAGTAATGCTTAGGCTAAGGAGGATTCCTTCATACCACTCAGCCATGGGGAAGCTGCTGGTATTCTGGAAACACTGCTTATTCTATTAATCATAATCATTTCTTCATTGGATTGACTATTTTCATAAGCAGAAAATACAATCTCTTAAGGAAAAAAAAATCAGTTTTACATTTGCACTGCATGGTCACAAGGGTGCCCCAATCTCTGACTGCTGCACTTAAGATTCAAACACTAAGCGGATGAAACATGCATCTGGCCTAGGCAGCACAGTAATTAACATTTTATTAAATGCACATGCATGGAAATTATACCTAAACCACACATATTATACATGCAAGATCAAGGTTTCCATCTGATGTTTTTATCAGTTTCCAGAACGGTGAGGCCATGGCCTGTAGGCACCACCCTAACACTAATCCTAAGTAAGAACAGCTTGCCAAGCCTGAACTCACAACTCCAGCATGACACAAGCTCCTTTTCCAATTGCTGACTGGTACTGAAGAGAGTGGGAGTTGCTTTCCACTGGGATCATTCCTTTGTGGATAAGCAGAGGACACTCATTCTGCACTGCAAATAGAAGACTAAATTCTGAAAACATACAGCAAGAAATAAGCTTAACAGATATACCTGGGAAAGAGACCTAATAAGCTAACTAGGCCTGGCTATCCATTACCAGCACCCTTCGTAGTCATTTATGGCAGGAAGTATAAGATAACAACAGTTCATCACCTTTCTTTAACATCTATTTTGTCCTGCACCATATACATACATACATGCATGCACAGACACCTATATTAGAGATACGAAAAAAAAAAAAAAAACACCCTCAAAGCATATACAATATGCAGCACTAATAAAACCACTCAGGCTTTTGTTAGCCCATGTAAGAACTACATATAATTCCTTCCTACTATATGAGATAATTTTCCTTCAAGAGGCAGTCATCATACATAATAAGTAGCTGCCAAGCAGCATTTGTAAGAAAACTTCTTTTAAAAGAAGTAAACACGATGCTATTGCTGAACAATCTCAGATCAGAGATTGCCAGTGGTTTATGCTTCCTTTTTTTTTTTATTTTTACCTCAAAACTCTGGGAAGATAATGTGATGACTGAAGAACAGAATCATTGCAGCAGGCTTTTTAAGCTTGCTCAGTAGGAGGAAATAAATTTAGAAGCATAAAGCTAAGTAACTTAAAAATATAAAGCCTCTCAGCAAGCAACCCCAACCTTCAGATCTGTTCCCCTTCCTTCAGCTTTCCAGTTTTGTAACAGCTCATCTGTGTGCAGGTGTTCAAGGTAGGCAGAAATGCAGTTGAAATTAATGTTTTGCATGATTTGGAGAACATTTCTAGCAGATCCCAACTACAGAACAAATCCCCTGTCTGGCTACTGGCTATCAGATGACAGACATTGCTGCTTTGTCCGACAAACTTTGGGGGATTTCTGCCAAAATCTACTTCTTCTCAGATACTTTCCCTCTTGACTTCCAGAACCAACCTATCCTGTTCTCCCACTTTGAAGATGAGGACGGAGTCCACCTATTCAAAACATCACAGTCGGATTTTCTGCCTACCTTCCAGAGCATTTTTTCAAGCACATCTAGATACTGGCTATGTAAAACGACCAGAAAATTGAGAACTGGCAGAGATTTTCCTTTTAGATGCACTCTGCAAACAGCATCCTAAATAGGCTGATTAAGCCTTGGTCTACTTTATACAATAACAGAAAACTGACTTTTTGCAGAATTATCTAAGGAGGATTGTGACAAAAGATCACCAGTTTAATGGGCTCCCTAGACACAACCCAAGTATCATAGATAAACAGAAAAGTTCCAAATTCCCTCCTCATCTTGCCATTTTTGTCATAGTCTTTGTCTCTTGCGATGATTCCCAAGAGAACCCATTTCTTTCCTCAAAGTTTTTTTTTTTGATTAAAATATATACCATTGTTCTGACATGATCTATTTTGGCTAACCCCAGTTAATTTTTACCCTAATTCCACTTACCTCTAAATCCTCCAAATTTCTTATAAAGCCTCCACTTCTACCAAGGCCAAATTAATGGCCCTGAGAGGCTTAGAGGCCTAAGGAACAAAGCTGCAGTTTGTTGGTTAATCTGCAAGACAACCAGTGAAGAACCAGCACATTTGAGGCCTCTGCTCCACAGAGATTCCACTTTTCTTTAAAATGTTTTGTCTTTTCACTTGCCTTGCAATCTGAAGAAAGTCTCACACAGCCCTGAAATCATCAGTGTCAAGGTGTCAAAGTGCTATCCACGCTTTGATAGCGAGAGAACATTTTTGCTAGCTATGCTCACTATTTTGGTTTGCTGCAGTGTCACTTCTAATGGGGACGGGGGCAGGCATTAGGAACATCAACACTAGCACTTCTTCCTTATAGAAAAAAGTCACCATTTAAAGTGTAATCGCTGACACTTGCTGCAGATCAGAACAAGGCAGCTGATGAAACTGAAGTTTGAGGGTGGGAGATAAATTTTCTTCTTTCTTCCATTACAGCAGAAAGTTTCAGTCTCGCAGTTCATCCGCATGCCTGCAAAGTGAGCCAAATTCTTTCATCAGTCACAAGTTTGCCACGTGTATTAGACTGGGATCATTGCAGGTATAATTCTATAGACTTCCATGCACTCAAGCCATGATAAATTTAGCCCAGTTAGCTATTTTTTCTTTTAGCTAAACATCTTGCCCAGGCTTTTAGGAGGTGGTAGGAAATTAAATGGACATTACAGACTGCCTGCAATAAGCCAACCAGATAAGTTAAAAGAAGAAAAGGAAGCCAGGACTGCTGGAAATATATCAGCTTCAACAAAAATGTACCTAGAGACCTGAACTTAGAGCAAGAAGTGCATGGAAATAACAAACTTTTTCACAATCACTGTATTGCATGTCCAAGTCACTCTGAGGAAAGAAGAATGGATTTCTCCAAAACCGCAAGGATTTTTACAACAAAACAAGAGTCTCTATTGTCTGTTTGCAACACCCAGCCTGCAATATTAAACTGGGGCACGCCGAAATGCATCAGTGGGGGGCTAAGAATTTTTAAATGTCTTATATTACAAGTTATTACTAACCATTTTTATTACCACATAATTTAGAGACCTAATGTGGCAACACCGTGTGCTGCAAGTTGCACATAAACAACATTATCCTGTTCTGAAAAGTACACAGTCTAAATAGACAAGTCATGGTCTACAAACTGCTATTTATGTTCTGAGCCTTTTTTTATTGCTCAAAGCTAGCCCAAGTAAGTAGTAAACTGAAATATCTGGGCTCCTGATAGCTATTCATTCTTTTAACATACGTTTTTGTGTGTGTTTAATTAATGAATTTTATCAGTTAAGCATAAAAAAAAAATGCCATAGTGAATGTTAGCTGCATCACCTTCATTGGTGCTTTTTGCATTTATATACACACCTTACAAGACACACCTAATTCTGAGTAGGTGCTTTTTTTCCAAAGATGCCTGTTCCCTCATTTGTGGAAAGAGCAGCCTTCACTTACAGCCAGATTTGTGCCACTTATCTTTATGCACTGAATTTAGGTAATATGAATTCGGAATACGCTGAATCTCCCTTTGAAATACAGATCTTACTGTGCAGAATGTGCAAGCAGACCATGATTTAGATATCTCAGGGAGGCAATAGGAAGACAAGTTTAATGTAACAGTGGCTCATCATTTCTTTTCCTCCTTATTTCACAGATGCCTTATTTACAGCAAGCTGGCCAAATCAGAAGACAGAAAAGATTGATTTATTCTGTAATTTACAATTTTCATCAGAAGCGCTTCAGCTTTTCCAATACCCTACCAGGGAGAGAAGTATTATCTCCAGTCCTGCAAGGAACAGTTTTTGCTCACTCAGTTTCTCACATCCCATACATCCTGTCATTTCTGTTTTGTTTGTCCGATATAGTCACCCCACGCACACCAGACTTTTTTGGTAAATCTGTCTTTACTCCCCCACAGCAGGTCCCAACATCTTCCTAAGGCCAGTCCTAGTTTCCTATTCACGCCCCTTTTCTCCTACCATCTTCTCCCCCAGTCTCTGTCATTCCCCTCACCCACTGTTTTATTTTACTGCTGAGGTTCAGAACATCTTCCCAGAACATGTGAAGTGAGATTTTTTTTTGTCAAAGGCTTGGCCAAATTTAGGTCAGTTTTCACAGGCATACTCCTGACTTACAGTCCATCCTTTTGCCAAATTGAAAAACACAAAAGTTTCAGAGTTTTTAACATAAGTCACTGTCAGTATTTAAACACTGAAGAACTACCTGTTGTTCTTCCCTTCTGGGAAACAGCTGGACTGCTCAGGTAGAAATTTTGGGGGAAGGATGGAGGATTAACAGAGTTCATCCATACAGACCATTGGCTTAAAGACATTTGTCTGAAGCCTCATTTTTTCCCTAAATTTATAAGCAACTGAAAACATTTTTTTTTTTAAACTGGAATTGCCTATCAATCTTTTAAAAAAAAAAAAAAGCAACACTCCTATGAGGTTCACCTACAATTATAGCTTATTATAAATAGGTAACCTCAACCAGAAGCCACATTACAACCGGTAAAATAAACTTCTATTACAAGCAATTCTGTTTTTAGTGGTCTTTGTATGAGCAAAGGATTTGGAGAATATGGAGGACTTGGAAGAAATCTGAAAAGTTATGGTCTGCTGACTTCCGATTTAAGATCATCTAAGCCTAGAGCAGACCAGGGGAGACGCAGCATTACTGAGATCCTCTTTTTGAAATTATCCACCTCAGATTAATAATAACTCACTGTTCCCATTTGTATCTGTTGCCTAGCCAAATTCTACAGTGCCCATTTTGAATTGGATCAACCTAGTAAACCCCAATACAGTTAGTAATTTGGCTTTTGTTTTCCTTTAAGATATAAGCTCCCTTTTTTTTGTTGATGCTTTAATGTGATTTTGGGAACACAACTCGTAACATGACTGGAAAAGAAGCCTTGAGCATCAACTTATGTTCCCTGCCACTAGAAGCATCAGAATCCAAGCTTATAATTATCTTGGTTTTGTTTTTAGAAACTGTGCTTTGCTTTACATACATGTCTTCATTCATTACTGTATCAGCATTGCCTTTTACCTTAAACAGGTCCTCTCTCTGGTGAGAATTGGCTTCCTCCATGAATTTTGAGACATAAACCAGAGGAATTTTAAGATTGCATTTGCCTTTGTATGCCAAAGGCCTTCATATGACCATATGCTGGTCTATAGTATACAAATAATTGAATGACTTCACCTAGATCTTTTACCTCATCTCTTTCTGCAATTTGACAGTCTTCTCATTTTTATCATTTTTTATTAGTTCCTAGAATGTGACTTTGCAATTCACCTATCAAACTTCATCCAATTTCTATTACTCCAGTGCTCAAGGTTATGCAGTTCTTCATACATTATGTTCAAATCCTCTTTTGTTTTGATGTTGCCTTTCAAATTTTATGTCATCAGTAAATATAATTAGCAAATTCTGTCTTGCTTGGGTTTCAGAGCTATTAGCCCTGCAAATATTATTAATTTATTGTTTTCATTTGTTTCACTTGGATAGTATTACTGCACTTTGGCTTTGCTACAAATGTGTGACAAGACTGCACCACCTAAATCTAATTTTTAAAAAAAGTGCTTATCTAAGTAGTACAGTTGTTACTGCTCCTGTCACTTTTTCTATCACAGACTTTCTATCAGCTTATAAATGGTAATTGTCCAGAGTTATTTAGCCACTAGGCAGACTGGGAAATTGCGACGGCACTCATTCAATTCCTTAATCATATCCCAACTAAAATGAAACAATCTCATTTGTTAAGTTCTGCAACATCACCCACTGAGAAGAAAGGCAGCAGCTCATGTTTCTCAGAAATATTTTTCCCCGAGCTTTCCGGAAACTAAATTCAGTCACATTCTGTATTGTTTTTTGAAATCCTGAGGGCTAGAATTCAGAGAAGGTAGGAGACATAATTTTTCCAAAGCTCTCTGAAAACTAAATTCAGTCACATACTGAATTGTTTTTTTAAAATGCTGAGGGCTAGAACTCAGAGAAGGTGGGAGAAATGAGTGTTGAACAAAATGGAACAAAAGCTTCAATTCTGGGAAACTAGTGGTATTACAGAAAATTAATAATCATATATAGTTGGAGATTGGCTGAACTTCATGCCAAAACGACCTTTGTGTAAGGGTGACATGGAAAGTCTTTAGAAATTTTAACACTTCATCTCATAACGGGCTAAAAATCCCATAAAGAAATAGAAATTGAGAATAATTAAGAAGACACCAGAGATTTTGTTCAAAGATGGGATATTGTCTTACAAGTTAACCTCTTCTTATCTGTCTTCAAGAACGATGCCTAAAAGCTGCTGAGAAAGGGAAGACTCTTGATACTCTATTACTTCACCTTGCCCTCGTGAAAACTTTCAAAGCTCCTGTTTCCTCAGCTGGATCAAATTTGAGTCCAGCATGTCCAGAGCAAGTGGAAAAGCTATTTTTTCCACTTCTAAGGCCAAGAATATCCAAGCAGCAGCAAATGGAGGTAAGAAACAGTGAACCAAATCAACACACTACCCAGTCACCTGTGCTGTCCGCACATGTTCAGTTGGGTTATGCTTTCTGACATTGCAATTCTCAGGTTTATCAGTAAACATAAATGCACTGGAGGAAGTATTGTGCAGTGCAGGGAGGGATTGTTTCCATACCTGCTTTTATCTTGTGAGCCTGGTACAAACTTGGCAGTAAAGAGGCTTAGATGGTAGTTTCTTAACATTATTCACAGCCTTTCTGTGGTCTTGGGCAAGACATTTTAAGTATCTGTTGTTTTACTAACCACTTAAATGAGTAATTTTCTACTGCTTCGCGTAAGAGTGCCATGAAACATACTTACAATGTTCGCAAAATGTACCAAGATCTTAGTTATTAACAGTTCTCTGTATTACATCCAAGGGTTAGAGACATCCAAGTGTTTACATTGTGAACAGACACATGGAAGGATGCAAACAAGCAGCACGGAGATCAAACCAAGACCACAACACAAGTTAATAACAAAAATAAATAAAAAAAAGACATAGGCTGTCTTACACACCAACCCTAACTACTGGACCTAACTTACACACCAACGTTTCAGCTACCTGTTACCTCAACCCTCACATCTAACTTAGGACTACTATATGAAAAGCACTGTACTCAACACCTCCTTTTAAACTGGAAAAAGAGATGTACAATAAAGTAAAAACAAACAAAATGTGTGGTAATCCCCAGCACAAAGTGTACTATATCTGTTTGAGCAAAATGGAAGAAATGCAGTTCTGTTATTAAAGCTTTATTCTCATTAAACTTTCAAAGCAATTATGTTTTTGAATGTAATGACAAGCAGGCAGGATATGTCTCTTAGCACTAGAAATAGCAAGTACACTACATAAACCTCTGCCACAGGGAGCCACTCACTCAAATTGATCCTCATGTCTGTAATGTTGATGTTTTCCTTTGCTTCAGCTTTGCGGCATTAAAGGCAGGGAATCCAGCAAAGACAAGCTTAGGAAAAACTCTCTCTAAAGGAAACAACAAAGAACATGGACATGGTAAAGCTCAAACAGAAGATGCAATCATAAACCAGACAGAAATCTGTTAGGTTCCTAAACCCACTTCCACATTCTTTCCTTTCGCACTGGGGAGAGAAAACATCAGGGTCAACTAAAAGTTGTGATACTCCCTTTGCAAGCGTTTCTTCACTCACCTTTGGTCAAGCTTATTGCTGCAGAACTCAGAACTTTGAACCATTCTGAGATGATGTGCTGCCTCCTCTTTTTTTTTTTCCTCTTAAAAGCTTTCATCACCTGTTCATAAAGAAAAGGAGAGCTCCTATTTGTCTTCTGAACAACTGCTATTGTGCTTTTGAAGCTAAAAGCAACATATGAGTCATTATCACTGTACCATTTGGGAAAGAGAACGAAACTGCTTTCCCACTAAGAAGTTTATGACACACTTGATATCATATGGTATTTGATAAATTCTTTCATATTTTTCAAAGGAATATGATGTTTGATACTAGGTTCAGGCTCTTGGCAATTATATGTTTACATCAATGTGTTGATTTATGTTAGAACATTAAGTCACCTCCAATTAAACATTAATTCAATAACTACTTTGCCTGGGCCAAAACTTTGCTTTGCTAGCAAATGCAAAAGCAAATATTAAAGAACTGCCCACACAATACAGTGAACGCTACTCACAACCCAGATCAGTGAGAAAAATGGCAAAAATGAGTATTAACAAAGTTGAAAACTTTTCAGAGGGTTTAACTGTACACCTGAAAGCAAGACAGTGTGCTAAAAGACTGCTGACTCCAAGTCTTCTAAGCAAGCCCAGCAAAACACAAATATTTAAATATATTTTAATGCTACACAAGGAAGAGTCTCTCTTGACTTTCTTTCCAGCCTTGAAGCCAGGTTTACATAAAAAAGGAGCCTCTCTAGCCCAGGAGAAATTTGTTCATTTTCCTCCATTGCGCTTTAAAGAATCAGAGAAAGCTGATCATCAGTAACAGCAATTGGAATCATTTTTTGCAGACTTTGTAGCAAGTTTAGCAGAATATTGCATTTTGCTTTTGTGTATTTTTTTTTTCCTTGGGAAAACCCACAGGTAAAAAGTTAATAACATTTTTGTTGTTGTTGATCTACAGGACTGTGCACAATAAACAAAAACACAGAATTCTGTTTAAAAAGTGTTTGGGGCACTGTTGTTTTTAAATATACTTGAAATCTAGTCACTTTACTTTAGGACCTCTTCAGCATTTACCTTACAAGTATAACTGAACATAAAGAAATAATAAAAATGTTCACACATCTCCTTATCATTTCAGGACATCTTAATAACTCTGTCTGGTAGAATTTTTGTTTTAAAATAGAATTTCAGATTAATAGCATCCTTTCAGGAACAGCAAGATACTTAAGATGAAACAGAGAAAGGGATACATAGAGCACTGCAGAATTATGACAAACATATCTGAAGAAATATCACTAGCAAATAGACTTTTTAGGCCTAGTAAATAGGCATGTTATATGCATTTAAATACATATATAGTTTAAGACAAATATAAACTAGTTGGACACAATGGCATGGAGAAGAATGTCAAATAATCCTGAAGAAAGCACTTGGGTTTTAGATCTATTATCAGGAATAAGTCAGAATAAATCTACCCTAAAGATCTAGCTCATTTTTGCAAGCCTGGAATTTGGAAAAATATTTTGAAAGTTTTCAATTGGAGCCAATGGTAATGCCAAGAGATAATAAACACTGAGCTATACCATACCACTTTACAGAACTCTTGTTCAGTATAAAAAGGGCTGCATTTTAATGCGAGCAGCTCTACTCTTGAAAGAATTTCAGACAGATGGAAAGCAGCACAAAGCAAACAAAAGATGAAGGGCTTCACACTGGGCAATTTAAAACATTGAACCAGCAATTGCCACTTTACTATCATGAATGAGGCTGTGGCAGCTAACACCAAAGCTGAAGAAAGGAAAAGCCAAGGACTGTTGTATTATGCAACTCAGAGATTAGTCACATATAGCTACCATATTTCTGAAACCTGGGCCAGGTGAGACTTCAGATGGAGTTCTCAACAAAACCTTCACTTTGAGCAGGATGCAACTTTAAGCAGAATTTTCACAGCTATTTAGAAACATTAAAAATCATAAGATAAAATCTGCTCCCTTGCTAGTATGTCAATTATGTGGACATGTCATATGATGTGACATCATATGACAATGATGTGGACATCAATTAACTGGAGGTGTACAAATTAGGATTAATGGGTTCCAACCTGTATGTTTATACATCACGTGCAGATGTCGAGGAACCATCACTGACTAAGGTTAAGTCTCTGACATTTCTACAATAAAACATGAGCAAAATAAACATTGCTTTGAGAGTAAGAGCATGCTTGAATCTTTACTACACTCATTCTAAAAATCAACATAATTAACCTTCTTTTTCACCAGAAGAAGGAAAAAAAAAAAAAAAGTAGAATTCTGTTGGAAAATACTACTAAGGTATTAGTAATTTTGAGACCTACATGTTAACTTTCTACCATAAATACACATTTGTGATGAGACATTCCTATTCTGTATGTACTTTACCAACTAAATTCAGCCAGCTTCAAATCTAACTACATATTTCAGTATGTCTATGAAAATCTTGTTAGTTTTCTCTACTCTTTCTAAACTACTGCTCATAATTTTAGGAAAAAAAATATTTAAAACACATAAACTGTGCTGATCAGCAAGATACAGATGGATATAATAATCCCCGTTTTCCATAGCCAAGGATACATTCCCTCTTATTTTAAATGCAAAATAACACATTAGCCTCTTGAGAAATGTCCAGTAACTATGAAATGCAGATTATAGTTTAATAGAAGTTTCTGTAGCAGACGCTGTGCATGGCCATGACGTGGCAGATGCTCTATATATAACTAAGAAAGAAATATTATGCATCATTTGAGACTGCAGCATTCATCTGGAACAGGATTTTGTCTCATTATATTCCAGAAAAAATGAAACCTTATAAAAGATCCTAAAACCTACTAGCTCCAGTCAGTAGATATTTTTTCCAAATATTTCCCCATTTGTGTGTGGAGTTCCTCCCCATTGTGTGTGTGTGGAGGGGAAGGCTTAAAAGCTAGGGCCTTAAGGAAAAAAAAATGAGCTTTTTTATTTGCCTTTAGCTTTTAGAATTTTTTGAGGGGTTGTGTATACTAGCCTGCCTTCAAAACCAGCAGTTAGATTCTTCTATTTTCAAACATGACCTGACAAACAGATGTAATAATTTGATTTCACTATCACAGTCTTAAGGGGAAAAAAACAAACAAACAAAAAAACAAAAAAAAACAGATTTGTAGGGCTCAAAGGAAAATCAAAAGCATTGGCAGCATCAGATACAGCAATTCTTTGCATACAAGCCCTGCCTTCAAATCATCACTCTCTTAAAAGCAATCCATTTTTACTCTAGGCATATTGAAGATTTTATGTTAAATTCCTAGTCTTATACACAGTACTGCAGTGGTAAGGGGTGAGTTTTTACAGAAAAAAATATCTGTTGTGGATCACAGCGAAAGCTACGGCTATTATTATACGGTATAATAATTTTTATTTATACTAAAAAATTGTCTTGCTACCTCAGAGGTTATGAAGAAGAGGTCAGGGATGAATTTGGAGATTCCTTCCTCATTTAATCTACCAAGTAATGTTTCTTGTTAATTTTTTAGGAAAAAGGAGGCTCCCAAATGGCACAGGACCCCCCATCCTTTCTATTAAAGCCTCCAGAAGATGGTGACAGCCCTTTTCCATCACCCTTACACTTATCCTATAGAGAACTGCTGTGCCCATAGGGGCAGTGGAGCTTTTTAGTGCAAAGTCTGCACAGTAAAGCAGCTGGAAAGGGGTAATGCCCCAAACCACCACAGCTGTTTTCTAAAAACGTCTGTGCTGAAGCTTCAGGTTTGCCTTGGCCCCAGCTCAACAAGGTTCTTCTATCTGAAGGCAATTACTTTTAGCTCCTGTATCTAACCAGTTTCTAGCAAAGTTTTAAATAAGGGTGGAAGAAACCCTACCAATGTGGGGAGAAAACAACTAAATCACAAGGGGACACAGGCACTCCCTGCTATACAGATGGCTGAACTACAGATTCTGGACTTCTGCAATTGTTTTTAAATGCTATAGTGGTTGGGAGCATTTCCCAGCATCTTGCAGCATCATAATGCCTAATTTCACCCTTGCAAAACCATCCAAGAGTTCTAAGTATATTAATACTCCAAATGACTCACCTTCCATAGAAAAAGGGAACAGACTGGGGAATTCTAGAAAAGAAGAGTAGTGTGGCCATACATATAGCTGGGCAAAGTTAACTATGGAAAGAGCAGAAAATCAAGG
>NW_010585702.1:35391-56408 GCF_000705375.1 Tinamus guttatus
GGCGGCCCCCCCCCCCGCCGCGCTGCCGCTCACCTACGGCCTCACCGTGCTGCACGGCGTGACGCTGGCGGGCAGCGCGGGCAACCCGTGCGGCACCTTGCAGCAGGCGTGGGCGGGCGCCGTGCGGCCCCGCGCCGCCGCTCTCCGCATCGGTGCCCAGTTCGCCGCCGCCGCGCTCGCCAGGGGCTTCATGCAGCTCGTGTGGAGCCTGGGGGCGGCCGAGGCGCACGTCGGAGCGCGCTGGCAGCGCTGCGGCCACCCGCTGCAGACCACGGAGGCGCAGGCCTTCTTCATAGAGCTGCTCTTCTCGGCCGTTTTCCAGCTGGCCGTGCTGCGGGTGGACTCGATCCCTCCCAACTTCAGAGTCCATTTCATTGCTCTGCTCATCACCATGCTCGTGTATTCAGGTTAGTCTTTTTATTCCCCCTATATTTCCACCATCAAATAGTTATAGTAATCTTTCTTTTTCATTTAGAATGCGAGGATCATGTAGCATTCTGTAGGGGGAAATATATATTTCCTAATCTATTTTTTTATTTCCCCCAAAAAAGTCTTTGATCCTGCAAATGCACTGCCCAAGCAGAGGTCATGTGCAGCTTACATAAACTTTGCCTCGATAGATTCAGCTACGTGATTGTGGCTAAGAATGGAGTGAGTTGCATGTTCCAACCATACGAAATCTGCAGGTAATACGGCTGATAATTTCACTGAGCTCTTGCGGAGATACCTTGGTGAAAAATAGTTTCATAATCTGACCTCATATTGCATTAGGCGTTTCATGCAAGGTGTGCTGCAGTGTGTCCCGGTCCCAAAGGGCACCGTGAGAAAGTGCCGCCGTCTGCACAGGGGAAAGGATGGTTGTGCAATGTCCCTGTGCAGACCTGTGACCTGTATGTGCCACGTTTAAACAGCATGTAACTTATATTGGTGACATCTACCCTGGTCAGCCTTCGCTAATTCAGACACAGGAATGAGCATTTGTGGCACACGGAGAGATACAGTAGTTTCTGAGCACCCATGAAACCAAGTGTTCAAACAAAATTGTCAGGTGCCTGTTATATCGTGACATCTACTGGCATCCTGGTTGCCTTGGCCTCTCTCCCACTTCTTACCCCTCTGGTTGGTGTTACCTGCACAATTTCTTTCCACTCTGTTGGTGCCCCTTGCACTCTGCAGCGCAGAGCTTTTACCTACATCCCATTGCTTCAGAGTGGCCTCCAAGGGGGTGGGTTGGGCTGGGAGGACAATTCTATATGTTGGGATACCGGGAAATGAAAGAGGGACAGGTACAGAGCTCATTGTACTGGGTGGTGCTTCAGCTGCCACTGCAGAGAAAGTCACTGAGAGGGGGACAAAACTTCCTCATCTGTGGATGTCTGGAGTACCTTGACTCCTTGTCTTGAAGGCTTTGCTATATTTAACATAGGTACATAGAATACGGCAGAAGTTTCAGATGTGTAAAAGATCCTTACGCATAATGTTTAGCTGAAAGAATAAAAAGAAGAGGTCCATAGAGAATTTATATAACTAATTTGGTAATTTGAACTACTTTTTAAAATTATTTTTTGAGGCAGAGGCATTTATAGCACACTGAATGTATTCCTAAATTGCTCAGTTAAAGCGTAGCCAAAGATTATACTGCCTCTTCTAGGCACATAGAAAGCTGGATTCCTGATTAACATTCCTTTGGTGCTTAGCAAACAGTCCTGAAAATAATGCGTGTCACGTTGCCTTTCTCTTAGCTAGTTCCCCTAGTGAATTTATGCCTGTGTTGTTGGCCAGGCTGGCCTCATTCTAGCAGAAGGCTGAGTACCAGGGCCCCTTCCTTGTTGCCTTTTTGGGCTTAATGCTACCAGTGCACTCAATCTGCATATACTTCTAGGAAACAACACATCTTCTGAACCCAGGCATATTCCATATGCAGTTTCACTATGTTGTATCATCTGCATAAGATCTTGCACTTTCTGGACATTTTCCTTTTCTTTTTAATCTAGTATCAAAACTGCTGCAAAATACTTCCAGGAATAAGATCTAGCACCTGTTTTTGCCTCCTTATGAGTGAAATCTGATTCTTTTCTGTGCACTCTGCTCTGGACTTTTTAAGATTCTGTGATTCTTGGCTGTACTCTCAGGTTCAAAAGGGAAGGTGAGATTGCATTCTTCCCTTGCAAGAGTTGGGAGCCCTCCCCAAATGTGGATTGAAGCTTCTTGAAGTTAAGGATGTGAAACCCAAGATTCTTATCACTGAGCTATTACACAAGAAATGTGGGAACACTGCTGTGGCTGTCACTATCTTCCTATGATAAGATGACAGAATTTTATCTTTTTAGTATATTTTACAGGTTCCCAAAGTTTTGTTTTTGTTCCTCCTTCCCCTCTGCCTACATCAAAACATTCCCTTCTCCCATGCCCTCACTTCTGAGGGCTGCTGAAGGATGCCTTCCCACACTTGCTCAGCACATCCTCCTGACAGTCTCCAGAGTAGCTATAACTGCCAAAAAAAGATCCTGCAGTCTCAATTCCCATTCTGGGGGGGGATTCCCTTGTTCTGGAAAACTGATGCCTGACAAGTGGCTTAAGAGATAAGTGCTTCACAAGGGTGGTCAGGAGAGTGAATTTCTGCATTAGGTGTTACAGACAAAAACTCCAGCAGAAGAAGTTTGGTATATGGTCATTGAAGGCAGGCAGGTACTTAATTGGACCGTATCATTCTCAGGAAATGTTTTGCACCTCTTTACTGACTTTTTATAAGGAACTTGAGCACTTTCTTTAGGAAGAATGAATCTTCTTTTCTACTCAACCAGTGCCAAAAGGCTAGGCAACCAGCACTAAATTTAGGCAAAGCAATGCTGAGTTAGACAAGTTGGTAATATCCTTGCTTCTTTTAAAAATACTGCATGGTTTATAATATCATATGAAGAATGGTTTTTCAAACTTCAGCTTGAAAGATACAGTGTCCTAGGTAGGAAGTCCAAAAGAAACTTAGAAAACAAATTTCACATTAATGGTTTCCTTTCATACTTTTTAAAATATGAAACAAATAAAAACATAAACAAAACATAAAAACAATTTGTGCTTTTAGAACCTGCATTTATTCACTTACGAAGGAACCAGAAATATTAGAAAGCACGTATATCATCATATGTCAGCCTAGGGTTTATATTCTAGTTCGATATGTTTAAAAGCTGTACCCTGAAGGAGGAAAGAAACAAAAAAAAAGGCTGTATTCTTGATTGTAAAAAGGAATTTCTCTTATTTCATATCAAATCTGGCTTGGGTAGAATTTTGAAATATAGCCATATTCCTAAGGCTTATGCCCATCTAAAGTAATTGATGTACTTAAACGGCTGGAAAACATTAAACCGTATGTTTTACAGTTGACTGAGATCAATTGACAGGAAAAGTGTTGGTAGGTTACTGCTACATGTGCCCTTTTAAAGTTGCTTGGATATACCATGCAAATCATTCCAAAAATAACATTAGATGGCAAAGTAAATATTTGCAGAATTAAAAACTGTCCCTGTAGCTTTTCTTCTGCAATTTCTCTTTCATGGCTATAAATACTGTGCCTTTTTTTTTTTTTTTTAATTTGGTCTTGCACAGAAAACAGTTTTTATATAAGTACATATTGTACACAAAGCTCCAATTCCATGCACAATCCATTCTTTTTTTCTACTGAATAAAGGGGAAAAAAGAGATGATTCTGTCTTTAAGTGTTAACGGAATATATTAGAGGCTAAGAATGCAGGCCATATGACTGTTCATAAAGGAAAATCTGAGGAAATTCCTTCGAGAAAAGTAGAGAAAGAAGAACATCTTTTTAGGGCTTTTTCATTTACAGGCAATATTACAAAGAAGCGAGAAATGCATGAAATAGATGTTTCTGAGCCAAACATGTCAAGATAAAAATGTCAAATATATTTTTTATATTTTTTGATTTCCTAATTTTGCTTTTGTCTCTAGTAATTTTAAAATAAAAATTGCCTTCTCACACACTGTGCTGGAACACACATTAGGTTTATATCAGCTATGTCAAGGATGTTACACTTTTTTTCCCATCAAAGGGAAAGGGAATTTCTCTATCTTGAGGGTGAAATTCTGCTCCTGGATGTGTTTTGTTGCATGTAGGAGTACGAGGAGTGAATTTATACATGGAGGGAAGCAAATTGTTACATGGCCTTTCTAGCAGTAGCGGAAGTTGTTAATATGTCAAGATGCAGAAGAACAGAGTGCACAATAAGTCTGAATTACTATGGAGAACAAGTGTCAAATCAGAGTGAATTGAACAGGTCAAGGAAGGTTAAAACTTTCCCAAATTGTAGTAATGGGAAAAGAAATAATAAGGAAATAAAAAGAAATAAAAAGAAGAAAAGAATAAAATGACAAATAACTGAAACTTTGAGGAAACTTTGGCTATTACAGAAGCATGAGATTTGTACAAATGGCAAGTTCAAAGCTCACACTAGCTTCTTAAGCCTGTGAAAATCAAGCATAAGCTTTAAGAAAGTCAAGTTAATTTAATTAGGCAATGATACTGTATAGAAACAGATTGACAGATAAAACAGACGTGGGCAGTTAGTAAATAATAGTACAGAACTATAGAAAATTGTTTTTATTATTGCTGCTTTTTCAGCAAGATTGCAATGACAGGAGCAACATGTCAAAATTAAAAACGCTTACCTCCAGGTTCATCTGTGATATAATTATAATTTACTAATTATTTATATATAAATTATATGAATATATGCATATATTTTTATGTATATATTTAATTCTGACATTTCTAAAAGCATTAGATAGATTATAAGCAACACAGCATAACAGTAGCAAGGCAACTTATGGTCTTATCAGCAGAAACATTAGCCAAATCCATATCTTTTATCTTTCTAGCAGATGTTGTTTGAGGAAAGTGCAGCCTGTGCTTCAGTTATTTAAAAACTTGTTTTAGAAAACTACCCAGTTTCATATTTTATTGTTTGGTGAATAACAATTAAAAAAAAATTCTCTCCAAATATTTTCTGCTAATGCGTTTTATTGCACAGTGTGCATTTCTTCTTTCATTTACATTGCATTTACATTTCAGAAATTAATTTAACATAAGTATATGTTGAAAAAGATGGTTTGATTCATGCTGTTTACCTTTTATTTCAGGTGGAAATCTCACAGGAGCAATATTTAACCCAGCATTGGCCTTTTCATTACATCCATATTGTTTCTATGAGAATTTTTTGAGTTATTCGCTAGTATATTGGCTAGCGCCATCCTTAGGTAAGTTCTTAAAACTATTTTCTACTTTGAGAAAGTGTTATTTAGTACAGGGTTCAAAAATTAGGAATTAGGTATTCTTTATTTCATAGTCTTCCAGTATTCATAAAATCCACAAGATGCTTAATTATAATATGTGTACAAGTCATTCTGATTTGTGGTTTCCTTTTGCAAATGTAGGCTGCGTATTTTAAACATGTTTGATGGTTTGTGTAGGGTTCCTATGACTTAATAGTCTGTTTTGCAAACCAAAGTTAGATGATTACTCAGTTTATATGGGGTAATTTGAACAGCATCACTTATTGTACCTAGCAAAACAAACAATGGGATAATTTTAAATGGGAAACATTTAGGTTAACTAGTAAGTTATAAACCAGTGGCTATTTACTTTGGAATGTGGTCCATTTGGAAAAGCCTGTTGATACGTCAGTATAGAATCCAGCCTGTTTGAGGTATGATGGGTGTTCTCACATTGACCAAAAGCCCACCAATTATTAGCCAGACCTGTGCATGCTAGCAGAATCTTAAGGGGAAGAAGCCACTTCAAAGCAAATGCCAACCTGATAAAGCTCAAAAATAAATACAAATTGGTTAGCAGGCAGTCAGTTTCTATCCTGATTTGTGACGTTATATAAGAGTATAGTTTTTTTTTTTTTTAGATATTAGGGCAAGTGCTTAAAATAGGCCATGTCAATAATTATCACTATAAAATCAAATCTTTTTCATCTCCCTAGTGTCTAGACTTTGGAGTCCCCATTCTATATCCCCCTTCCTGCCAATCACTATTACAAATAATTTGTTTTACATCTAGGAATAAAGAATGCATATTTGAGTAATTAGAATTTTTCCAACTTAAATCCCTGTTTCAGTTTGGAACTTAATGATTTAAAATTTGGCTCAGTTCAGATAGAAATGCTTCAAGTAACACTGTTTATTGTTTATAGTTACTTTTACTAATCTTCAGCCTTGTGCTTTGAGGTCACATTAAGGAGCCAATTAACTAATCTCAAGTTCTTTAATGACTGTTAATCCTGCTAGAAGATGCAACAGTAGTACAGGAAACAGGGCAAGCTCTGGAGTACATGCAAAAAACACTGCCAAGGGGTTCAGTTATAACTTCTTCATCTTCTCTGAGTGCATCTCTGTGTAAGTTTCAGTTGTAGTGACAGTCAGAATGGAGGAAATTATTTTTTAATCCATCTGAAATTCACTTTAATACAGTTTTCTCAAATAGGGCATCCAAGCAGGATGCCTGAACAACTGAGAAGGCTTGCACCATTCCAGTTAGCAGCTACTGAAATGCTTTAAGCAAAGTTGAAGGGAGCACCTATGTTCTATTAGAACATACAATTCTCAGAACTCAAGTTTAGATTTCCATGACCTGATCCATTTTGAGATTATCTGCCTAGTAAACACCCGGCCTTTGTATTTTGACAACTGACATAAGGAAATTCTTTTGCAGAAGTATTTCAGGTGATTGAGGCTTTGGTAAGAAAAAAACAGCACCTGTAGAGTCAACTGGGTATGCAACATGAATTCAGAATGTGTTAGGGAGAAAGGTTATATTTCTATGAATATTCACAAATGGTGCATTTGTGCACCATTATATATAAAGAATACATACAGGATACCTTGAATGCTGTCTATAATTTACTAGGGAAATACATTCCAGAGAAAGTAGCTGTAAACCTGTAAACTCAGAATGGTTATGTAACTATTGTAGCAAAACATTTTGTTACAGATATTAGCTCTTTTGACCATCTGAAGGGTAGAATTGTTTATTTTAATAGGAGTATTTCACTACAAAACAAGGGATTTCATGTATACGTATACCTCATAAATCAAGAATTTTAAACAAGTGTTAGGGATCTGAGGGGGAAATACAGAGAAGATGCATAGGAATTTTGAATTGATCAATTCAGGAATGTAGATCTACAAATCTAACACCAAGTGCTATTGTCTTGTGATATATTTTGAAAATTAGAATGTAATGGGAATAAAAAGGTGGGTTTTTTTTTCTCCTTTTTTCCTTCTAGAATTGGACCAAGTGATGACATATTCAGGAAATAAACCTGTTATAATAATAGGGCTCTTATGAAAAGAATCTCTTAAAAAAAAGAACCTCCTAAAAGTAGATGATGAGGGGAAGGATGTTTAAAATGCAATTTTTAAAATCACTTTTAGAGTTTATCTGTCAATGCAAATATTGTTTCAGACTCCTAGAAACAGAGTCATAATGAGAAATTCAAGTATCCAGAACAAAATTTTAATTTGATTTCTCCCTTTTCCCAGCATCTTGGATGAAACTCCAGCTGGCCTCTGCAAAGTATAGTGCAGTCTCCTTTATAGCCATATCAAATACCCATGAGGACACAGACTAAGACCATTCAATATATAATGGATGTCCTGAACTAGTCATGAAACACTGCTTAGCTCCCTCTCTAAAACAATCTTCTTAGAAAAGATGCTTTGAACAAGAAGCAGATTGATAGTCACCTTTACAAGAGGAGAAAAGTAGAAAATTTCTTCAGCATAAGCAAATCCACTGGTGTTTTATGGTCCTTCATGAAGAGCTGTAGTTACGGAACTCATTTTTCCAAATGGTTTTACTGAAGTTTCTGTGAAGGTGATTGTAAGTAGCATCAAAACAGATGTGTTGCAGGCTATCCCGCTGACTATAGGTGGCAAATGAGGTTTGCAAAAACTGGCTGAAGTCTCATGCTTCCAGGCCCTGGTGCTCTGGAATCGTTTCAGTTATTTTATGGTCATTTGGGAGAACAGCATTGTGCCTGCAATCCAGGAAGTTCCTAAGAAAGTGTTACCAACCAACTGCAGACACTAGAAATATATATATAACTCAGCGTTAATGCCGTGCTTGACCTGCTCACAAACAAGGAAGAATTGGTGGTGAATATGGCTGTTCAGGGTCCAAAGGAAGGCTGGGAAGGTAAACAGAGCTGTTTGGACTTTGGACTTAAAGAGAACAAAATTCTGTTTACTTAGGCAAATGATTGGCAGAATTCTCTGAGAAGATGCCACAAAGAGGAAAGGTATGCAGGAGAGCTGATTGATACTTTGTTTAAGAAAGCAACTGAGAACTCAGTAACAATCTGGTGTGCGCTTAAACTGGGAATTTTGACAGGATGTTTTTCCCACTTGGCTAGACAAGGAGCTTCTCTGTGCAAAAGAGAACAAAATGAGAACATGTAAGAAGTGGAAACAAGGCCAGATAGCAAAGGAGGAGTAAAGGAGAACTTTATCAACATGTTCTTCATAATAACAATGAAGAATGATCATTAGGCTTCACAAGCTCTTCCCAACCCTTCCTTTATAAAACCTGCAGTTAGTTAGAGGACACTTTTCAGCTTCAAAATAAACCCTAAATTGGAATGATCCCCCATTAAAAAAAACCCACTGTATCGTGCCTGTTGGCAGTACATCATAACAATGCAGTTGTTATTAAAATAGACGTTGCTAGTGAACTCGACCTTATCCTAATTGCTAAGAAGTCAAGATCTGGCTGGTTGGCGTGTCACTTATACCCTGGCACAAAGGTAGCAAAGGTAGCAAGAGGAAGGTGCACAGTGAACTCATCTGGGCAAAGTTTTCCATTCTTGGCTTATACATATCAGAAGCAAAACATACTAAAACATTCAGAGAACAAAATTATCAACACTTTTGGATGTTTGAAAGGTCTACTGAAGCTTTCTTTGCAACAAATTATGTCTGTGTTTACAAAAAGTATTGACGGTCTCCACTGTATGTTAAATGCTTAAATATTTTAGCATTATGTTTATTAATTAAAGGTCTTTTTTGTGTTTTGTCTTTTCAGGCACAATACTTGTCTCTTTTGTATCAGATGAAATCCTTCCTCGGATATCTTGAGAGCGAATTCTGATCTCCAGCAATATTACATTAAAAAAAAAATCACTGAAAGAAAAGTTAAATTGCAGCCACCTGTGGAAAGGAAGCTTTCAGAAAACTTGAGACATTTATTTCTACATCTACATCAGTGTGTTTTCAGATTTTGTTTTTTCAAGTACATGACTGACTTAAGGCTTTGTATTGAAACTTTTATTTTGTAATAGCATATTGGGATATTGAGAGTATTTGCCAACATCTTCAGTCAAGCCATATGAATGTGATGAAAAGGACAGATAAATACTGAGACTTTGTCACTTTATCCATAAGTGCCATAATTACTGACCTTTACTACAACTGCATATAAAATTAATTTTAGAGAAGTACTTTTTTTCAAGTTTGATTTTTATTGGTTTCTTCCCATAGACAGAACCTGCAAAAAAAAAAAAAAAAAAAAAGGGAGCTGATCTTTCATGCTTTTAGTGACCTCTGCATATTCCTACTTGCAATATATGGCACCTTCAAGAGGAAGAAAGGCTGCACTACTCACTAGAGGAATCTTCACAGCTCCTTTCTAGAGGTACCCTATGCGAAAACAAAATAGTAGGACCAACATTGTTTTACTAATACTCATTGCAGGTAAGTAATTCCTCTCTTCCTTTGGGAAGACTGTCCCACCTTGTCTCACTATAGTGTACTGGAAGTTTATCTTAGCTGGAAGATTGTTAATAAAGTACTGATAAAATTCCACAGAAACATAAGTCAAAGTGCATTTCAGGGAAAACATAATCTTAACCTGATTACTGCTGCCTTTTCAGAAACAGACTAGACAGTATAAAGAGATGAACAATTCAGAACTTGATTTGTCCTTGATTTTACCTAGTAAGTCTTATAAGATATTTTTCTTGAAATAATTTGCTGGAGTAAGAAGAAATCTTAAAAGCATAAGAAAGCTACATTCCCCCCAAAGGGGCATGCACTTGCTCTTAGAGCCTTGGTTGAAGGGAAGAGCAGGGCTGGCTACCCTGAAGTCCTGTTTGCAGCATGAGCTTTCTTTTCTTGACTCCTGGGTAATTGTTTTATATCTGACAATAGACCAAAATAGAGTTTTCAAATTTGAGATTAAATTTAGTTTTCACCTCATAGCTACTGGAGTTGGAAGGAGATAGGGTTGTAGGGTTAACAAGACCTATATAAATATATATATATATGTCAGTAGTAGGACTCTCTACTCATTACATAAGTCATTTGAGTACCAAACTAGTATTTTAACAACTTTGTTCACCTTGCAAACCATTATTTAAGAGGGGAAGAGAACTGGACAGGGTTTTTGCACACTAAAAAAAACTGAACCAAGTCTCTAGCAGCTACCGTCCTCAGCTATCTTTCTTGAAAGAGCTTGAGAAGTAAATGATTTCATGTAATTTCTTATTTGTTCCAATAAAAGTTTTTCTAATTACAAAGAATTAAAACATGTTTAGATTATGTTGTAAAACAAAATCAAATGTTTGGACATACTTTTCATATGACTTCTGAGAATTGTGTACTTGTAGTAAGACAGTTCAGACACTTAAAGCATTATGGTCCAGTTGCAGCCTACAAAGACTCTGATAATTCAAGTCTCACACTTCTAAAACAGACTTGGCTTCTACCTATCAGCGTCAGTTGCCTTTCTGCTTTTATCAGTTTCACTGATTTTAAGATGATCCATATGTTAAGAGATTTTCCCCTGAATGGGGCTTTGCCTTTACTGCAGTTCTCAAGGCCAATTTTTAGCCCGAGTTCTTATGAAACAAGCCTTATGTAAGGAATTGGTCTGATGTGTTTATGAGGCCGGGGTGAATGTCTCAAACAGAGAAAAAGAGCTTAGGGAATGGTCAAGGAGATGAGAAACTAGACACACAAATTAACAGAAAGCCAAGTTTAGCTAGCTTAGAGAGGGACTGCTTTCATTTTATTTTCTAAGGTCTGTAAGCAAAGTCCATAAAGAGGTCAGATCTGACTTCTATATGTTGGCATTGTTTATTTGTTTTAGTATAGCATAGAGTTTAAAAAGAAACTTAAATTACATCCAAAGTGGGGAGATTAGTAACATCTCTATTTATAGTCACTCGAAGTAGAATCGTTACGGATTGGACAGGCCTTAAATCAACTAAATTAAGGCAAAACAAAAGCAAAAAAAAAGTCATAAAAAAGAATGAAAAATAAAACTATGTTAAGAATTAATTTATAAAGTAGCCAATACTTACATATTTTGACATAGTAAAGGTTGCTTTTTGGCAGAAAATTCACAAATGGTCTAAGCACAGAAGTTTTAAAGCTATATCTCCTAAACTCCCCTAAGACACTATTTCTCAATATTATCTTCGGATTTCATCCAGAGCTGTTTCTTCCCCACTGAAAATTAATAGTAGTCTGTTAGTTTAACAGGGAGCATGGGAGCTCTGTATTCATACAACTATTGCTACAGTCTGGACACAGAGGAACTGAAATACTAATGCTACAGGTTAACTCTGCCTGTCTGCCAGCATTCCTAACAGATACAGTTTATGAAAAGCAACAGAAACACATTTCAAGAACTGAGACTGAGGCAAAAACCAAGTTTGAATTGCTATCGGTTTCATGAAATTTCTTTCCTGAACGACAGGGGTGGTAGTTTTTTAGTCCTGCTTAGCTATCCCAAATCTCACCATCTCAAGGTTCTCTAAAGGGTAGTGCAGAAGTTCAGGCATTGCTTTGTGCCCTCCCTTCTAACTCTCTACCTTAAAAATCCATATATGCATTTATATAAAATATATACATATATGCATGCAATCAGAGTAGTAAAGCACTAATGATGGGAGAATACAAGTCAAGTCTGTGTGGTACCTCCTTTTTACTCAATACCAAGAAGGTTTGAGAGCCAGATGGATGTCGGTTTAGGTCTTAGTCAAACCTTTCTCTTCTCTGTAACTCCCCGTAAACAGCTCTTTGACCTCAGTGCTTTAGCTCATCTAGCTCATTTCTGGGAGGCTCAGCAGAGAAACAAGTGCATAACAGAAAGGCCATTTACTGTGGTTAATTTTACAGGACTTTAATGTCCCTTTCAGGTCAAAGCAGAACACTAGTAAGAGAGTAACTGGTATTTCTGCAGCTCTAGCAGGGAGCTCCCACAGGACTGAGCCGTCGTAGCTGCCTCCATTTGGGATATGTCACAGTAAGACTAATTCTGTCTTATAGAGACAGTGCGAACATACTCTGCTCATTTAAATTTAACTACATGTGAGAATAAAGTCCAGCAAAGCCATTTTTCATCAAAAGGAGTACCTGCTCAGAGTTCCCAGCTACTTGCTGAAAGAAATGACTGAGGCTTGCAACATAGTTGGATTGTGAGATACAAAAATCTTAGTTTATTTAACAATGTTAACATTTAATACAAAGACACAAAGCATTCTCACATTCAAGACTTTACAGATTTTATTCCACCTTCTCCACTACCCAAACTGCTCTCAAAGGAAGGACAGGGAATAGCACTAGACAGATAGTTACTTGAGGGGCTTTGAATTTCACTTTGCTTTTACTCCTTGGCCAATCTTACTTCACTTTAGCAAGACTTTGCCACATTCCTATTTTCATTCTCCTCCCTTGACTCAATGAACAGGTTAAAAAAATATGGACAATTCTAGGACAATCTAGAATTCTGTTCTACTTTCAATTTTATTTCTGAAGTCCTAGAACTCCTAAAAAGGCTTCTTTGAAACAAGACATCAGTAGCCCCATTCAAGTGTTAGATGCAAGAGGTTTTATTGTGTTTTTTTTTTTTTCTTTAATAAACCCATAGTGGTCATGAATGTCAAACCCTGTTTTTAAACATCTATAAAAGCATTTATAGATCTAGATGTCTATGCGTAGGTCATTAAAAGAAAGATTAACTTCCCATAGTCACTGCAAGGTCTTCAGTTTTACAGCTTATTCTGGAAGTGCCCCAAGAAGAATCTGAAAGACACAAGACACTGGGTTTACATAACGGGCATTAATAAATGTAAGTTTATTAATCTTTACAAAGTAGCAGCCATCTGATACTCACGGTCACACAGGACAATAATTTACTTCAAACTAACTAGAGGATTAATTTTCAGAGGGCTTGAGCACCTTTGCTTTTGACAGCACATCTGAATAAGGTCAGCCAAGGACAGGGCACATCTACAATCAACAGTTGCACGTCTGTGTCCTGGAAGACCCTCTCATACCCCACACGGATGCACTGCTTAGTTCAGAACAAGTCACTGGAACCGTGTGATGCGACAGACAAAACACTGCTTGTTACAAGACTAATAGAAATGTCACCAACTGCCAGCAAGTCCTCCAGCAGCTTCATCACGCAGTGTCACATCTCCTTTGGGTAATGAGCAGCAACGCACAACACTAGTTGCTTTAGAGACAGAGCAGCGCTCTGCTCTCCAAACTATCACCAGTGAGATGTTCCTAAAATGCTGGTTTTGCTGTTCAGAAAGTTAAAAGGATGGAGCTGCTCCTGAGATACCAAGAAGATCTCTGTACACTCCCTCTCTGCCCTGCTCTCAGCATGTAGACCCAAGCTGCCTTCACGTTCATTTGCGGGATGATTAGCACAGACCTCAGAGCTGTCCTTCTCATGGTGCATCTTCAGTGGATTATCCTAGATTTTCCTTACATTACATCAGCACGATGATGCTGGTGGCTGATTGGAAGAGGCCTGTCCTGCACACAGATCTTGACCATGTCATTGTAACCCATGACACTGCACATGCAGGTCACTTTATCCACCCTGACAAGGATCAGCGCCTTAGCTGTGATCAGCAACAGCTTAGAAGCAGGCAAAAAATGAACAAACCAACCAAACAACAACAACAACAAAAAAAAATCGCACAACCATCCGTATGTATTTAACTCCTGCAACATTCGTTTCTCACAACCATCTGCTGCACCGCTTAAAGCATGTAACAAAGAGCAAGAAAAATCTACCTAAAAGTCAATCCTTCAGATCTGAAGAGTCCCCCTTATATTTTAAAGTATATGATTTATCAAATAAAGCACAAAGGGAGTGCCACTGGAAACCACATCTGTAAACTGAGCAAAGAAAAGCACAAATTCTCACAACAAAGGATAAGTACAAATTCAGGACCAATGACAGCTGTTCAGATCCATGAGCAAACACAGGGATACTCAGAGAGCTTCAGAAATGCAGGAGTATTGAGGGCAGCAACAAAGAAAAATAAGATGTGGGGAAGAAGGAAAGCAGACACACAGGCCCTCTCCCAAACTTAAGTCCTTCTTAGCAAAGGACTTAAGGACTTCATTTCTACAGCCTCTTTCTCCTTCCTACCTGTGCCCTTTCTTCCTCTGCACTCCATCCCTTTCAAGCATTCTGCTCAAAACCTTCAGTGTTTACAGCGGGATAGTTACAGCAGCAGGAGCTGTATTCTCACCTCCGAGCGAGCCCCGAGAACAGGGCCCGGGTGCTGCCGCTTGAGCGGTGCGTGTCAACTGCTCAAGCAGGGTTGAAATTAGATCTCCAGCGGGCCTCTATGTCCCCATGAAAAGAGTCCCAGAATAAGCTGTTAATCCTCTTCGCCCCAGCACAGATTGGGAAACACTGGCACATCTTGTAACGCCGCTGACAGTGGATAAGGAGGACAGGTGATGGGGGGGCAAAAAGTTCTCTGCTAACAACCATCCCGTGCAAAGAGCCTGATAACTTTACCAGGAACCGTTCCTGCTCCGCTTGCAGGGAAAGAAGAGAGGGACTTGCAACACTGCACATTTTTTTTTTTTCCTCCCGAAAGGCCTGGGAAATCTTGCAGACTAAGGGTGAAATAACAGATACTAAGGACAGTAACTTTCCAGCAGGGCTCCAGGATTTACATATGGGCATCCAGAAACCTTTCTGACAGCAGGTGATTCTTAACCCACTCAATCTATGATCTGTCTTCCAGAGAAGCATGTGCATGCAGGTTACCCAAACAGGGGGATAGTTGAAGCTGATACGTGATTTTGAACAGCTACGTGACAATTCACGGAGCAAAACAACTATCTTTTCTTTCTCTTAAACCACCATCATCCTCATATCGCAAGAGCTCTCCAGCAGGCAGTCTGGGATCACTTACATTAAACCAACTAGAGGGAAGAAGGGAGGCTAAGTAGCACTGTCAAAAGACAGAAGAACTTACAGCAGCATCCACACTCCTCAGTGATCAACTTCTGCATCTTCAAACTGCCCTGCGACGGCTGGCGCTAGATCCACCTCCATCCCGTCTGAAAGAGAAGCAGCCAATGCTACAAAATAGCAGAGGGATTATCGCAGAGCGGACAGCGAGTGCCCTCTGCAGGCGAGAGATTTCCAAAGCAGAAAAAAACTCGGCTGAACTTTGGAAAAAAAGTGTGATGTGAAGCAAAACAGCAGCATCAAAAAGGCTAATGAAATGGCTAAAAACGATTTAAAGATGTGTGATATACTAGCTGCTTGATTTATTTTAAATTTTGAAAATTTGGGGGTTCAGAAACCAGGCAAAAAAAAATAAAGGACATTCCACAAGCATGAGTATGTCATTTAAAGACATCTTTGTATTATATAATTAACAAAGCTCAAGAACAAAGAGAATCTACAAGCAAGTCACTAAAGCAATTAAAGATTGAAAAAAAAAATCATGCAAATGCTTCTCTAAATGTTCTGGATTAGGATCTTATTTGTTTTATTCCAGACAAGCTGATAGCTAGAAACCTACAAGAACTATTTCATTTTCCATCATTAGTCTTAAAACGTGAGGCCGTAGTGAAACACTGAGTTTCATATTATAAAAGCAAGCAGTATCAGTGAACTACTTTGCTATCCTTTTAACAGGTAATGTACTGCTCAGATAAAAACAGCATGCAATAAGGACAAAATCTGAGATATGTCCATCGAAAAGAAATCTTACTCCTTAAATAGCTGTTTAAATAGCTAATGGCATTCAGAAACTACGGAAATTCAGAAACTCTAGCTGTGAACAAAGACGAAACTGCCCTGACACATACAACATGCCCTGACATTACCCATAGCACAGTACTAGCTCATTACCAGCATTTATGGACTGCCCAGACTGGGAAAAAAAAAATACTGCTTTAATGTATTTTTTAGTGTCCAAAAAGCATTATCTTACCTTCAAACTCCCTTATGGAGTCCTCTGTTCGCACTCCTGCCATGTTGTACTGACTGCTCACGGACTGGGCTAACATGCCCTCCAGCCTCTCCAGAGTGGCCTGCCCTTCCGCGGTCAAGTGCGACAATCCTTCCTCATAAGTGTAGAAGCTGGGGATGTCCCCTTGTCCCAGCTCTGCAAAAGCAGGTTTACATTCATCAGGTATAAACGGAGGAGCCTGGACAGAGCAAGGCAGGGGGAACACAGCAACGACTGGACAAATTACGCCGAGATGGGCACTCACAGAGCTACTGAAAAAGGTTATAAAGCTGCTTATGCCAGTAACGTAATGCAACAGTTACATGACTAGGCCATGGCTCAGCAGGGCCATGGAACTCATCAAAACATATTCTCTGTGAACAAGACAGACGCTAATGCCTTGGGGCTTGCAAAAATGAGAACAGGATCTGCCACAGTGAAATTACAGATTTTCTGAGTTTTATACTCTGCTTTTTTACCATAAAGAATGTTTAGGTGATACCAGTAATCAACAAGGGGCTTCTTAACATACGTATAATACAGACAACCATTCTCATGACAAAAACTGCAAGAGAAGTTTGAGGTGTCCAGGTGCTGATGGGTATTTGAAAAGACACAAACATCACTAACCGTGCGCCTCAACATCATACTCCTCCCCTTCGTAATCATTGTCCGAATCTTCATCTTCAGGATCTGGGTGCAGAGCTTGGCACTCGCACATGGCAGAAAACATGGCTTCCACTGCACAAAACAACAGAATTATCTTCTCTGCAAGTGCCAAAGATGATGCTGTTAACCTGTGATGTTCAAAATCTGTTCTGCACAGGTCCAAAATCAAGACACCACGTCTACTCTCATCTTTTATGGCTACTTTCATCGACTTTTATGCCTCAGAAGCTTAGGAAAACTACTAGTGATTTGTAACTGACACAACCTGGTCATGCGTGGGTGTGGGCAGATAATGTGGATCTGCCTTGAAAACACATGGATGCTAGAAGTGACATTGTCCAAAATATACTGGGACACCCAGGGGTTGCAGAGGAGAGAAACCTCCTTATTTCTCCATCAACACCTTGTAACAAAAAGAGCAAGAAAGCTGGGACTGAGAGATCAGAGAAAATGAGACTGTTCTTTTACCAAAACAGCCACAGAACTATTATTTGATCACATTACCCAACGAACCAGCAGCCAAGCTAAAACCAAATCAGGTTCCCTAGACCCAGTCTGGTGCTTTATCCTATATCTCTGTATCTGAGTGTCTTCCGTAAGTAATGAGGAATATAAGGCACTGGAGCATTTGTCATATGAGGAAAGACTAAACGAGCTGGACCTGTTTAATCTGCAGAAAAGAGGGCTGAAAGGGGATTTGATCAACATGTTCAAGTATCTGAGGGGTGAACGTAGGGAGGATGGGGCTAAACTGTTCTCCACAGTGCCCAGTGACAGGACAAGGTGTAATGGGTGCAAGTTCAAACACAGGCAGCTCCATGTCCATGTGAGGAAGAACTTCTTTACTGTGAGGGTGCCAGAGCCCTGGAAAAGGCTGCCCAGAGAGGCTGTGGAGTCTCCTTCTCTGGAGATCTCCAACCTGCCTGGATGCCACCCTGTGCTCTGGGTGTCCCTGCTGGAGCAGGGGGCTTGGACTAGATGATCTCTAGAGGTCCCTGCCAACCTTAAGCATTCTGTGATTCTGTAATATTAACACTTTGGTCAAGCACTGAGCTTTTAGTTGGGAAAAGCTAGAATATGAGTTTCCTCTTCACTTACAGGCTGACTTGTCACTGGGTACAAATCTGAATTCTGCAATTGGTTCAGTATCGTCATCACTGTCTTCAGCCTCTTCCTCCTCCTCCCCTTCAGCCATGGGCGCTTCTTTTGCATTGTCTTCTTTTAAAAAGATGGAAAGATGTAAAAGAAGCATGTTTATTTTGTCAAAAAAGAGGGAAAAAAGAAAAAAAAATGCTTTCAGAAACATATGTATAATCAAATCAGAAACCTGCACACAAACTGCATGTGTTCTGTAGGGGCTCGTAAGGCTTAAGTCCCATAAACATTGATAAAATGCAGGGAGATTTTAACCCCCTTTTAGGAACACCGTGTTCCTGGAAACACTGCTCCCCTCTCCTCCTTATTCCCAGTTTATATGAGGTTGGAAAAGGCCCTAACAAAGCAGCTCCCACCCCCACGCAACCAGCAGCCTCCCACGCAGTGACACACAAAGCTTTAGGGACTTCAGGTTTTACTATAGGATTCGCAATTCACCAGCCTCAGATTCTTGTTAAAAACAGCTGTGTTCAAAACAACTGTAAATAATTCACCATTATTTACCTGTAAGGTGCTAAAACTAATTCTCTTCAACAGATAAATTTTATGAATCCTTAACATTGCTGTCATGAAAGCGACTAACTTCCAGTTTGCCTTTCTCAGAGGTCTGTGGCACTTGTGGCAGATCTACACTCAATTCCTCCATCTCCTGGCCAGCAAGCAAGACTTACAAGTAGAAATTATACAGGGAGAGAAGACAACCATGGGCACAAACCTGCTCCCCAACTTGTGTGAATTACAGACTTGCATAATGAAGCAACACTGAAACATTTTATTTTCTGTAGACACAAAAATACAGAGTAGATACTTCTGATGCGTCACTTTGTGACTGGGAGCTGACAGCTTCAAAAGCACAGAATCCCTTTCAACAGAAAAACAGAAACGCAGCAGGGCTGCTCCCCAGAGCAGATACAAAACTGGCCACAACGTCAAGGATACTCAAGAGCCAAGAAGCTGCCAGCCAGCTGCCTCCAAAAATAAAATGTCCAGGGAAGAGACCCAATCCAACGGACACCAGCAGGCACAGCTTGCTGCTAAGCCCAGCTCTGCACTTGATGAAGCCACCCTCTTCCCAAATACAAAACTAATAAAAAAGGGGAGGAGAAGCAGAGACAAGGCACATCCACACACAGAGCATAACGAAAACTTGGAAAGGGACAACAAAACATACCCTACCCAGCTAAGAACTCATGACTCCTTTTTATTACCCTTAATAAAAGGCCTTCCAAAGGCAAAAACAACAACAATAAAAAAGGCAAAAAACCCACATTTGATACCCCAAACCCAAAAAACTCAAGTAAGCAACGAAATTAGAAGGTTTTCTTTCTCTAGGTCATAAAGAAACAAGATTAGCTAAAAGGTTAAATTTTTAATTTGGTTGGAAATTTTTGTAGATTTGTTACACCTGGTAACAAATCATCCTTATTACAAATCAATTTTAAGAGAAATGAAAATAAAAGCTTCCAGGTTAGTATGAAACAGCAATGCAGAAGTGCACAGATGGGACTATAATCCGAGTGACACTGCGCTTCTAAAATAACCATCCTCCATAGACTCAAAAAAGACAAAACACAAGAGACTATTTAAACGAACGGTATCATTTTTGAACCACAACCTACTGGTTTTGTAGCTGGGCCATACCTTCAAATTTGGCGTTCACCATGACATACAGATGCTCCCATGGGTAGGCGTTTAGATCCCTGGAGACAGCGTGTAAACTTATAGTGGGATAATCCAAGGAGAACCCAAGACCAGAGTTATCCAGCCAGGACAGGCGACTAAAAACGGGAAGAAAGAGACAAGAGACTCCCTGAAGAATCTGAGACACGTGGCTCACACCTTCAGGAAAGCAAAGCGACCCAAACAAAAGCAGTAATTCTTCAGGAGGTGGACAAGGCACTTACTCCACTCTGCCGATACGTGATCCTTGCCACAGAGCAGCTCATATTTAAAGGCAACAGAACCCTGTTCATAAGGAATGTGAATCTGAGCTCCCTGAAAAAAATCCAGCTTTATGTGCAATAAAGACTGTTTTTTTTTTACTCTCTAGCTCTTTATTTTCTATGCCTGGTAAGTAGATACCACCGCAGAGGTATCGGCAGAGCACCAGGGTATAATTTGTAACTCAAACTGTCAAACGTTTGGCGTTTTCTCAAGGTCGAGCGTATGCTAGGGAAATGAGATCACAATTCCTGCAGGATTATAATTCCAATGTTAGACCAGCTGCTACAAACGAGCTGCACGTGGGAAAACAGTTTGTTTCCTGACCAGCAGGACAAAACGAAGGTTTTATCCGATGCCTTTTGTGCTGTAACCTCCAATTCCCCACATTTTCACTCCCATCCCTAACCACAACTTGAGGCAGAACAAGTCGGGTCCAGCCTAGAGTTACACAGTTGCCAGAGGGCAGCCTCTTTCCTATGGGAGAAATCCCTGTCTTTCAGGTGACAAATCCAAGGAATGTCTGGGAGGACATTTTGGGCATATATAGGGAATATTTTTGGAGTATTTTGGCAGAAATTGAGACTATTGAGTCAAAATAAACCAGATGAAACGGGTTAAAAGCAAGAGTTAGCAGAGTGGGAGCGAGGAATTCCTCTCCTAACCCAAATCAACCCATTTTCAGCGTTCACCGTTAACGCAGACACAACACTTGGATGCAAGGCCTTCCCCGTGCTCCAGAGCACCCAAATCAAAGCAGCAGCTGAAACTGGGGCCGGGCTCCGCCGCGAGAGGAACGCGACAGACAGGCGCTAGCTCGGGTTCACAAAACGTCACCCGCTCTGGGGCAGGTTCGGGGTCTGAACGCTTTAAAAGATGAGACGCTCGCCAGCGCAGGCCTTGGATCACCTGGTGCTTCCAAAGACACTTTTACATCGCGAATGTGTATAT
>NW_010585702.1:58051-73006 GCF_000705375.1 Tinamus guttatus
ATCCCTGCTCGTCTCCAGCCCCTGTCATCTGCCACAGGCAGCCCTCAGCACCTCTGTAGCTGCTTGGAGTTCGTGGAACAACCCCTTTAGATTATTTTACCCCTAATTCCTGAACTATTAAGGCTGAATTAAGTCGCTGCAGTGGTTCTGTGTAAAGCTCATTCTTGTTTCTGTTTGCAAGTGCTGTTTTTTTTTTTTCCTCATGTCACAAACCAGTCTCCCTAAACAGGAAGGATGACTTCAGACCAAGGTGGGAAGTTACTTTTGAGATCTGGAGCCTTAAGAGAGAAGAAATCCATGTCTCCCTGTTTTACAAACTAAGATACTTCACACCCCGATATATTAACACAAAAACCTGTCCTTACCAAAATAAGCAGTGAAATAGCCAGAGTTGACATTTTAATTCATTACCCACACCGGAGAGGAGAGTGGACAGGCAGATACTTCCAGTTGTCCCACAAATTCATCAAAGAAACAGGATGGATTTGGAAGCTTCCTGCCTCCCTCCCTGCCAGGCGTTTTAAAGCTCATTTTCCAAGCTCTGGAGAGCAAAGCAGTCCTGGTGTCAGAGCAGGAGCTCAGCAACACAGGAGCGTGTGGTCGTTTCACTACAGTTCATACAAAACCGGTAGCAGGGAGACGTTCCCCGCGGTGGCAGAATTCCCCGTTGTAATTAGCAATTGCACAACCCCAGCGGCAAGTAAAGTGCGTGTTGTAGGACAAGACATGTTCATGCTGTGGCTGCAACGTCGCTGTGCAGTTAGATACAAAAAGGATGTAGGAGACGGAACCTGCAAAGAAAAATCACAAGTAGGAAAATCATCCCTCCAAGGCTTCGGCATTATCAGCTGCAGCTGCTCAAGGGAAAAAACACCATCAGCTGGACTGTCCTAACAAAAACCAACACCAAATTCCAAGGTGGTATCACCGGGAAAGGTGGAATAAAGTGCAGCAGCCATTATTTTAAAAGGCAAAACCAAATCCCTCCTGGAGGTGCGTGGACCATCATGATTAAAAAGCAACCTTACTTCTTCAATACACATTATACTTTGTACATCAAGTTATTTCATTTTTTTATTATGACAATTTACATGTCATATTTATATGAAAGAAATGACAGTAGATATTATAACAAAAACATTATGAAAGAAAAGTTACACAATTAGGCCTACAAGCTATAAAATGGCTTCAGGCCCAGCTTATACACAGAGATCTGACCAGACTGTAGTGAGAGACAACGCTGAACAATTCATTAACAAAAATATTGGCACCAGCCTTAACATTTTTTTTTACTTCATTTACAAGGAATACAGTATTTAAACAGTTGCGTACTGCAAATCTAAAAACATTAGCTGTTATTAAACTGCAGTTAACCCTTTGAGCACTGAGGCCACCATGACTTCCGTTTAAAAAACAAATTAATTCATCATGTTTACATGCATGTGATATTATTCATGGGGAAAAAAGAGCCAGTGAAAGCACCACCTAATTTATGTGCAACAAGAATAACACTTCCAGTTTTTCGACGTCTCTTCCCCCCCTCCCACACACACAGTGTGCGTGTCCCTCAGTCCTTTCCCTTTGACGCTGCAGCAAGTCATGATTGCAAAGAGATTTCAAAATCAGGGTTCAGGACTCAAGAAATGCAAGGGTTAAACTCTACAAAGAGCCAAGCTTTGGGAACTCGCATTTAGCTCTCCAGGGAAACAAAAATGAGACCAACGAGGCCGTTTTTAAGGAACTCTGGGTTTCTTTGCACCTGTAGAAACAGCACACAGGAGTAAGACTAAACTGCATTTCACCTAAGTACACTGTAAATTTTAAGAGACCTCTCTGGCAGTTTTGATCTACTTCTCACAGCGATTTGGAGGGTAACTATTCTGCTAGCAATGACCTGCTCCGTGTTAACGGGGACAGAGAAAATACCTCGTGTTCACGTCTGATAAACAGCGTTGGTGCCTATTTGAGACCATCACACACACCAAGAACGGCTAACACTAAACGTTGAGTCACTCCAAGACCATCTCATGGCTGCTACAGATCTGTTCTTAAGGAGGACTGTGAGACGCAGGTAGGAACTGTGCTGGCATTTAAAACAAATCATTTTAACCAAAGTTAGGGGGAGGACTACCATTTATAATGAATATAATATAGGAATAAGATACTGTACAATAATTTAGAGTCCCTATAAGGAGTATGAAATGGAAAACTAAGCAAGGCAGGCAGCTTTACGATCCAATTTCCTACCACTAACTTAGGCAGCAGCTTAGTCTCTAGAAAGGACCTTATATTGCTCTAGGAAATGGTGCCCTGGTAGCCAGGCCTATCGTAGGCTTAGTAGAAGAATTTTATCCCCTTCAAGTCATTCAAGTTCAGACAGACTAACCAACCCCCGCAGGGCCTCTAGCTACCACGATCAGGGTGAGAAAAGGAGGGTATCAGGATTATTTTCTTTAATACCTTCCGTTTGAAGTATAGTCCTTAAAGGACAAGTCCGAAGCGGTTTTAGGCTCATCTAAGACCTGGCTTGCGAGTTGCATGGGGCTGCATCCCCATTTTCCCCTTCCACTTCACCCACTCCCCGTCTCCTGCGGCTCCTCGGAAGCGCATCCGGCCGGCAGGAGAAAGCGACTCGGTCTGCGCGCGGGGAAGCAGCGGGACCGACTGTTCACAAAGTGCTGCAGAGTGCACGGAAACGAACCGCAGCCGCGGGGCAGCTCCCGCCCCGCGCTGCTCCTCAGGAACCTTGGGGCTATGGTAGATACATTTGCAGACACACAGGTCTTTTTTAAGCCCGTGTCCTCTCTCTCTGCTGTATTGCCCCCTCTCCTGAATATCAGCTCAAGGGTGGGGTACCAGCATTTACAAAAATGATAGGCAAAAACCCAAGTTGTAGGACTTAACTTCCTTTTAATTGCAGTTATAACTGGAGCCTTTACACCACGTATTCCATTATAAAAACTTACCTACTTTAGAGTGTTCTGTTCATTCCCCCAGAAGCTGTACAGTTTTTTTTAAGCATCACGCTACGCAATATACATCTTTTGCAATATACAAAATAAGTTAAATTACTCTGAAGCTTTTGGACAATTAATTCCCAAGCACACTCGTTTTTGCTGCTTGGAATTATCAGTTATTTTAACCTGATCTAAACTAACTTGGTAAGTGATGCACAGGTTTAGAAGTGACTAGTGATCTTCAATACCTCAACTGTTGCATTTCTGACCTCAGGAATAACTCTCGGTGAATATTTCTGAAGCCAGAGCTCTAGTTGGTCCTCATGCTGGAGAACCCAACTCTAAGGCATCCAAAATTAGTTAATTAGATTTTTTCTTGCATCAGTATATGCTAGAACAAAATTCTTTTTTCCCCATCTTCCAACATTTTAAGAGATGTAGTTCATACCTCAACTGTTATGGAAAAAAGTAAGATTGCCAGGAAAAGAGGGCTTGATCTTGCAAATCAGTATTTCAAACAAGAGTCCTAAGTGCTTCCATGGAAGCTTTAAATGCCTAAGGAAAGGCAGAGCTGTGCTCTTCCACATGAATTGCTGGAGTTTTCTCCACCAGAATGCAATAGTTGGCTTCAGAAAGTTATTGCTTGTTTGAAAATATTTGATTTTTTAAAATTATTATTAATAAATTTATTTAAGGATTTTATATACCCAGTGACCTGTAAGCCTTCTTCAAATGTAAATAATGTATCTAGGGTTCACACTACACATAATATCCATCACAGAAGCCTCGGAATAGTAGTCACTGCACATGTACCAGAACCAGTTTTCAAGGCTTAAATTACCATGTTGAAATAGAGAATACAAATATCTTGATCTGACCAATTTGGGGAGCATGACTGCCATAATCTAGCTTACTGTGCACAAAGTGGATTTTAAAAAGCAGGTGCCATAAAAATGTTTCCCTTGTTTACCTTTCATACAAGAAGTTTGTGAAAATATGCAGTTTGAAACAATTCTTTGAAAACTTTAGACCAGCCCTTCCTACTGAAGAGCCTGAAAACCAGGTTGTAAGTGCCTGAAAACAGAGGTAAATAATGGACACCCTAACAGTGCACTATTAAAATTATTAAACATCTGTAAAATTAAAATTATTACAGCATCTGGATACCAGTAGAGCTCAAATGATAAATAATAAGCTAAATGGAGACAACTGTACCACTACCATCCTTTTTTTTTTGAACATCCTTGTTTTGTGAACATATTTGCCTTGAGGTTCTTTGAGTAACGTCTTGCATTTCGGACAGAGCAGGTAGCAAAAAGAAACAGAAAACAAGTCAGACTAAGACACCAGCTGCCACTACACAAAGAGGAACCGAGAGCCTTTAATCCAGACATACCTCAAGGGTGATGGAGCAGCCACAATTTAGAAAAAAGCAGCGCTGTTTCTCTCAAGTGCTGCTAGGACAGAGCATCTTTTCATTCAAAACAAAACCCAGTAGGATGTGATAATGTAATTTAACATGCACAGGCTCAAACTCTCAGGTGTTCAGGGTGGATTGCCCAGCACTGATCTTCCTACAAGACTGCAACACCATGGGGCTTATTTTTGGTAGTCTGGGAGTGTTTTCTGCTTTAAAATCACAAGTATGCTTAGGATTAGAAAACTGAATAGCTAGAAGACAACAACTGCAGTGAAATTTTAAGTTCTTAACTTCTCTGGCTTGGTTAACACTCAGATCTCATACAGAGTTGATGTTACTGATCTGCCCGAGCTGTGTCACGCACACACAAAGTCCATTCCTCCACTCAAGTTATAGCTTCTTTCCCTCTCCAGTACAAAAACTGCACTTAAAAATCATTTCTTCCCAACCCGTTACACTGAGGAGTGTTCAGTTAAAAGAACAACAACAAAAAAAAAATCAACAAAAAAACACTTTTAGTGACAACCTGTATGGAATAAACAAGAATTTGTTTAATAAATGTTTTATATGATCAGTCAATAGCTGTTTTTCTCCTGCTGTTCAATCCATCACGTTAAAAAAATCCCTGGCCAGTTTTATTCTGTTTCTCATATGGTTTGAACACTTTCTCATTAGTCTGAAGCAGCGCCTGAAGACGAGCATGGAAAGACATTTCATTCCTGATGTCACGAGGGACAGAGAAGAGCCCAACACGCCAAGGACACCCGAACGCCTGGAGGACATTTCCCCCGTGGGACCACACGTACGTCAACAGCAGCAGGAACCCCCGAGGGCACCATCAGCTGCCCCCATGCCAGAAAACACCGTCTTTCCCGGTAAGATATTGTACATTTTCCACCAAGCAGGAAGTCTTCAAAACGGGAAAAGATACAAGTTTGAAAACATAGGAATTGTGGGGGTTTTTTCCACAGTTTCCACTTGGATAAGATTTCCCACTGATCTAAGCTGGTACTCGGGACCCAAGGGGATGCAGGTGCCCCAGGTAGCAAACATGGCTTCTCAAACACGGAAGAGTAAATTTATAAAAGTGACCCATAGAAAGTAAAACTTGTAACAATTTCTCTTTCCACATTCACAAAACTTGACCTTCCTTCAATGCTCCAATTCTGCTTTCCGATCATTTCCGCTTTTACTTAACTCAGTACTCGGTTGTTTTCCTGGTTGCTATGGTCAGTATTTTAACTCCTTTATATTTTCCTACAATTACAATTGCCTGCCCGCTAAATACTTATCATTTGGAGCCGACTACAAGCAAGAACATTGGCTACAGCACTGATCAGATACTAGAAGGCTCCATCAGGCAGCAAAATAAAATCTTATGGCACTGACAAAACAAATGAGAAATCATTGGTTGCCCAGTGTTGCTGCACGTGAATTTGACAGTTTGCACTGCAAATATTAAAAATGTTGAGCAATTATTAACATTGAAAAGTAGAAGCCGTATGTTCTCGCTTGTTTTAAAACACAAGTATATTAGAAATGTAGAAGCATTTATGCATCACCCAGGCAAAAAGTAGCTTAAAATGCTACTTATGCCTTTCAGAGCACATTCAAAACTTCTGTGCCTTTTCCCTAGCCTGTTTTAGCATCTGGTTGTGAAAACTGTTAATAGTTAACATAGACCAGGTGGAAAAATATTTAATCTTTAAAGGAATTAAATTCTCATTTAGAGAGTGACTTCTCTTTTTTAAATTATTTTTAGTCACCAGCGTGGCTGGCATAGCAAATATTGAATGTGTTTTCTATCTTTTTGCAGCTCTGATGATTCTAGTTCCATAGCAGGATACCTGGACTGCAGTAATCCAGGGACGCAGGAGTTACGGAGCGGTTCTGATAGAACTCGGGGAGAGGTGGGGAAACCAAAACAAGACGCTCAAGGCCAGAAGGTCGGTATTTTTGGATCTAGATTTCCTACAGAGGTATTTAGTAAAGGCCTAATGCCAGTTTTATTACAAGAAAACAGAAGTGCTTAATGACTAACTAGTAAATACAATATAATGGTAGGGAACCAGGTGGGGCAGGAAAGGAGAACTCACTCCTCGGTGGCAGCAGCAGTTTTGGTGCATCCATTGCCGGCAACGGACATAAACACCAGGCAAAAAAATCCAAATCTCAGAGCAGAAGGATTAATAGATGTGACCTTTTTGGATTTCACCATTTGGCAGATTTGCTTTAGCTGTGTGCTACGACATGTACAAATGCTACAGCCTGTATCTTAATTCAGAATAAAGAGAAAACTGAATGGTACCCAAAACAAATTTCAGCTTTGCTCTTTCCTATGTGCTCCACATTTTTTTTTCCTTTTCTATTTTAGTTTCCTTTTTAAAAAAAAAAATGAAAGAAAAGCACAAAACACTTCATGCCCCCTGAAATGTTGATGTCTTGGAGCCCTGCGTTTTCTCTCAGAAATACTCTGCGCTCTTGAAATCTGTCGGTCACATGACGATTATTAAAATGCATTTTGAGAAAGTTCCAATGGCCAAAGGCCGACACTACATTCAAAATCCAGGCAGATAAGGAAAATCAAAACGAAAACACACACAAACCCCAAACAGAAAAACCTCCAAAAGGAAAACTGTTCCATTTGTTTACTTCAATTTGAAGTAGATATTAAGGACACGAATGGACCAGTCGCGGCTTATTTGAAAATCCCTCGATCGTTTGGTGCGCCGGAATCCTGCGGTCAGCGCTGCGGTACGTACGGACACGAGTCACTCCAGACGCTCCCGCAGATGGTTCAGCGCAAGCGGCCGGGCAGCAGCTGGGTTGGGGTGTCTGTGAGAGCAGCCTGTCACGATGCCATCCGAGCCACGGAGCAGCTTCATCTCCACACGTCCTCCCCGAGACGCTGGGTACCAGAGACCGTCTGATGGGCTACGCGTGAGACGGCTTTAGAAATTCACTGCTAGCACGTTCCGACTGCCAGGAAGTTCATTACAGTACACTCTACTGTACAAACACTTTAAAGGATGTTTATTAGGAAAGTCTGCAAGTCATAATGGAGAGTAGAGTTCTTGTTTATGGTACCTTCTTGGCCTCTTTATTAGCTGTGTTTACCTCCAGTACTAGAAATCAAACTGCTTCCAGGAAGGTGATTACTAAAATGAGCTATGGTATGTTAACCTACAACTCACAAGATGCGACAGTACAGACATTAATTTTTTAAACTGTCTGTTAAGTTGTAATCTAAGTTGTGAACATTTAAATATAATATATATCTCATATGAAAAAGCTAAAGCACAAGTGCTTCTGTACCCACCCCCCCAACACACCCCATGAGCCAAACCCACCCCCATTCCGGTTTGGGCCCTGACCAATTTGGAATGCTTCTTAGGCCACCCATTTGCACAAATTTGTATATGCACTCAGGAAATATAAAGTCAAAAATATACAAATCTCTTGTTGTTATAAGGGTTTTTTTTGTGTGTGAGTGAAATTACCCAGGACCATGGACTTGGAAGGAAAAGGGGGGTAAAAGAGGGAATTTACAGCAATTCATCTTCAAAGTTCAAAACTGGTCACTTCACAGAAAGACTGCAGGACTGGTGAAATTCTTGCTTCTAAAAAGTGATACTGTAGTGGAGAATTTTCTAGGAAAAATAAAACAGCTTTTAATAACTGGCCCGCTGGTATGAGCTACCGTGGAATAAATTAGCACAAAAATGGAAGTCTTATAACTGTTCACTGTTACAGACGTAATCAACAAGGTCAGTCACTCTCAAGAGTTCATCCTCATCTTCCTCGGGCCCCACCGCCTCCTGCGCGCCGCCCGTGCCGTTGGGCGCCAGGCTGGCGGCGGCCGTGCTGTCCTTGGGCGCCGGGGGCTTCTCGCCGGCTTTGCCGATCAAGTTCTCAATGGTTTTACCCGGGCTCTGTCCGTTGGTGGAGGGCAAGTCCACCAGGCTGTAGTCCAACGGGCTCTCCACTTTGCCCACGTTGTCGAAGTCGTCGTCGTCATCGTCTCGATTCGGTTCAGCCGCTTGCGGACGGGCCTCCCCTCGTCTTCCTCGTCCTCCCCTTCCTCTCCGTCGGAGTACTCGTCCGTGCTCCGCCTGCGCTTCCGGATCAGCCGCTTGGACTCCTTGGCGGATTCGTCGTCTTCGGAGTTCTTGGATGTGTAGCTCTCTGCAATAAGCAGCAGACTTAAAGCCATTAGCAAATCTGAGGGCAGGCAAAACACCCGCACTCGCTCCTAAAAGCCACTTCTCCCTCACAAGACACACTTCAGTCTCCTTCCTCGTGTCCCCAACCCTAGGAGGTACCTTTGTCAAAAAGCTGCCTTCCTTTTACTTTTTACAGAAACAAGATGCAAAGACCAATAATTTGGCATTTTGTTTCCAACCTGAGGAGTGCCAGAGGCTTCCGAGGCAGGTGAATTTCCCCATATGATGATGGCTACGTGGCAGGAATAGCCTAGAGCAGCATCACTCAGAGCATTTGCATCACCCTGTGGCTGAGGAACCACAGACAGAAAAACAGCCAACATTATTTGCACTCCTCTTGGTTTTTTCCCCACTGGAAACACACATGACATATATATAAAAGATATTAACGTATGTTCTAGCTGCTAGGGATGTTGCCAGAATGTCAGTATTTGCGTCATACTTACACTTCCAGTAACATTGTTATGTACTTAATATCACCTCAGAGCTGTGGGAAAATGCTGGAGTGGTACTTAATGGGACAGATTGTAGTAGGCAAAAAGTCAGCACCAAAAACGCCACAGAAATGGGATGGATTTCACCCAAAAAAGACAGCGTTACTCAGAAGTTGTTCAAAGCCAGAAATGCAGGCAGCAAAGACTTTGGTCACCACTTATTTTATATCAAAATACAGCAGTCCCGCTCTATAACTCATATTACTCAGAGCAGACTTATTGGTGAGGGAAATAGCAACTATGACCTGTACTTAAACCGAGGGTGGAATGAGCTTTAGCAAGTACAGAGCAACACAGGGTAGCAAAACTACCAGCACAAACACAGCTAAATGCCAGAATTAAGATCCTCTTCTCCTACAGAAGAGAATCTTTGAAAGCTCTACGGGACGAGGCCTTGTGAGCTCTTAAACAGCAAAGTGACAGCATAATCCCATTAATTACAATTTTGGCATCTCAGACATAATTTTCCTCCCAGACATGGCAATTTCAGGCTGCAAAGACAGAATTAGGGACAACGAAGTCTTGGAGAAGTAACTGCAACGCTGCATTATTAGGTATGAGTGAATTGTTTCAGAGGGGAAGTTTCAGAGAAACATTAAGGAACTCTAGAACGAGGTTTCTCTCTGCTCCTTTCTGAACTCCCCATTATTTCTCTCTTTAGGATAATGCCAGCGAATGGTGCACGGCTCATTTTACCTTCACTGTCCGAAGTGGAAAGCCTGCGTTTATGCACTCGCCGTAACTCCTTGCCGTATCGGACGCTTTTCTGGGAGCCGTCGCTTTCGGAATCTTCCTTGTAATTAACTTGTCTCTTCTGATTCCGCCTTGATCTTCTCCTCCTGGTTTCCAGGTAATCATCATCACTGTAATCTGTGTAATCAGCACTTTCTGTATAGAAAAAGAAGTTTGAAAAAGAAAGAAAGAAAAAGAGGCCATGTGCATTATTCCATTAAAATGAAACTGCACAATTTATGGAAGTTTTAGGTCAGTTCCAATAAAATTAAGTGTTCTGCAAACACGGGAGAGCCTCAGCAATCACGTCCCTCTACCTTGACCTACGCATTGGTTTCCCCCATGTGCTGCAATCTTAGAATAGCCTTTTTTAAAAGTCTTCTCACAAACCTCCCTCTTTTCGCCCTCCAGCTCCTCCAGAACATGTTGCCTTCCTGTCTTCTTCATTCTCTCACATCCTGGTGCCAAAGATGCCTCCTTTAGGATTCTTGCCAGCTGCAGCAACCCGACCAAATCCGAGCTGAGGACCGACACACGTTTCACTTTCCCTGGCAAGTACTCTCTGTCCATTGTTTCAATATAAATAAATTCCATTCTACTCAAAACGCTTTGACAATAGGTACATAAAAAAATACTGACAAGACGAAACTGAGCTCCAGGTAAGATCTGATTTTGGAAACTTTACATCGTTAACCACAGAGCTGGCTTCAATGGTTCCTACATTTGCTCAAAGCAGAAACTTTACGGAAGGAACTTACCATCATTCCCTGTTCTCCCTGCACCAACGAAGGGCAGCTAGTGCCCTTAAGAATTCATCTTATTTACATTTTCGACAGCTGAAAAGAGCTATGAATCAACTGTAGCTGCTTTCCTCGTTTGCTGTTTTTCCAAGCAGGATGTCCCTGATGGTTTGGTGCAGGGTTCTGGTTTGGTCACATACACATCCATCAGAAAACAAATGAAGTTGCATCTATGCATTGCAGAGTAGATGAGCAATCCCTTTGGACTTCTGGTTCTTAATCTTCATTAATCACAGCTTGCAGCTAGTGTTGCAATGCATTCAGGACAGGGAGACAGCAACTATTTTAAGGGTACGTACCCGTCTTCATCTGTCCACGCATTAACACTCCCTTTGGAAACTTCAAGGTAACCTATTCCAACGGGTCCTTCCAGAAGGACTTGGGAGGTAAAACACCCCGGACAGCAAGTCAACACCCTAACGTACCTAATATCATAGTTTCACAGTAACTGCTAAAGATTTTTGGCAATAATAGGACTGGATCTCAAATGAGGGGTAAACACGGAGAACAACCTTCATAAAAAGATGCTAATCACTGAAAGCTACAGAAGGAAAAAAAATCCCTCCTTTTGGTTCAAGCTGGTTCTACTGGTCTTGTCCATGGCCAGGCATTATTTTCATATTTTAAATTGTACAAACAGAAAATAAACAGGCTGAAGGACAAGTAGAAGGACGTGAATTCTTAGGTGCTCCTGTGATGCAAGAATCTATAGTGACTAAGGACCAACAAAGATAATTGTAGAAGAGAGAGATTGTGTTATACAGTTTGCCTTCAAGCCTGCCAGACAGCACAGGATGCCACTCAACAGTTCACTACAGCTGAAGGAATTTTTCTTTCACACAAAGGGAAGGAAAACGTATATATATTTTTTTTCAGAAGAAGCCTTTTTTTAAAGGTATTCAGAAGGTCTTCAAAGAGATTTAAGAAGTAAGTTTTCATCTCCATCTTTACCCTTCCCTGCAATCATGTTCAGAACAGGACGGTATGGGACACCTGTAACTGTCCAAAAAGGTGCCCTTTTGAATCATAACATTGAGCATATATTTAAGTACATATTTATTTAAAATGCCAAGGACCTAGTGCTCAGTACTAGCTTCCTTCCTGGCATTCCCAGCAGAACACTCTGAGAAGACAGAATTTTGAACACCACAGTTTTGTGCAAGTGAAACAAGTACCAAATGAAGTGGATTTTACACTTATTAATTCCAATGACAAGCAACTATTAATTTGCTTTCCAGCCAGGAAGCAGAGATGACATACAACTCAACACAGCTACTGTGAAGGTAGCTCCGTACTACTAAAACACCAAGAAACCGAGACTCTCATCCTCCCTCTCTCTAGTGCAGAGTCCTTAATAACTTTAAATTATTTAGTGCACTCACCAGACTCTCTGCTCGAGTTCTCCTCGGAATCTTCCTCTTCATCATCTTCAGAGTATCTTTTTTTGACTGTTTTCCTTCGTAACCGCCTGCTTTGCCTCATGGGCCTGGAGAGGTGGCGCCGGGACACGCGGGCACAGAACTCGGAGTCGCTGTCCTCGTTGGACGGCGGGTCCTCTTCGCTTTCATCCAGGTTTTCCTCTGATATAACAAACTCATCCTGCGATCTGTTCCAAGGGAAACCAGTTTGGGAATACGATGGGAACACGGGTAAGTCACACACACAGAGCAGGTCTTGGCTTTCACAGTAACGCACGTGGAATCAATGGAATATTGACCTGGCTGCCAGCTGAATGTGAATTCATCCAACAGGCATTTAGCAGAGAACTGAGCTGAAATTGCATGGATACACTTGAAGCGCTATTAATTGTGAGATTCCTGCACGCCCAATAATTTCCAGCACATTTAGCTCAGCTATTCCACAGAAAAGTCCTCAGCACAGTCACAAGTGAAAAATCACCAGTCACTTTATAGGGCTATATAGCTTTGAATGTTGATAGTAAAGAAACCAGCCCTCCCCTCCATTACTTTTTATTATGCCTTTATTTATGTCTTTTATATCTTTAATGTAGCATGAAGGGGCCTATTTTTTTTTCTTTTTTACATCAGGAATTCCCCAGATTGATAATGAGAAACTCCAGGGGAAGAGTTTCCACTCGTCAGTGCTGTGTTCACTATGTTCATTCACCATTTAAAGCTTCACATCTCGTATTTGTTTTCCACACCATAAACTGCCTCTTTGAGTGCTTCCTAAGACTCAGCAAAGGCCAAGAACCGATTTCCCAACCTAACTGTGAAGTTTCACACGTTCTAAAAGGAGAAATTTTACTTTTCAATTCTTTATAGGGAATTCAGGCCTAACAAATCCCACAGGACTGCTGTAGTTTCAGTATGAAACAGTGTTTTTTTAGCTCTATCTTTGTTAAAGATTTCTGCTAGAATGTTACATCAGCCAAGAGCTTGGAGCACCTCTGGCTCTAACATAACTGTGCACAGAATACCACAGCGGGGCCTCAAACACACCAATAAAATTTCTAGCACAAGTTTTGCCTACAGGAGAGGCTGGAAGATTCCAGTGCACAGATTTAGAGAGCAGATTATCCCATAACAAATTCTTGTGGCAGTTTTAGGGGCGCTGCAGAATCACAGGAACCCGCAGGTGTCAGTGACTCGTCGTGGAAGCTCAGCTGCAGACCTACCCATCACTGATCTTGAACTCATCTTCGCTCTCCTCTTCGTCCAGATTACTGTCGCTGTCCAGATCGTTCAGTCGCCGTCGTTTCTTGCGACGTGCTGCAGCAGCCCTTTGTGGTCGCTTGTTTTCCTTCCTCTCCTCCTCTAGGATTGTGGAAATGTCTTTGCCGCGGTGACCTGTGATGTTAGACATGTCTTTGCCTCTGCCAATGCCTGTCAGAGACAGAAAGGAGAAAAAAAAAGTTAATTTTTAATTCAACTTTATATTTGTTTTCCTCCAGGCCAATAATCTCAGCTTCTGTTTCCTAACCTTTTCTGTTAAGGAAATGCATTTTTTTTTGCCTTGCATGGCTTTGTCTGGAGTCTTGTTCCTAACATGCAGAGCCCCAGACGTGATCACTTGGCAATAACAAGCTCAGTGTAGAAGACTGCAGGTGAGGGTCAGCATTCTGATACGGAACCTCAACTCAACATTACACCCAAAGTTAGTGCCTTTTGAGGGGTACACACATCAGGAAATTCATCTTTGCTTCATAATACTTCATAATTAATTCATAAATAATACATCTTACAAGTGGACTCCTTAGAAGATGAAGAGTTTGAAGTTGCACTTTGACCAGGGAGCAGAGTTGCTCAAGAGCTGATTTTATGATATGATGTCTTAAAACACCTACAGTCACAGCAGGTGATTTTTAGGCTGCCTGTTTCGATCCACCAAGTTACAAATCATATAACTGAAATATTAACAATTTCATGGGAATTTTCGCCAGGCTGATTAAGGTGATGTAGAAGAAAAAAATCTGTCCAACATTTCTCAGATATTCTTGAAGAATATCTTTTTTTCCCCCCTTATGTTGCCTTAGCAGACAACAAGGAACATAATTTCACTTTATTCACAACACAGTTTAGAAGTGGTCACATATCTGAATTAACATTTTTAAGGCTTTATGGACCAATTTTTCAGTGGGTAAATTGCAGACCAACTTGTGCTCAGTTTCTAGAGGTGACGAAGGTCAGTATCAGAACTTGCCAGTGAATCTCTATTCAGAATTTAGTGAATAATTTTTAACACTTTTCTTGCAGTGCTTATTTACATACTCTCATCTAAGCATCCACAAGCTAAACTTACATATCGAGACCAAAAACTTTAACCTGGAATGCCCATTAACAAGGGAATTTATTTCATCTACCCTATGAAAAACTAATGTGTGCAGTTGAGAAGAGAGTATTACATTTGTTGCCTCTAGTATCAAAATAAATCTGGTCTCAGTATTTTATCAGCATTGCAATGAAAAACAGGTAATATCAGAAACATACCTCCTCCATCAGCCTCCTTGATATCATCCTCGATTGCTTCATCAATTGCCTCATCGAATTCATCAAACCTAAAAGCAACGTGTCATTTACTACTTTGAAGAGAACACTCAATTACATTATGAAAACACACCTCAAAAGCTAAAACTGCTCCAAGAAATCAGACTGTATGGATAATATGCTGAATATGAGATAAAATAATAATTTCTTGAAAAGGTGTTTTTATTAGTTCTACTTGCTAGCAGACTATTTATCACTGCCTGACTGTCCTAACGTTGATTTATATGAACAGGAAACCACTTAATTTTACAGAAGATACTACTGAATTTTACAGAATTTGAAAGAACTTGCGCACTTTGTTTCTTCAGTGAGGAATTCAAAG
>NW_010585704.1:0-18818 GCF_000705375.1 Tinamus guttatus
GCAGAGGATCTATGTGTCAGTCGTGGTGCAAGAGTCTCACTGCTAATTTGCAAGAGGTGCGGTGCAGATGCTGGCCTGCAGAGAGTAGGATTATGCCTTCCTGAGGGGTAGAATAAGCTCTTCTGATTATGACTTGCTATAAACACCAGCTGGCTGAAAATCAGTTTTCTTTGGTAATTCATAGGACAAAGAATCATGATGCAGGACACAGGAGAAAAAAGTCAGGGAATTCAAAACCAAAATGACTTCTTATGACAACTGGATATCAGTAAGTGTAGCCCTGAGGCCAGGCCCCATATAGAAGGAATGCAGTGTGTTTTGGAGCTTCCACGGTCTCCTCTGACCCCTGTGGCCTGCAAGAGAGGAGAGTACTGCTTCACTTTCAGTGCTTTGTTTGTGAATGGCTTCCGCCAGAACCTGCCCCTGGATGGGTGAAAGTATGGTGCTTTGCAAAATATCACATACGAGAGCTAGATGACAGGAGACATGAGTTAACCTTAATTCGCTGAGGTCATGACATGGGAACATGATCTAAATTCACAAAGGCTCCTATGTGCTTAGTCCCCTGGCCTTAAGGGATGAGATGAGGCTGATGTACTCTGTTTATGTGAGCTGGTGATTTTCCAGATGTGTATAATTCACCTTTCCTTACAATTTATTTTGTAACATTTCTTTATTCTTTCCCCTTTTGACAGCCTTGTGATAGTCACGAATCACTGGCTTGTCCTGTAGTTTACTGTTTGTACTGCCTGAATGTCTTTATCTTCAAGAGGGGCTGCAATTACTTTTATGAATTAGCAAAGATATAGGGAAGAAGAGCAGAGAGACTTTTTTTCAACACCACTACTGTGTCTGCTAACATTTTGAACTCCCAAACTTCCTTTGAATTTTAATGGAGTAGTACACAACATCTTTGCTACAAAGCAATTTCAGCTGTGGCTGTCAGAAAAACCCTCACATGATGCAGATCCAGGCACTGCAGGAAAACAAAGATGTAGAAGAAATTCTCATTTTCTATCCCCTATATATTCTTGAATTAGAGACATTATTACAAACTGGAAAGGCATAAGCAATAAGCTCACAGACAGGGACTGGTGACCTGTAATAAATATCTATGTTTCTTCTTTAGAGGTGTGAAGGATCCCCAACAGATGAGTTCTGAGACCTGATGGGATTTTTGTAAATAGCTCTGCTCAGTGTGATGATCGGATCCATGACCTTCCATGATTAAGAAAATGTAAAGGAATGTTCCAGTTTCTGTCTTCGTCAAGTGGTGAGTGAATAATGGCTCCAACTTTTCTGCTTGCCGTGTACTCTTCCCCCCATATATTTATCTCTATCTGTGGCTGAAGGAGAGAGATACAGTATCTTATCTGCCCCTAAGAAAGTCGATTGACAAGGGGTTTTTATGGAACACGTGCAAAAAAATACCATCGATATATTAGGAGGGTAAAAATTCCTGAGCTACAATAAAATTAAATGGAGTCTATATCACCTCCTGCCCTGTCTCACTATTGACAAATAGGTTGGATCAGCTTAAACGGCCACTGGTGTCATCTCTATCTGCTTACTGTTCTTCAAGAAAAATGTCTTGCTGAGATAAATGATTGCTATCTCCTTCAGAAAGGCAGAGAAGAGAAAAAAAATGAAGAAAAAAACACCTTGAATCTTTTAAACTGCTATAGCCAGTTGAATATCATATGGAAATTTTCTTAACCTTCTTTGAAAGTAGTGAAAATGCATGGATTTAAATGCTTATTCTGTAAGTAAGATAATTGACTATTTAGATTGAAGAACCTATTCCGGGAAATCTGTAGCTGCAAGAATGCTGATTCTGAAACAAAGAAGGTGTAAAGCAAAACTGCTTGGCATTGTCAAAACAGCCCTTGGTGTTGTAATGACAAGGTCTGCTGGGGAAGTGTAGAATTATTTTTTGTCGTTGTCTGTGGGGAATGTAGCTAAAGTGTGATATTTTTCCTCATTATCACTTCCAACCTCCTCTTCACTCCCTCCCCATACAGTTTTTGAACATTATATAGTACACAACAAATGAGACGAAAAAAAGAATGCAACATACCTTTCGGCTTCTCTATATTGAAGGTGGTCTTAGGAGTTTTGCTTTGTAGAGGATGCACAGTAATTTCATTTGAATTCCAAAGCTGTGTTTTATAAAAGGCAAGATGGGTTGGTGGGTCTAGTGCTTGGCTTTTCACCTTTGGTAAACCTTTTTCACAACTGAGTTTTGTAGTCTAAACTCATTCCCTCCTGAACAATGATAGTCTTCATCTTTAAAACTGCTATAGAAAATTTAATGCTCTCAAGCTGAGGGGAAAGCTAGCACAGAACCTTTTTAAAGACTGTGATTGCTAAATTCCAGATACGTCCATGATTTTTTTTCCTTTTTTTTTATCAGTTAAAAATAACCTTTTCCATTTCGTAGACAATCCTACAGACCATTTTTAGGAAATCTGCACCAATTCCCTTTAAATTGCTGTAATATTTTGAATGCAGATGCCACAAAATAGTGCAGGAAATATATATGGGGATTTATAGAACTGCTTCCTCCTTAGCACAAATGAGGTAATACTTGTGTGAAACAAACTTCAGAGTGCACCATGCATTACAAATCTGCATTGGAAAATTAGCACACAACGGTTAAGAAAACCAAAGATGGTTTTGGAACAAAGTGGAAAATCTAAGAGTTGTACTGTAGCCTCCTTTATGTACTGTAGCTTCCACCATGAATTAGAAGTTCTATTTCTTCCTATGTGCGCTAAGTCTTATATCAAAACCTTGCTTAGTTAAATTTATTAGTAAAGCAGGGTCAGAAGTTCAGTCCAGTGTTGTAGAACCCCACTATTAAATCACAGTTTGTTCTTGTGCTGTCTGTTAAAAGAAGTTCAAATCATTCCCGCCAGCCTATCTCTTGGCAGGGTACTGCTTATGCTCCTCTCATCAGTCATGAAAAGTCTTTTAGGAAGACCTTATGAGTAGGATAAGCATTTAATATAACAACAGAAAAACAAACTTTAAAGGAATAACAGCTAGGCAGGGAAAGAAACATAGGCATATGTCTTCTTGTAGACTGATAGCCATATATCTTCTTACTAGTGTACCTGATCAACAAGAATGCTCCACAACGACACACTGAATCCAAGCCTTAAACAGAATGATATCTTAAAAGAAGGAAATCCATCTAGGTGATAATGCCAACATGTTTTTAGACTACATAAGAAGAGAATCAGATTACAGGTAGACAGCAAGAAACCAAGGTTCAGTAGAAGTCTGCAAAAAGATCTGTTAAGGGGTGGGGGAACATTTAAGAAAGTTGATGTACAGTTTTCTAATACATCGGATGTCTCAAGAGCAATGATTTCTGTGTGCAAGGAAAGGTTATAGATAGTAAGATTCTGCAGAGCACCAGGCACAGAGCTGGGGAATGGTAGGCCTAGAAGCAGATGACTGGACAAGATGCCATCACACATCCAAAAATAAACAGGATCAGGTTGTAACTTTGGCTAATATCAAATAATCAACACTTGACAGAATAGAATCTGACCAATAAAAACATCCTTGTGAGGCTGGGCCTATTGTGAAAAATTGTAGTCTGGTCACCTACAAGGCAATGTTTTTGTATCTGGAGTATGAGTACAAAACAGAACTGAAATGTCAAGTTTTGCTGCCTAAATTAAGGAGATGATAGAGTGATATTTGGATTAATAAATAAGAGACAGTCCATTTTTATACCTGCTAACCAAGGATTGTTGGGAGTATTCTCTTCCTAAGAAAAACAGGTCACTTTTAGCCTGTAGAGACCAGCAGTTGGTATTACTACATTCATCAGGATGGAAGGAAAAGGAAACAGATGGAAAAGTGCTGATACTATGTGCTAAAAGCATACGAAAGCAAGCTGTAGGAATGAGCTATAGGAAACAGGTGTAGGTGTAGAGTACGGAATGGACAAAAAAGGCAGAACTTTTTAACCCAAATGTACATTTCGCACAAGCTGAAGTGACTTCAATATAATGCAGCAACGCTGTTACTAAGCAGTAGTAAGCAGTTTTCTTATTCCTTGGGTGTCTGGGCTGAAATTCAGCAGGTCTACCCTTTGCCTGTGTACTCCATTGCCAAAGAAGTGCCACAGTTCTCTGAAATATAAATTTCAACTTTCCACCAATTTGAGTAATTTTCTGAGTAGTTACACTCCTCTCACACATGACATCTATAATTGGAGAAACAAGAAACGATGTGTCTGTAGGGCAATTTTTCAAATGACAGCTTGGCCTCTTAGTGCTGGGATTGACCTTTTGATGGTGAAGGAAAGATGATAGGTAGACTGTGGATAAACAAATTAAACCAAAACTTTAAACTTTGAGAAGTGTCTAAATGTAAAGTTCATTCCTAGTGGAGTCTCGGTTCTATTCTTACTTTGAATGATCTCTTTTGCTCTTTTCTGCAGAAAATAAAAGTTATCAAGAATGTAGTGGTTGCATTAAACTTTTTTCCAGCTATATGGACTGTGTTTCTAGCAATGCGAAAGAAAAAAATAGAGATGGTCCATATGTTCCTTGGTTCATACTATAATCACCATGCATAATGTCATTTTGATTGGATTAATATTAAAAACATTTTGCCAATGTTAAAGAGCATATGAAAAAATAGATTTTTTTTAAAAAAATGTGTTAAAGTATTTAGAGATTAACTCAGGAAGGCTGTTATGTGTTTGAATTCAGTGGTCTTAAAACACTTTTCAAAAGCATTGTGAAAGTACCGATTTGTGCAAGAGAATGTTTGATGGTATGAAAAAGGAGTCCCACATTTCTCATTGAGTTTTGCATGCTATAACTACTGATCTTATCTGGATATACGATAGAAATGTTTATGACTTGTAGGATGCAAAAAAAAAAATTAAATTCTCATTATTTTCACAAATGTGTGCATGACTACATATCTTGTGAAGCTAGCTCCTGCCTTTGTGTACTGCACTGGGAGAGGAGAAGATTAACTATTAACTATTTATTTAATACTTTTTTAAAAAGAGAGAGTCTACTCATGTTGGATTATCTAACAAGATCTAAAAAGTGTGTGGTAATGGTACAGTCCTTCTGTAATTCTATAAGAAGTGCTATAGATGTCCTTTCTTCATGGCAGGAGAGTCTGCAGTTTGTCCCATGTATGCATTACAATGCAGCTAATACTTCGAAGGTTTGTAGCCACAGGTGTACTCAGCCAGGGAGAAAACCTCAGAAAAGGTTTAAAAGGGTTAAAAGTTTGGTAAGAAGTAAAGTCAATTTTAAAGTGGGGACTGGTATCATTACTTCTTTAATGGCAGGAATGAGTCAGGACCAAAATGTCAGATCTTAGACTTACTTTTTACTACAATTAGTTGTGAAGCCACCAGCACAACTGTTTTTAATAATTTAAAGTAAATTTTAGCAGAAGGTAACTGTGAATCCATATTACATTTCTGTGAGAAGCACTGTCCCACTGCTAAGAATGAATTACAGGAGAAATAAGTTTATATAAAGCAGAGGGAGAAATGTAGATGAATTTTTAATTATCTGAGTTCCAGGAGTTGATCTTCTAGTTTTTGTACCTTGATAAGAGGTCCAGGCACAGTTAACCTAGAGCAAAAGTGAGTGAAAGAGACACAGAAGAAATCCCCCATCCTTACCATTCTAGTGGAAAGAAGCTTCTCACTCTGCATGAAAGCTTATTGGATCTGGAGAAGCCTCTGAATATTGAAGAAAATCAAAAATACTGGAGAAGAGGTGTGGTGGGGGGTGGATGGCATCAGTTTTCATGAGCTTGCAAGTGACTAACTTGACTTTGCAGATCAGGAGGGTTCTTCATATAATAAGAGTGTGGCAAAGTGTGAGTCCAGCTCAGAAGTCCCAAAGAAGATGTAGCATTTATTTGGAATAAAGTTATGTTCATGAACAGGTGTGATGCTAGGGCATAAAGATGATGCAACTGAAAGTACTCCTTCCTGCCTCAAAAAAAAAAAAAAAAAAAAAAAAAAAGGGAAAAAGGAGAAATTTAAGTAAAATTCCGGTTGGTAATGTTGATCTCATAACTTGCAAAGAGCTTGTACGTTAAATATCTGGGACAATTAGAAGGTAGAGTTACATAGCTATTATGGGGAGAAAAGTACTAAATATTGAGTTAAATTTATGACACATCTTTGGTTTGATACATTCTCTGAAGGGAAAGGGAACTAAAGTAATTGAGGAAAAGTTTGAGAGTCAGAGAGGAACTTCCAGTTGAACAGATGTATAGTTAAATGAGCCCAAATATAGTATGAGCACAGCCTTTAGTAGTGTTCCAATGCATTAAAGCAGATAGGTGCTAAAAGGAGATAGTGGATTTCTGCTTTGAAAATCATTAGCTGAATAGAAGAATTGGGTATAAATACTCTTGTTCATCACTGCTGGAGAAAATGGATGGAAATTTTTATTAATCTACAACATCTATAAACATATATACATCAAATAGCTACATAAATACATAAAATGGAAACATTTACCACTATCTGTAATGGGGAAATTGTTGGTGAGATGGCAGCTGTGAGTTATTTCTCCTTAGTCTGTATTTTGTCAGAGTGGTGCCATTAGAAAGCATTCTGTACATCCCATATCTGTTTAATAAGCATGATTTTGTTATATTGTTGCTTGTATTGTTTTGGCTCGCAGGAATAAAAAATGAAAAAGCAAAACGTATTTCTGATTGTGTAGAGAATTAAGGTTTTTGTTATAATGTTGTGATTTGAAATAAGGTAAAGCAGGAGAAGAGTTGGAGAAGCTTTGAGTTACCACTTCTGTGTCTAAGCTAAGCAGGTGAAATACATACGACACATAATAAAGAGAAAATATCTAGATGTGATAGTTATACAATAAGGTGTGCCTAGAGATTAAATAGGACTGAGGTCATCAATTTTGCCTCAATGAGTAAACAAAGATATGGGGATTACTTGTCAAGGTAAAAGTTAAGAAAAATGTGTGCTAACCAACCATCAAATCCTACTGTAAAAGGCACATTAAATATTAGTGATTAGGAGTTAGTGATCCTAAATACCAGGGTAATAAAAATAATCTTTTAAAACTTTTGTGGAAAGGAAAAACTAATTTATTGTGTAGATAAAACTTTCACTTCTCTAAGAACGAATTGCTGAGAATACTACAACCCTTAGCAAACATTTACCACAAAGTCCTTCTAACTGACATGGAAATTATTGACAATTAGGCTCAAGAGTGTAGTAATTTCTAACAGTGATTTTGTATTTAAACTGTTGCCACTGCAAAACTGCAAAACTTTGACAGCACAACATCAAAGGCATCGAAGACATACAGACATACACAAGAACTGGTGAGGCAAAAAAAAAATTTGTTCTGAAAATAATGTGGTACATATCTAGGCTGAAAATGGGACTTGCGATGGTAATGCCTCACAAGAAATAGTTTTGTTGCTATGTGAAGTTGAAGGCATGCAATGATGAAATACTTTTGCACTAGGAGTAGATAAACCAAAGACACCATGCTATTTGTTTGAAAATATCTCACAAAGACAACAGTGGAACTCATCTCAGAGCAGTGATGATGACACATTGTGAGAGATGGCAAGGCTTAGAGACTAATTGAATAAAAACTTGAAAGATTTCTGTATTATAATAAATGTTAATTATAAATTGTTAATAATATCTCTGGGGCAGGAAGCTAAAAATTTATTGTAAGAACATCTGCAAGTGATGCAAAGACTGCCTTGTAATGCTTAAGGATTAGAACTCGCACTTTAAAATGACGGAGATGTAAGAGCATTGAAAAGCACAGATATTTGGTCATCTAAGTTCTACTGAAAGTTAGATACCTAAATATGTTTGTGGATCTGAGCCTAAGTTTTTACATTAATGCAAACAGCTGAAGAAGCATTTCATTTGGATATTACATAGAGCAACATGCAACAGAATATTAATTTCCTTTCCCTAGAGCAACATAATCAAAGTAAATATCTCCAGTCAAAGCTCTTTCAGAATAAAGACCTCTGTCATGGACTCACTCTGTGGCATTATTGATTAAAAAGATCCTGTAAATTTTTCCGCTAATTCATGAAGTAAGATAAATAGTAATTAAAAGTATTCTTCTCCATGCTAATTTTCATATGTGCCTACTAAGTCTGATGCATGTGTAGTACACTGTCTTTGTCATAATTAGGTAAAAGGTAGTCCCATACATTTTCTTAGAAATCCAGTAGGATAGGCATTGTGATAGGTCTCAGATGTCGTGTAGACATAGATTAATTTAAGCTTTGACAAGCTGCTCAGGAAGCACGAGAAGCTTCCTATTAAGGCTGAAGATTTGAAGTTTGGCACTGCTATCGTTTGTCTTTAAATAAAAGATTTCTTCTTCCATACATAATTTCTTCCATCATTTCCACTGATTTTTGCTGCTTATCTCAGTGTTAGCATAACTGTTGGATTGCTCATGACTGGTTGTATAGGAAGAAAAATATTATTATTCCTGTTGCTGTTACTTTTATTTGAAACTGCCATTGGTTACTGTTTGAGTAAAACACAGCTTTGGAATTTTTAAGGTTGTGAGACAACGTGAGGCAATGTGAGACAACGGTCAACTGTGTCAGTCTTAAAACATTAACAGCCTGTCTAACTTAACTTCTAGAAAGTTTTGTTTTGCAGAAGGTGGCAAATCTGTTACAGTAGGTGGTAGGCAATGGGGAGCAGAAATGAAGTTTCCCGGGGACACACGAGTACAGAAGCTGTGATTAGATCTGAGAGAGAGGTATCCATGTTGAATTTGAAGTAAGATCACCAATCACTCTTACTCATTTGAGTTGAATCCCAGCTGACAACAGTGCTGCTATTGGCATGATGTTTAAGATGTAGTACGAGGTTTTCTTTTGCAGCCATATCTTTATTTGGATACAGCAGCAAAGTTTTTAGCTGAACATAGAGTAATGTTTCTGTCTTTTCCTTGTTTTTATTGCTCTTTTGTCTTCCATCTGGCTTCCAAGCTCTCTACCTGTCCTACATTTCACATCAGACACCTTAAGAGAACAGGCTTTTAGCGGCTTTTAGAAGACTGCCAAATTTCATATCCATTATTTGCTTTCCATTTGGTACGAACTATTGGGACAGTCATTACAATAAAATTCAATTTTTCAATTTGTTTATCTCTAGTGATTCCAAAGTACCTCATTTGATTTATGGAGCTTTGGCTCTGCTGGTACACCTAGTCCAAAATCTTGATGGCATTGGTAGTAGCATGTATTTTAATTTATTGGAAAATAGATTTTACCTGAAATTCTACTATTCTTCTCTCTGTTGTCATACTGATGGAAATGGGGACTAAACAGGGCTAGTTTTGTCCCTTTGAAATATAGTAATATGCTAGTCTTTTTTTTTAAAGTCTGAATTTTTCTTTCATATATTTTAACACTGATAATCTTTAGGGAGAAGTGCTACAGTCCTCATTCAGGAAAGACACTCATTTTCTGAATGAATAGGAAAAGCAGGATTTGAGGTAAATTCCTGGCTATATTGAAGTCTACAAGAGGATTTCCATTGACCTGGAAAAGCTCTGTGTGGATCCTGTTTCCCATTAATGACATCTGGATAGTATACTGTGCAATTATCTTTTCATGACTCAGAGTGCACCAACTATATCCCCTCAAATCTTGAAAGCAGTACGTTTTTGAGTAAGTCTGTCCAGATAGTCCTACTGTGTTTCTATCCATTAAAAAGTCCTGTGCTTTCAAAAATATAGTGTAAGGTTAGATACAAAGTCCAGGTTGTCACAAAAATTGATTAATTTTGTCCCAGTTCTCATTTTCTCAACAATCTTTATCTTATGAACGGATGAATGTAATTTTACCCTGGGTTCTCTTTGCAATCTTAAGATTGTCACAAGAATGGATTGGGTGTCGTTTTCTCTTCTTGTTACAGTCTTTGTCATGAGTTCTCACAGACCTTTAATGCTTGATATGTTCTCATTCTCATTACATATTCTCATTCCCATAACAAAGATTATAATGAGAGAAGAAAATGTCATAAAATTAATCCATTCTCATAACAGACTGTAATGAGGACAGAAAATGGAACAAAATTAATCCATTCTCATAACAATGTGAAGATTGTAATGAGAACAGAAAATGGCATGAAATTTATCCTTCTTGTGACAATCTTAAAATTGTACCAGGGCAGGAAAGGATACAAGATTAACTGGCCCCCAAGAGAAAGGCTAGAACTAGAACCGAATATCTTAGCAAAGTAATCTGTTCTTGTGACAACACCTAAAAATGTAATTCCATGACTGTGTGGACATGCCATATGTAAGTCCCTAACCACTTTAAAGTCCCTTAAAATAGGCTGAGACTTAAACCTTAATTGCCATGGAAGACTAAAAAAATATATGTATATAGCTTGTATATAGCTTAGACATTGTGGTGAAAATTCTGGTTCATAATTAGAAACAAGGAAGTAACATCATGTAAGTAAGTAACAGAGAAGTTAAAGTACAATGATGTGGCAAACTTTGAAAACTGAACACAAAATTATTTTGTATTGAAAAAGTGGTCCAGTTAATTCAGGAGGTGTTTTTGGTCTTGGGGATTGTCCTGTAGTGCATTAACACATCTCAATCCCTATGTACATGCAGGACTTCATTCACAAAAGAATTCAGTCATTTAATGTCCATTTTATGGACCTCAGTCAAAAGTTCTGACCCACAAAACTCTCCTTATCTTTCCACTTTTGGCACCTAGAGATATCAGAAGATCTCATTTTTCTGCACCTGAGTGGTTTTGGGCATGCTTGTGGGTGTGTCTGGGCCTTACCTTGACAGTCCCCAGAAGATCGGAGAATTGAGGTACCTCCTCCCTCTGATCCTGTTGACTAGCTTCTGATGCAGCCCTCTGCTTGCCATGGATCCCCTTCCAAGGTGTTCAACTCCCCCTCTGTGTCCTCAGGCTCAGACTAGGCTGCTAATTCAGGTTGGTAGATGCTGCTCCGGCAGAACAACATGAAGAGAGTTAGGTAGCGTAACATTCAGTTTGGCAGAGTACACATCCCTTGGAGGAACTCATCTCATACTCCAGTCAAAAAATGGTAATCACTAAGAAATGAGTGTTTACCAAAAATTGCCTTTTAGGGGCATAAGCATGCTTTAAAAACATGAAGAAAATATGTTTTAATTGTAATTTATACTACATTAAAATTAAAATACTCTTCAAGTCTTCTCAGAATGTAGTAATCCTTATTGATATTTTGCTTTAAAAACACTTAATGCTCTTTTTTAAAGTTCTGGCTCCTTTTTTTCTCATCCGCTTTATGAATATTCTGGACAAAATACTCAACTCATTATAATCCTCTCTGATTTTCTGGAAAGTAATTGTCTTTGTGTGGCCTCATGCATGAAAATGAAGCCATTGTCTTAGACTCCTATCTATTCCATTTAATAGGGTACACTCTCTTGTGAGCTATTAATATTCTGTTGTCCCCCGAGTATTGATCTATCCAAGACAGAGCTATGGTGTTGAACTCCCGCTAGCTTTTATTTTTACCATGACAAACACACGCTCTTTCAGCTGGGTATTTTTGTTCAGTGTTGTTCTCACATTGTTTTCTGAAAAATGTGACCACAGATGCTTTCCCATCATTTAACTCTCAAGCATTTGCAACCTGTAGCATCCTGAGTATGTAGTTGTGTAGTGTACGTGGAGGCTAACTACTCTTATGCAAACTTACTTGCCTCGTAATATAACCAGCACTTTCTTCATTAACCTATGTAAATTAAAGTAGTAATAAGCAGAGAGTTATGGCAATTATGGTGAGTTATTTCTTCTTTGTGTCATCCTTTTCTCCATTCAGACTTGCATTTTCTTTTGGAGTGACTTAAATTTGCTTAGTCTGATAATGAGCATAAAGAGTTACTATTGAATTTTGAAGCATAATCCTGTGTGTTTCTCAATATCTTTCCCTGCAGGAACAGTTCCTTGTTCACACTCTTAGTATTCTACTCTTCTTGTCTACTCAGATCAAAACTTGTTTTTCAATGAAGTCTGTGAGAATTCCTTGCCTATGCCTTATCTTTCCTTACCTGAAATGTGAGCTCACTGAGCACTCACTTAATTTATCTAATTAAATTAATTACTAAACTACCATGTGCATGTGCTTGTTTTTCAGACGCTCTCACTTTTTAGCAGGTCTCAAACAATAGTATTTGCTAGCTCTTCCTTCACCTCTGAGGTTCAGGAACTTCAAAACTTCCATAAGAACTGAACGGAACTATACGTTTATGGTAAACTCAGTATCTACTTGAGAAAAGGAATGACAATAAAATGACTGAAGTTTAATCCAGAAATATATTGTTGGAATGATTTTAAAGGGTACATAATCTAGAAGTGACAGATCTTTGTAACAGTTCCATCTGTTTTTAGTTAGTTTTCACCACCGTCATGTGGAGTGCATTCCAACTGGGGAACTTCTATAAGCCACCTGGCAATAAATTCTATGTATTTTATACCATTTACTGAGAAATTGTAATGGCTTCTGTGCATGGAACTAATTCAGAATTCAGTGCTAAGCAAAGTAAGTTCTAATGAATGTGTTATATGTAAATACGTATGTTTCATAAATGATATAATTTGGGACATAGTTTATGATTTCACCTTTTATGGCCTTACAAAATGTACTGTGGGAACTGGTAACCCACAGGAGCATTACTCTTTTTCTTCTCATATTTTATCATTATTTCTTTGTAAACTGTTGGACTACGTATGCTCTTAGAAGTTAGAAAAGGTCTGCTTTTGAATTCTGGAGCTCTAGAGCTTCTGGAGCTATAGAACTTTCCTCTCTGTCAGACAACAATGTGACTCAGTGTAAAGTCACGTTTTACCAATAAAATATTCATTTGGCAGTAGACAGTTCATAAATGCTTAAGGTTGGAAGGGACCTCTGGAGGTCATCTAGTCCAACCCCCCTGCACACACAGGGACACCTAGAGCACGTGGCACAGGACTGCATCCAAGCGGGTTTTGAAGATCTCCAGAGAAGGAGACTCCACAGCCTCTCTGGGCAGCCTGTTCCAGTGCTCTGTCACTCTCACTGTTAAGAAATTTTTCCTTAAGTTCCTATGGAATTTTTGATGTTTCAGTTTCCGGCCATTTCCTCTAGTCCTATCAGTGGCCACCACTGAAAAGAGACCATCACCGTCCCCTGCATTCCCTCCCTTGAGGTATTTATATACACTGATTAGACCCCCTCTCAGCCTTCTCTTCTCCAGGCTGAACAGGCCCAGCCCCCTCAGCCTCTCCTCATAGGGCAGATGTGCCAGGCCCCTGATCATCCTTGTAGCCCGTCGCTGGACTCTCTCCAGCAGCTCCACATCCCTCTTGCACTGTGGAGCCCAGAACTGGACACAATACTCCAGATGCGGCCTCACCAGGGCTGAGTAGAGGGGCAGGATCACCTCCCTCGACCTGCTAGAGATGCTCTTCTTAATGCAGCCCAGGATCCCATTGGCCTTCTTGGCCACGAGGGCACACTGCTGCCGTCCCTGTGGATGGCAGCGCAGCCCTCTGGGGTATCAGCTACTCCTCCCAGTTTGGTATCATCAGCAAACATGCTGAGGGAGCACTCCGTGCCTTCATCCAGGTCATTGATGAATAAATTGAACAGGACTGGACCGAGGACTGACCCCTGGGGGACACTGCTAGCTACAGGCCTCCAACTAGACTCTGCACCACTGATCACCACTCTCTGAGCCCTACAATCCAGCCAGTTCCTAATCCACCTCAGCGTCCACTCATCTATCCCACACTTCCGGAGTTTGCCCAAAATTCATGACTTATTTATGAATAGGTATGTTTTATGGAGTGCAGAGTTAACTCTAGTCTTTATAGCAGACAAATACTAAAAGGAAAAAAGATAGGCAGTAGTCACATTGGCCAGTGCAGCTGCCAATCAGTGCATGTAAATACCTTACATTTTGCTTCTCACAATAATAGAGTACTTGACATTTGGTTGCACTGTATTCTGTAACCAATAGGTTGACGTAAGGTTTGAGAGAGGTTTGAAAGACAAGGAAATTCAATATTCTCTATAATGGTGTGTATATGATGATTTTCATTATATATTTAAATTAACTGTATTGGATTCTTTTCCCAGCAATATATATATATATATATTACACCTTAAGCAGCCTCCCTCACAAAATTGTAATGCAGTGAGAACCCTAAGGCTCTCTTACACAGCCAAAGCTTTTAGATTTTGGGCAGCTGATTCGTGATTAACAATAACATTAATGGAATTATGGATGATGGAATTAACAATTCCATCATCTTCGAGAGGTCATGAAGGGTGTGAGAGGTGCTGAAGGACTGGAAGAAAGCCCATCACTCCAGTCTTCATAAAGGGCAAGAGGGAGGACCCAGGAAACTGCAGGCCAGTCAGCCTCACCTCCGTCCCTGGAAAGGTGATGGAGCAGCTCATCCTAGAGACCATCTCTAGGTATGTCAAGGAAAAGAAGGTGCTCAGGAGTAGGCAGCATGGATTCACCAAGGGAAAGTCATGTTTGACAGACCTTACGAGCCTTCTATGATGAGGTGACTGTCTGGATGAACGATGGGAGAGCCTTGATTTCAGTAAGGCTTTCGACACAGTCTCCCGTAACATCCTCATAGGGAAGCTCAGGAAGTATGGACTGGACGAGTGGACAGTGAGGTGGATTGAGGACCGGCTGAATGGCAGAGCCCAAAGGGTGATGATAAATGGTGCCGAGTCTGGTTGGAGGCCTGTGACCAGTGGTGTCCCACGAGGGTCAGTACTGGGCCCGGTGCTGTTCAGCTTGCTTGTTCAACCTCATGAGGTTCAACAAGGATGAGTGCAGAGTCCTGCACCTGGGGAGGAATAACCCCAGCAGCTTCACAGAGAGGGATTTGGGAGTCCTGGTTGACAAAAAGTTAACCATGAGTCAGCAATGTGCCCTCATGGCCAAGAAGACCAATGGGATCCTGGCCTGCATCAGGGGAAGCATTGCAAGAGAGGTGATCCACTCCCTCTACTCAGCTCTGGTGAGGTTGCACCAGGAGTAGTGTGTGCAGTTCTGGGCTCCCCAGGACAAGAAGGACATGGCGCTTCTAGAGCCATGCTGTGTAGAGCCACGAAGATTATTCAGGGACTGGAAAATTTGTCGTATGAGGAAAGACTAAGCGAGCTGGGCCTGATTAGTCTGGAGAAAAGAAGGCTGAGAGAAGATTTGATTAACATGTTCAAATACCTGAGGGGTGATTGTAAGGAGGTTGGGGCCAGGCTCTTCTCTGTGGTGGCCGGTGACAGGACAAGGGGCTGTAAGTTGAAACACAGGAAGTTCCTCCTCCGTAGGAAGGAAAGAAGTAAGAACTTCTTTCCTGTGAGGGTGGCAGAGCCCTGGAACAGACTGCCCGGAGAGGCTGTGGAGTCTCCTTCTCTGGAGATCTTCCAAACCCGCCTGGATGCCACGCCGTGCCCCGTGCTCTAGGTGTCCCTGCTTGAGCAGTGGGTTGGACTAGCTGATCTCTAGAGGTCCCTTCCAACCTTAACCATTCTGGAATTCTGTGATATAAGTGCACAAAATAATTAAATACATTTTTAGAGTTTTATGCTAAGTGATCGCCCTTGGCCAGGTCACTTGCTGGCCAACTAAGTGAACATTTATTTTCAAGTTTTAGCAAAATATGGAAGGTTTCACATTCTCTAAAGAACATGAACTGAGTATTTTTTTGGCGTCAACTGCAATTATGAAGAGGAAGTCCTAGGAGCCCAATCAATCCTTAATGTGCTAGTCTTGTAGTGCAGGCTTGTATTATCCCAGAATCTGTGCAGTCACTTCAACTTGTTCAAAATGCATGTTGACCTGTGGATATGGAATAAATCTGAGATGGGCAGAATTTACAATCGCATAGAACAAGGCCAGTATTTCACCCCCTTGAAGCCAGTGTGTAGCCCTGGAGTGGCTATTTCCATGGGAATTTGGGACGAGCAGCAACAAATTGTTCAGCTGTGTTGCCTGAAAATATTAAATATAAATTATTACTGTTGGCAAAGTCTAATAGGAGTGATGGTTTATTGTCAAAACACTATCTCTGTTACAGTGATATGTAGGGGCTAGAAAAAATGGTTTATGAAAAGATTCAGCTCAGTACTCATGCTTTCATGTGTTGTGTTCACTTCTGATCTGGAGATAACGCTGGGAGCCTTTCTCAGGGCTTCAAAGATTCTTATCCAATTCGTTCTATACATTTATGCCCAGGGCCCAATTATATCCTTGCTTCTTTTATATTACATTAATTCCTATTCACCTATTGTTATAGCTATCAGATTATTTTTACATGGGAATAGGAGTTGCTCACTCAGTAGTTATTGATCTGCTTTCTGGTTTGATGAGAGGTCTGTGAGGAAGCGAAGCCCCACTGGTCTGATCTCAGCAGGATGCACCTTTGCCTTTCCCAAAGCTTGAGTCTGGCTGGACGCCCTGTTCAGGTAGTGGTGAAGTTTCGACCTCCATATGAACTTTCTTGAAGTCTGGAGATACTCTCATATCCAGGATTTTGGATTGCATCCAACTCTAATCCTATTATTTACTTCAGCCATTCAAAGATCATCTTATCTGTCAAATAACTATTTAGAATGTGTTTTTATGAATAAATCGGTTTCCTACAGAGGTGCAGGGACTCAACTGAATTTCGTATGATTCTGTTTATATCTCTATACATGTTAGTATTAAACTGAAAATTACCAGTTTGGCCAACAGATTCTGTCTGCTGCCCATTTTTTTGTTACTTCAAATACAATCATATTTATTCTGAATTAATTTCAGAAGACGCAGAGTACATAAACTGAAAAGGATCACCTATCTTTTAATGCTGGCACTAGAAAAGGGACTGATACCTGAGGAGGGAGAGGATGGGATAGGACTACTACCCAACCTCACAGGACCTCCATAATTTATTATACCGTTCCCTCAGTTTTAGGGTCTGAGTGGGCACAGTAGTACTCTCTTCTCAGGTTATTTATTTAGTCTGCTTTAACACTTTCACACTGATAGCAAGACAGCTGGGACCTGAGAGTGCACTTTGAAAACTGGATTCTCAGTAAATTCTCAGCTCTGTAAATCTCCCAAATTCCGGCAATTCAAAGAGGATTAAGACTTACCTCACACAGAAAGGTAAAAATCATAGTCTTTCTTTCTCATTAATGTCTCCCAGCTATATGGGAGTGCACCAGTCCTGAAAACGTATCCCATTAATCGTATGCTGGAAGTCACTGGGAGAGGCAACTACTTCAGGCAGGCTTTTCTGTGCAGCTAGTGATTTCTGGAGGTTTTATGACTGGGAAACCAAAGAGATTTTATAGGGTTATGCCTTTCTCCTGGAAATTAGGACAAAATTTAGGCACCAAAATGCCTTCAGTTAGTTGCTTCTTCTCCATAGAATGCTACAGAACTGTTCTTGTTTTCAAAGGAGTTTAAGTGTGGTATTATTTAATATTCTTGTAAACATATTTCTTAGCATTTCCTGAAGTTTTCAGAAAGATGCTGAATCATTTGCAGAGGCAGTTGGCCTCTTTTACTAAAAACATTGCCTTAGACAACATTTATGTCTTTTTTTTTCCCGCTTCCTTTTGATTTGAAGAGGGTGATTAGGCTATAGTTCAAGTGTGTCTGAGCATCTGTCTCTGTTCACCTGATTTGGGATGCAAATTGGACACTTAGAAATATTGCTCCTTTGGTTCAGTTTATGTGAGGGCAAACTAAAAAGGAATGAGACCCTCAGATCTTTTCAAATGTATTTTTTGTCCATAACAATGTTTAATTAACTATTTTTATGTAATATCTTTACCCAGTTCTGAAGATTCAGGTTTTTTTGCAGGTGGATTTTTAATTTGAGCTCGGTATTACAGCTGCATGGACAAGAATAATGACGCCAGTAAGTTGAAATATCGGTAAATTGTTACAGATCTCCTGGGCTCTCAGTTTTGGGCTAACTAAGGGTGACATAATCTTAATTTTTGTAAAATGAAGTAAAGCTTTCTCTGGTTATGTTCTGCCAATCAGTTATAATATTGGCAGCAGGACTAGTGGTGGGAATAAACCTTTAACACCTCTGTGCTAACAGCTCTTAGCTTCAGACAGCTCACAATGCTGTCTGAAGCATCCCCCCCACCCACAAATCATGTAGTTGCTACAGCTAAGCTATGGTTAAAATGCCAGCATTTTATGCGACAGTCTGAGGTAACTGTTGGTAAAGATTTCATTTTTAATGGTGATGCTTTTAACTCTGCTCTCTGCAGAGCCCTTGCAAGTGGAGTTAAAAATAGTGCTGCCATATGGATTGTTAACCTGAAGGTCATAATAACGCTTGCTTTCTGGGGAGCAAGGCAGAAGTTTTTTTGTTGTTGTTTTTTTTTTTTTTTTTTTTTGCAACAGTAGCTGAAAGTGTTGAAAAGGCTTCAAGTCACTGCACTGAGACACATACAAACCTGCTTCCAGCCATGTTAAAGTATTGTCTGTTTTAAGACAGGGGAGAACTTTAAAACCTGGCTCCAATCCTCAGCTGTGCTGACAGGTAGCAGATTTGCCTCTAATTCAGCTTTGCACTTCCACTGCACATCACATTCTAGGGCTCACCATTGGACATGCATCATTTAGGACTGCCAAAACCCACCTTGTCCTGGAGAGATTTCTTCCTAACAGTTCTGCGATTACCAGAAACCCTTTTTTTTTTTTTTTTTTTTTTTTTTTCCATTTGTTTTTTAAGTTTCGTTGTGTCTC
>NW_010585704.1:18832-36522 GCF_000705375.1 Tinamus guttatus
TTTTGTCCTTAAAATAATGAAATGTTAAAGGAATAGAGGAATCCTTTATATATCATATGGCTGTCACAGAAAAGTCAGCCTGCTATGAAGCCAAAGAGCAACACAATAAGGAAGAGCTAAATAAAGAGTAATATTTAATTCAGACATAAAGTCAAGGAGGATTTGTAAGCATTTACATAAAAGAATGCTATAAACTTGAAGGCTGACAACTAACAAAATTTGTACGTTCTCAAGTACATCATAGCCTGAAAGCCTTAATCTATTTCAGCTAGTAGAAGTTGGTGAGAAAGGAATGTTTTCCAGTCTTTACCTATATACATAGAAACATTTCCTTCAAAATGTTTAAAGCTGAGGAAGAAACTCTGTTCATCACAAGGCTCTGTGTGAAAGTGGGATAGAGCTCTCTGGGCTAACTGACAGCATGAGCATTAAGGGATAAAATAATAAAACTATAGTGTTGTTAGATGTAGTATAGGAGTTTGCATTTATCACAAATTAACTTTAAATTATTCATTCCAAAAGCTCAATTGATTAATGAGAGAATCCCATTAAGAGAGGCATACAAATTGAAAGTGAAATTTGGCAGTTTATTCAAGGAGAGGTAAGTCTGCTGTAAAATAAAGTGAAGAAAAGTCCAAAATGTAGAACCTTATGAAAACTTTCAGCCTTAGCCATATGCTGAAATCCAGGTCTGAATTTGTCCCACTCCAATTTGATCTGTTTTGTCATTGAGCAGTAGGCTGCTTGTACTTGCTATGGAAGTGCATATTTTACTGCATTTAAACACACCATTCTTCTAATTCAGATTGCTTTGCCTAGTTTCTTTCTGGCAGGATGAGGGCAAGATGAAAGAAAAGGTGGTCCTGCTTCAACAACATAGGTTGTTGTATTCTTCTAGTTTGGTTGTTCTTCTAGTTTTAGTGCAGAGTGCTCTGTCAGTGCCAGAGTTCTTCATTCAGCTGCTCCCGAACTTCCAGCCAGGTTAACTTTTTTGCGGTACCATGGTTGGGGTGGACAAGCATTCCTGTGCAATGCAGCATCCCATTGGATTCCAGCACGTGGTGAAGGATGGGGCTTAGACCCCAACATGGCATTCAAGGCCCAGGACAGCAGCCATGTAGCACTCTTGCCAGAAGCCCATGACTCTGTTATAAGGGCGCTGCTCTCAGATGCTGGTGAGATGTTGCTTGCCCACCACCTGTGTCCCACTTGGAGATTTGCTTTGACTGAAGCACATTTGTGATGGTTAGTGCAATGTGTATGCAGACAATTCCTTACTTTTCCTTGGATCTCCTGTGAGAAGGAGATGCCTGGATCTGCTGAGAAGAATGAGGCTGAACAATAATAAGGAGGAGTTTCTTCGAATCCGCTGACTTGCACTGGCTGCAGTGTGCAAGCCTCAGTCACCCACGTCCTGAGCACAAGCTACCTCAATCAGCACAAAACAGACATGCACAAAGTCAGTGAATACTTTGAGATTTTCAAAGTTCCTGGAGAAGAAAAGCAACAATCATAAACTGAGAAGCAGTTTTTTGTTATTTCAGATGCCTTTACTTAGTGTAACTATCAGAGTGGGTGTCATTTGGTCATACGAGCTGCGTGGTGAGAAACGAATCTTACTTTATTTGATCCAAACCATGGAATGCAATATTGTGAAGCTCTGAAATAACTGTGGATGTTAAAAATGGCAACAATAAGTTCGTTTTCAAATTATGACCATCAAGGAAACTTATATGATGTGGAATGTAGGAAACATCATGTAAAGCAAATTATTAAGCTTCAGAACTCTCACATATTAAAGTCTCTCTGTTGTGTCATGAAAGACCTGGTATTAGGTAAGCCCCATATAGTGTGATTGAATGTGTTCAAAGAAGAGCTGAAAATGATGATAAAAAGGCTGAACTGGGAATAAAGACTGAATGTGAAAACTTTCTGTAAAAATTGAATTGTGCCGAAGTATTGTAGCTTAAAGAAAAGGTGAAAAAGAGAAAAAAAAGAGAATAAGAGATATATATATAAATCAAACTAAAACACTCCTGATAGAAAAGAGTGTATGGCAATCAATAAAAATTACACTTTGTATTCACTCAAAGATGGGAGAGATCCAATTAATGTTTAACCTCCTAAGAAAGCTTTAAAATCAAGATTTCATTCTCTTCGAATGAAAGAGTTTTCATATAATTCTACCAGAGAAGGTTTAATAACCACTGCATGGGTATTAGTGGAATATACCAGTTGCTAAGCTACTGCAAAACACCTTTTTTTTTTTTAATTTTCCTGTTTTTAAGAATTTGTTTTCTATGGTGCGCTGGTAGATTGGTTTTGGGAGTATTTATAAAGTCTATTCAGGAGTGTTTGTTAGTGTGTGCACTGATACTTTCAGGCTACACATGGGAGAAAGATCTTGTCATCTTTCCCAACAGTTCATAACACAGAAGATCGAAGCAGATTCTGGCCTTCAACAAATTAATAAAATACCTGAAACATTCAGAAATGATTTGCATCTAATAAGTAGGCTCTTAAAAGTCTTTTTTCAATCTCTGTGGCAAACGGAGGGAAGCAGCCTTTGGATTTGGGGGCGAATAGTAACAAAAATTAGAGTCCTTTGACCACTTCTTATCACGTATGACAACAGTCGTATCAACATCTATTGCAGTTAAATTATGAAGTGTATCCAGTGCTGTAGCAAAATAAAATACAAAACCAAAACCAGCAACAACCAAAAATGCAGTCACCGTTGCTGTTATCCATTATTAATAAATAAACAAAAGCAGGATTTTGTCTTTTAATTTCACTGTAGACTAAGAGGTCATTTTCAGTAAGTCTATTTTCACTGCCAGGCTGAATTTTATCTATTTTCCTTTGATTCCCCATTATTGAAGTATCTGAGCATTTCACAAAATCTATACAGCCTCAGAACATCCTTATGAGTTAAGAAACTGCCATCATCGCCCTTGCTAAGGGAAAAGAGCACTTACCAAGTTAATTGGGAATAGACTCGAATGCTTTGTATTGATTCATTCTTTTGGTAGGAATAGCAACTAGACATGTGGGAAAATGTTTCTTTTTAAGTCTGACATTTTATCCTTTTTGCTTTCTTTCTTCCCAGTTATCCTTGGATAGTTTTGAAAATAGGAGCCCACCTAAATGTAGATTGACCTATATATACCAAGGAGTTACTTAGTTTGTGGTACTTACTGGCTGCTGCTGCTGCTGGACTGTGGCAGCCCCTGTATATGTGAGATTTGATTTTTGAGGCAGTACTTGACCTGGTGGCATCGGGATGTAGATCTCACATGTTGGACCATTGCTGGAAGCATGTCTAGTGACAAGCCACCAGCTCATTTTCTCCATTAGCCACAAGAAGGAGGGTGATGTCCTCACACCATGCCCCTACCCCTCATCCTTCCTGCCTCATTTCTGTCCACCTCTTTCTGGGCAGCTAGTTTCTCTCAGTGAGGAACTAGTCCTGACGCTACATCCCCTACATCAGGAGGACATAAAGAGATGCTCCTAAGCCTGGATAGACTTCAGGATTTGATTCAAATTGTCCTATGATTGTTTCAAATTATTCTGTGATTGCTTGAAAGAGAAAATAAGATACAATATTTTCTTAATATGAAACAAAGCAGGGGTTTGGTGCTGAATGTATATGACCTGATTTCTCATCCCTTGTGTTGCAGCACAACTTCTGAAAACATATTTTTCTTATGAAGCATGTATTTTATTGTTCTTGTGAGTTCATAGCTCCTAAGGGCAACATTTTACAGGAACAGAAAATATCTGAGGCCAAGAAAAACAAGAATGGAATTTCTGTGAGAAAAAAAAATATATATCCACGACACTCTCAAACTTTGAGACTCAAGTATCTGTGGATTTTTAAAGGCTCATTTGCTACAGTTATATGCAGCTTATTTGCTGTGCTCACCCTACCACTGTTGCTCTCGAATCTTATTTTTCTGTGCCTGGGTGAAGCTGGACCATCTGTCTTGGGAGTTTGGTAAGCAGCTACCGCATTGCTATATCAAAGACACCGATTCCTGCAGAGCAAAGCTGTTTAAATGTTTCACTTGTACATGACAAAACTTTGCAGACCAGACCATGAAGAAGTAGAAATCCTTGCCACAAATCCATTTGCTATTGATCACACAGGGAGCTGGCATAGGCGACTGTGCACCATTGGCCTAATCTCAGGCAAATTTACACACAACAAGAGCCTCTTCTATCATCCAAGGTACAGCAAGATACATTAAAACTAACAAAGCAGAAAAGGGGCCTGAAATTGAAGCAGTTTTTAAAATGACAGTTTAATGAAAGCTGTGTGAAAATACTATCAGTCTGATGGAAAACATCTGTCCTTGGTGATTCTGAGATGATGGAAGGCTGCGAGGTGCTCCTGGCATTTTTACTCAGCTATGGTTGTATCCGTGGTGGGTCAGGCGTAAATGGTTTCCTTGCGGTGCCGGCTGGACGCTGACATGAGCTCACAGGTCGTCTGTGGCAGCCGCTTGGCCTCTCGGGGATCTCTTTGTAAGTGATGGGTGTCCTTGTCTATGGCATTATTATCAAGGTGCAACTTTCTTTGTTAATTTAAGGAAAAACATGGGAATGTGAAACAGGTCTCCTTATCAATCTCTTCCCTTTCACACTGGGCATTTTGCATGCCGTGGTCCTGCTTGGAGCAATCCAGCACGGCACCCGCAAACCGCTGTAGCTGGCGGCACCCGCACGTTTCTTGCTGCTTTGCATTCACTTTTTACACCCTCACATCAATAGTGTCTCACTGCCGACATGTACATAAAATCATTTGCAATCTGAGCAGAGCTGTGGTCAAGGGTATGCCATCACTGCTGGTTTAAAATCCTCTGATATAGCTTGACAGAGCACGTTTGCTCCAGGCAGGTGGCACAGAGGGTCTCTGATGCCATTTTTTTCTTCCAGAATGTAAAACTAATTGGTCATTTTTTTGTGTGTGATCCAAAAAGAAAGGAAAAAAAAAGAAAAATCAAGTAAGAAGTTTGCAGCGAGTTAAAAGTGACTGAAGTAAATACTGCTAGAAAATGTACCTGTACAGATGATTAGTCTGTGATTTTTAATAGAAACACTGGAGAGAGGGTACTAATCAACAGAGAAGAGGCTGGGATTTCCCCTCACTTTTCTGGAAAAGTGCTGGAATCTAAATTTTGATGAGGTGGTATCCATAGTTTTATAACATACCTTACTTTATCCATTCCTGCATACATTTCCCTGAACTTCACCGAGGTTGGTGGTGAGAAGAGACATGAAATACGAAGTCAGGGAAAAGCAGAAGGCAATAAGGGTAGCATGATTTAGGTAAAATATATGCTGTATGTTTTGTTTCAAAAAAAAATGTTATTGTCATACCTTAAACCATGTTTATCTCCTGACTTCTAGGCTTATGTTCAGATATACCTTTTTTTTTTTTTTTTAATTTACAGGCCTGGTTTAAGGAAATACAATTCTGTATGAATTTGAATGTTACAGTATTCTCTGAGCAAGAAGTCTTATCCTCTGGGATTGGCTGTGTTAGAAGTCCTGGTCATCTGGTCACTTCTATTAACTAATGAGTTCTGGTTCAAAGATGTTGCATGCTCCCCTTTTGAATATGGTGTGATTTTCAGACTCCTCCAGCCAAATGGAAATTTGTGAACTCCTCAGAGAATGTTTCTGAAGCCTTAAAGTGCTGCCAGCTCAGCACTTCAGTTTCAGTCCCTGGTGAATATATAAATGTTTACAACTGACATGAGAATACAATCTCCAGCATTTAAAATATAGATTAAAATCCAAGGATCACTGAAATCAGTGATCAAGCAAACTTCAGAGTGGCAGTATTTCAAGTAGGAAGCTTAACAATTTTTTACTACTTTCTTAATATAGCATAATAAACAAAAAATTGTAGAGTCTAAGGAAGGTAGGTCACAGTGCAGGTCAAATGCAGAATATTAGTCTGCACTAGTGAAGTTAATATTACTGATAATAGTGGGACAGAAGTTTCACTGCATTCAAGAGAAGCCTTGACAAAGACCAAAAACTAATACAAGGCAGAACAATTACGTGAGCAATAGTTATCTATAAAGCATAATCAGGAAACTAATCTGTGGGACAAACCTCTAATGATTATCGTAACAAAGGATGAATACACTTACAGACAGCTGAAGTTTTTTCTCTGTGAGTAGGTATGGAGCAACAGAGAGAGAAAAGTACACAGGTACATGCTTAGGCATATATACATGAACTTTTGAAACTGTAGGAAAATATAGTAAATTCTGAATAGTCTTTGAAATGAATAGTCTTTGAAAAAGTAGAATTACTGGGCTATATGTAGAACAAAGTTTCTCTTTTGCATTAATGGTGATCTATATCAACAATGGAAAAAAAAAGCATATTTGATTTGAGGACAATCAATCAAATCAATTTCAGCCTCAGGTTAAAGATATAAGAATACATAACTGTATTTATTTCTTCTAAAAACTTTAAGAGATGTCATTGGCTACCGGAGGCTATAGATTGAAATAGCTTTTGGATGCATGTCTCTGCCTGCCTGCTTGGGGATGGCATGGTTCTGCTCAAAGGTTATATTTGGTGTAAAAGCTTTGTTCAGAAATCCCCGTTTTTAAAGATGTGTAGTTTGGGGCAACTGTAGTGGTGTATATTTGAAGAAAGTGGTCCAGCGTGTAGCATCTCAGAGGGCCGTTGCACTGTGAACACTTATCTGCTCATTGCTGGGGGCTCTGGCTGATTAAAACAGGCCTGCTGTACCTTACAGGTCTGAGGTGACTCCTGGATCAGGCAATGATCTAATGCATAAATAGAAGGATCAGCATGGGTCTTTCATTAAGAAACTGTCTGAGACGCTAGCTGCTGCCCTAGCTACCTGGCAATGTGCTGACAGCTAGACCAATTGCCTAGGAACAGGAGGAAAAAGGTGGCTTATGCAAAGTCCCTGAGCTGCAAGCAGACACCAGAATTTAAAGCTCCTATAATATAGCAACAAAGTTGGTAAGTAAAGTTCTTGGGCTATAAATAGGGGAGCTGAGTAACTAGAAATAGGTGACTCTGCCATTTGAATCATTGCCGAACCAGATCCCAGAGCAGATGAGCAAAATCCCACACAAAGTGTCTAATCCGTGCAAAGAAAATTAAGAATACAAAGGGCAAATAAAGGAAAATGATTCATATTTAATTTGGTCAGAAAGAAGGCCAGAAACTCTCCTTGATAGAGAATTTAAAGAAAATCCTGACCCCCACAGAGCGTAAGAAAAAGCAAACTTGGCCATCATTTCAAGTGCTGGAGGCACTTTTTCTGAAGGCTGCATAAAATAACTTTGCAAACCACTGGGTATAAGGATGTGCCATCTTTAATCTAACCCTTTGGTTGTTTCAAGTTTTCTAGCCTCCAGGCAAAGGCAAATCTATCTGTAACAACTTATGCAGGGTAAAACTAAGATCATACATAAGAGAGAATGTCTTACACAAGGGAATGACTTATTTGCCATCATTACAGTGATATTTCCTGCCTATTTAAGCACACCTATGGTGTCAAACTAGAATAGGAAACGGACAGCGCAATGGAGACTTCTTGTTTAATTGTATGTACAGTCACTCTGCCTTCATTTTCTTAAGCACACTAAGCAGCCCTTAAGCAATGTTTGGCTTCTAGGCATTTCTTAGTAGGCTGACCTCTTTACATTTAAATAAGTTAGTTTGTTTAAAAGTGCACTGCTCCTGCTGTCCAAAGTTCAGCTAGTTCATGCACCCTATGGTAAATGTCACAACAAATTCCAGTAAACACATACCCGACCTGGGCAGGAATTCAGCTCAGGTGCCCATACTGCCTTAGAGAAGAAATGAGTGAAAACTGAGAAACATATCTTTGACTGAACCTTGGAAAACTTGTTTTTCACTCAAAAAAACAAAAGCAAAATGTGGCCTCAAAAACTGTTAACTCAGCTGTTAAGGAGATACCATTGGTACAGCTAGGAAAACTGGGGAAGAGAAGGAATACAGTGTAATCTACAATTAACTGATTTGCAGGTGTGCTGTAGTTTATGACCACTGCCTTTAACCCCTGTAAGTATTTTGTTAGCTGGAGTTTCTGGTGTGTACAGTCAAACAGCGATAGGAAGGAATGACAGAGGATCCGGGAGAGAGAGGACAGCTTTCTGACAAAACTAGTGCCTTTAACAAATTCGATACCGTATTTTCAGGAGATACAATCTCCTCCTCTTTAAAAGCTATTAAAATGCTATCAGGAAATCAGCCCTTTGATGAAGAGCATCTGGCTCAAACTGAACTGAAATACAGCTGAGGTACTTACGGCTGGAAATGGATATTTTGTTTAAGGCACTTGCAAGCACTTTGCCTCTGAAAGTATGCAGTCCACTTTCATGAAAATTTGAGCAACGCTGCATCTTAATGAAGTCATAGCAGAAATATGAATGTCTAGTTAGTATGAGTTTCTACAAATGCCTTCTTTCTTCTCAGTGAGAAAGATCATTTCCTTTCTGCTATGTCCCTGTCAAAGACAAGCCTAAAGCTCATGTTGGGTTTGAACACAAACTATCCATCTATGTGGTGGCCTAGGCACAAGGGGTTTTGCTCCAGCAGCACCCTAACTGTTGCCTGAACTAACTCTTTTAGAGCTCTGCCTGCCATATGTGTAAAAGTTGAAATGTCGTGTTTGACCAGTACAGATATTTTGGTGCCCAAGTGCATCTTCTGCCGTCCTACTGCACTCAGATGTGATTTGTAAGAGTAGGAATGTTGCTGAAACTTCCTGAGAGCTGATTCTGCTTCCATTGCTATAACAGGGAAGATCACACCGAGTTTAATGGAAACAGAATCATGTCTGTGAAGACAGGAGAAATGGAAACTTGTGTGTCGGGACAATTAAACCTTTTACTAGCTGCTGTGAACTTCTGTTGGCTAAAGCATGATTTGTTACACTGCTCAAAATATATAGGTTTAGAAAACCAAAGTTTTACAGAAGGAACATGGCTGTGTGAAGATACCTGCATGTAAATTCTTGTGTCTTTATTTAAGTTTGACTATAGGGAGTTCTGCAGTCCTAATGATCACATTGTCTCGATGTGAGATATTAAATCAAAAGTCTCTTCTAGTTGCTGCTTGTAATGATTTGCCCAGAGGGTCTTACTTTATGTGTGGTAAAGGCATACCATCTTTTCACAGTGGAAACAATGTGTTTGGGAATGAATACCTGAGATTTCCAGAAGGTTTACTGAGAGAACAGAGGTAATTGTGGAATCAATATCTCCTTTAAATCCTTTAAAGGTTGTGCTGGTTAATATTTTATACAGAGAAATAGTTATGCAGTATGAGAAACCTGATGAGAAGCACATACCTCTTGTAAATTTTATGAACCAAATGAAAACCCTTGTATTGTCTGAAAATATTGGGAAGAACTTACAACAGTTTTAAATGTGTGAACTTGAAGTATTTGTGGCAGAAATAAAAGGGAATAAGAACATTTTCAACCTGCTATAGAATCACAAGATTGAAATTCCAAATTAATATTTAAAGCTACGTGTTAATGCAGAAGATTCTTAGTCTGAATGAAACCTGTTTTGCACCAGATTAATAACTTTTCTTCAGTGCAAGTACCATGCATAGGGATTTAAAGGAACTGACTTTTGCCTAAAAGATGTTAAAGCCAATTAACATAATGTGTGATATTACAGTATTTGAGACTTTCTGACATAGCAATGTAAATACCAAATCTCTCAAAAAACAAAAACAAAAACCAACCAACCAACCAACCAACCCAAAAAAGCCCTTATGTATCTGTGGGATTCTTTTAAGTAAAAAAGGCATAATCCTATCCTAGGAGAGTATCTTTTGGATATCTGAAATAAAGCAACACTGCTGTTGTAAGCATTTTTATCTTCATTTATACTTTAATGTCAGAGCTTCTACTGATATGAAGGAATATGAGTCTATTCAAACGAATACAGACACAATTCTCCACCCCAGCACTGCCCGAGCAGGCAGTAGTCTTTGAACAGCTGTGAAATGCCTTTATTATCTTCCTTCAAACCCTTCCTCAGAAGCCTGTTTTGGAGGAGTGCCTACAAAGACTTGCCATGGTTAAGCAGCTTGCGTGTGGTCACTGCTGCCTATCACGCGGATCGGTCCTGGCTTATTGTTTCCTTGAAATGCTCTGTATGTCGCCATTCACCATTTGCTTCTTCCCTCATACTTGGATTGCAAGCCCTTGCAAGCAGGGAACATGTTCAGACTTTTAGTTCTCTGTTCTGTGTTTGCATGGGAGATCCTTGCCTTTTGATAATCCTTTCTAGGATAATCCTGTATGTGTAGTGACAGTGCAATTACTGCTGCTAATGCTTTTGCTATTACTCCTATTTTTCCTGGCTGAGGATTTGATCTCCTGTTCGCATAAACATAGCTTTATCACTTTACCCTAGAACTCTCTCCTCCTGAAAAGATACCATTTTTTCAGGAATATGACTTTTAGTGCTTGGCACTGCCCACCGTCCCTCGCCACTGAGCAAAATTCAAAACCAAAGTGGCTTCCTCTTTGAATTCATTTTGTCACAGCTGGGTAGGCTCTGTGTGTATATCAACACTGCAGTGCTTTGATTTTCCCTTGTAGTTTTAGGTCAGATGGGAAGAAATTGTCTTACAACGCAAACCTTTCTTCCTTGTTAGAATTAATTTAGTACTAATCAATTTAATATGGTTGTACAAGGAAAAAGAATGCCAGGTTGGGCTCAGTCAAGCTCAAATCACTGGCACTAAGCTAGGAGTTTCGCTGCCACCAAATGATAGTAGTCTTATAAAGCAGTGCAATCTGCAGGCTAGATTGCATTAACTGCATATTGCTCATTTCTCTTTGCCTTTCTTCTTTTTTTTCTTCACAACACATATCTTTGAGTCATAAAACGCAGGATATACTTGGAAATCTCTAATCAGGCAATACAAAATGTAAGACCAGTCTTCCTGTGGTTTTCCAGATTGGACGTTTTCTTTCTACAATGCCATGAAGCTTAAGCTTCCATACTTGAGCATCCCATGGAAACCCCATTTTGGCCTTCCTCCAGATGAGAAAAAACAGCTGTCTTAAGCACTGAGAAAAATGTTCCAAGTAAAATAAACCCAAGTTTTAAGTGCTTGTATGGACAATACATGGGAGAATTAAATCCTTACTGAAAAATTTAGGAAAAAATTCAGATTCAGTTCCCACACTGTTTCCTGTACTTCATTTTTACAGCTCTCTTGAAATGATAGAACTCCAAAATTGGCTTCTGCAATAACTTTCTATGCTATAAAATATACTGTTGTGTCAGCAGTGGTAGTGACTTCAGAATGCTTTGAGACTCTCTAGAAAGTAGCAAATGGAGATGCATGTCCCCACCAGCAGGTTTTGTTAGCCATTATCCAGGCACAGATTATGGAAACCTGACCAGCTTTACTTAGGTTGCTCTCAGAGAGCAGGCAGCCTGTCTTTTGTTGGAGAGTCCAATTTCCATAATATCATTAAAAATTGGGCAATATTTTGGGGTTTTGATTTTTGCCATTTAAAATACTATCAATTTCAGAAAAAACGTAAAATAAAACCACACAAATATCTAAGATACAACAAATATCATTTCAAAAACCAGTCCCCTTATTTAACAACTTCACTGAGCTTGCATTAATTTAATAATTTGTATGTCCTGCTTGTTAAATGTAACAGAGTAACTGCCTGTTTCTACTTTGTTTTATGTCTTTTCTCATTATCATAATGGATACCATTAAATATCCAATCCTATTTTAAGCTAATTTGCATCAGGCTTAATGTGATTTGGAACCTTTAAGGATTATGGATATATTTTGTTTCTCATTAGTTTCTGACAATCAAAATGTGCAAAAAAAGCATTGCTATTACCCTACCAGTCAGTATATTTAGTTGCTCTCATTCCAACATGCTTTTCTCTCTTAAGGAGAGGAAGGGAAGCAGCTAAGCACTTTATCAAATAAATTAAAACCTACTCCACACTTGCATTTTTCTAAGCAAAAGTTGTCAAAAAAAAAAAAAAAAAAAAAAAAGAGAAAGAAAAAGACCCCTATCATCCACTCTGGTCAGTCTTTTAAGACTGCTGTTGCACTGAATCTCCCATCGCTCTTGATTTTTTTTCAAGCACAATCATTGACCTGGCAGAACAGGTCCTCTGGGAAGTGAAAATATCCTTTTGATATGTTTATTTTCTGTTCTTCCCTTTTTCTCTTTCCTTTACCAAGTGCTTCCTCGTCACTCTTCCTCTGGATGATTAGTGAGATCTGAAATCACTTTGTACCAAATAATGTTCTCAGTTATGCAGAGCAACATTCACTGGGATCCCTTTGACCTAAGTAAGAACAGAACCATCCCTAAAAGGCAAAATGAGTCATTTCTAAGGTGCTGTTCATCCTCCATGGAAATGATTTCAAATCACACTTTCCTGTGGGTGAGAGATACGAAAATAGTCCAAATTCTACCTCATGTCATTATACTAATGTGTACTGCACTGACTCAGCCCTATTGTATTTAACAGAGTGAGACCCTTTGAGGAGTTATTTCTATTAATAAGAAGCTTTACACAATTCAGATAAAATGGGTGATTAAAATGTCTTCAGGAAGACCATAATTTTCCAGAACAATTCTTATAGAGCAGAGGATGACAGAATTATTTTTCCCCTCCTGCGTGTGAAGCAACTTGGATACCTTGAGGTATACTTAAACTTTAAAGCTTCATATTATGGAAGGTATTCTAATTCTGTAAAATGAGTCAGCTCCTGCAGACAGTGTACTTCAAAATGCTAAAAACCCTGGCCAAGGACTAAGTTGTTCTAATCAGGTAATTGTTAAAGTTGTGTCTTAGCTATTTTTTTTTTTCTAAATCAGTTTCATTACTCAGATCTATGATCTGTGAAGTCTGCACCAGCTAGTAACGTACAATTCATCTTAAATTAAAATGATCCTTTTTTTTGACAAGACAATACAATGTTCTTTGTCATGCAATGAATTATATGGGTATACTTGTCAGTATAAATTTTCTGGCAACAGTAATAAAGTATTCTATCATTCATTTTATTGCAGGAGAAAATCATCTTTTCTTATTTGTACTGACGTAGCATTTCCATTACTTCTTAAGAAAGACTTGGCAATACTTCAAACTGAGTGTTATTAGAAAACATTCTATTACTGCTCAGTAAATATATTACTTTCTTTTCCATTATACTTACCACTCTCCAAAGAAGGCTTTGCTTTGATTACACTGATCGACTCTGGCATGGGAGCAGCCTGCTTCAGAATTTGTCCATCCACAGAAGCAGTGGCTTTCCATGGAAGTGCCTCTCAGAAGCACAGTGACATTGCAGTGACACTGATCACCTCACCATCCAGTCTTTGCATGCCTGAATGTGGTCAACACAGCCAAAACATAATTATATTTCTATCAAGTGGTTACTAGTCAGTTTGCTGTATTTGTCAGCTCCCCTAATTTTAATTTATATAAAATGTGCATAACATGCATTCTCACTACAGTTTTCTCCTAGTGGTGATTAGAGAAGAGTCTCTCTGGAGTATGTATTATGTATTCAGTGTTCAATTTTTAAGGTTTTGATTGTAGTTAGCGGCATAGTTAATATTCTGGATGGGGGATATTGTGTGCTGTTTGCCCATGCCCATGCAAGCCTCGGCCATGCCCTCCAAATGCTGGTCTGCAGCGTCAGCACCATGTTCTGAGTTGAACTGCATCTGCAATTCTCCTTCAAGCAACAAAGACAAACATTTGAGTCTTTGCTGAAAGCATAGTATGCAAAATCCATGCTATAATTAACACTTCAGAGGTAATATGCATAACCCACAAATTAAGTATTGCTGTTTTAAGCATATATTTGGCTAGTCATAGCTTATGCGCTTGATTTTACTTTGCAGTTGATCCGGAAATATGCAGAATAATATTTTAGATCAGTAGGTCCAAGTTTTCACTTTATTCTATTTCATGTTTTTTGAGTGGATGACAGAGTAGTTCTGAAGGCGCAGAATAAGGAAAGTAATGTGCAGAAAAGAAAATTAGCTCTGCAGTAGAATTCCATGTGTAATCACAGTCTCCTTCCTGTCCAGTGAGGCTTTTTGTGCTATGCTGATTGACATCTTTTTTTCCTACCTTTCCCTGCATTGTATCTTTCTTCCTGGAAAATGTCTAGGAAGCTGAATAGAAATCAGTGAATTTTCTTGGCCCTTTTCCTCTGCAAGGCACACCATAAAATGGATAAAGCAACAGTATTAAATGCTGCTGTTCTGACTGACTGGGATGTCCATGGTTTCATTATTTTTTTTTCAGAAGCTGCGAAATTGCCCAAGAGGGCAAGAGTCAGTACTTCCGGGCATTGGTTGGTCCAAGGGAACACATTTAAGTGAGCTGTCTGAGCTAAATGTTGGAGACCCAACATGAGATTTCAGCTCACCATTTATTTACCCTTTCTTGTCGCCCTGAGCCTCAAATCTGGCAAGGTTAGTCTGCACCACCTGTTAGGGACGGATGCAGCACAGCTAAAGGGCTCGCACATTTCTGTTGGACGCCTTTAATGCAGAGTCTATGTACACCCTTCTTTACAGGGGATTTCATCTGCTTGAGCATAAAGTTGAATTTTGACTCCAGCACCTTTTTTCTAACTTTCTTGCTTGCTGTATAGTTGCTGGGCTCCAGAACTTGTAAAGAAGAACTGCCTCACTCTGAAAGCAGCCATGATGCCAGACAGGTCCAGTGCCCCAGCAAGGTGAGGGAGGAGAGTCCACTTCCAGCCATCCTGTTCCTCTTATTCTTTGCTGTCCTTATCATTAATGCTTCTCAGTAGGTGTCCTGTTCCTAGATCTTAATACATACCTTCCAAATTAGTCTTTCTTTAAGTGTACAGTACAGTGTGCTTCAAAGCCTTGCCATTTCTTCAGACTTCTCTTTGTATATTGATTCTGCCTCCAGGACTACAATTCACTCCAGATGTACCATCCTTAGAATAATTTGTTCCCTAGACAATGATAATAAACAAGGCGTTGAGATCAATATCAATTAGCATCCATTCAGAAATGAATAACAAATCAACAAGCCTTATAATGTAAACAGAGTAGAGAAACCATCTAGGACTTCAAAGAGTAGAAGAGTTAAGTGTAAAAAAGGAATGGTAATTGATTCATTTTTTTTTCTCCTTCTCCCACTTCTGTCATTACTGTCTTTTTTTAATGTGTGATTAACATTTGTGTCTCAGTTTTGTTGCTTCATTTCCTATACAGAAATTCCCAAAGAGGACTGCAAGAAGGACAGCTGCTCAAGCCATAGAAATCCAGTCCAACAATGTCGTGGTTAGTATAGTGCTTCTGACAGAGTTGTAGCTTTTATAGATTTTTTAGATTTTCGGGGGTATGATAGGATTTGCACCTTCTCTGTTCAGAAATTGATAAGAATTTGGGTCTGCTTTTGTGCTGTGAACATACCTAGCATATTTGTAACTCATTATATAAATTTTTATCTCATTAATTACTAAAAATAATCACAAGCATACTACCTTCAACAGACTAGTTGGAAACAACAGACTAAGGAAAAAAATCACTAGTTGTATCACATAATAACATGTGTAAGAAAGGCAGGTAGCAGTTTATCTCCAAGGAACAGTTCAGAAAAAGAATCTGCTTAAGAGCAAAAAAAATCTCACTGAGACCTAATTAATACCGCAGTCAAAACAGAAGATACCTCTATGTTTCCTATGAAGGAAAAGGCTCAAAGTGGTAGCCTGATTTCACAAATCTTAAGTGCCCTTCCTTATGGAATGTATTAATTACCAGAGACAAGGGGCAATGTTTCAGGATGTGAAGCACTAGGTATTCTTGCAGTGTCACAGCAGTAAATTAATGCCATTAAGAACTCACACTGATATAATCACATAAAACTTGCTACTTCAAGTACTGTGCAAATTGCCTGTATGGCTTATGATTAAGTTTAAAAAGGGAAGATGCTGCTTGGAGTTGTGGGTTAAAATTTGGAGACCTTGTGAATATAGGATTCAGGAAGGTGCCAAAAAAGAAAGTCTCATTTCTCTGTGGTAATGTGATTGCAATTTGTTTTTCAAAGAAAGTGTTATCTTACGTGTTTCTTTGTTAGGGAATAAAATGGATTAGAATAAATGGATGAAAGAATGAGAGAGACAAACAAACAAAGGACTGCATGATTCAGATAAGAAACTCATGAAATAATAAGATAATATAATTAAGTATCTGAACAAATCTAAACCCAAGAAATAGTAAATTAAAATTCTTTCAAATTTGGCTGTGTCAACATTTGTAAAAGACAAAACAAAAATGACTGCCATTCAAACAAACAGTAACAACATGGAACAAATAGGCATTCATATCAAAGAGATCGTCTGAAAACATGGTCTTGCAAGAGGTCTTTGATTTTCTCTTTATTTCAGATAATTGTACGAATGTAATAAAAACATAAACACCCTAATGGCGATAGTCTTTCTTAGTTTTGTATAATTTAATAAGCAACAGCAAAACATATTAATATACATATGGAATTACCTTGGGAAAGAATATGCAGTATAAAGGAAAATTAGCATGATCAAAATTCATTAGAACAACTTGTCCTCTATGTGTAAGTACAGGATAAATACTGTTTTACTCCAGATTTCTTGTATTACATTCTTTCCAATCCTTTTGAATTTTCACTCCCGATAAAAATCATTCAAATAATGGTTGCTTACCACTTGCTTACCAAGTAGAGTAGTGACTCTACTTAAGATACGCTGGTTGCTAATGTTAAAAAGATTAAAAAAAAAAACAGTTGATTTGCTGTCTAAACTGAAAACAAGTCAGAAATCTTTTACTGTTTCTGAATGGATTCATGTTTTCTTTCATATTTTCAAATAAGCATTATCCAGAATGCTGTCTGCATGAACTCAGTACGATTAAGGGGATGAAACCCAAGGGAGTGCCCTCGGGTTAGTCTACACCTGCATCTATCCTTGGAGAGTTCAGAAGGGCTCCATGAAGCTACACTGTTCATTTGCAGATCACAGGAGAACGTTCTTGTAATACCTACCCTCAGGACTGGAAATTACAAGGTTGAATTAAAGATGATAATTCTTAAAAAACATATAAAACAATGTCCTTTAGTATGTCTTTTAAAGTTAGAAACTTCTCTTTTAAAAATTGAAGATTCTCACATAAATCCAGTGCCTAGGTTACCCTAAGTAGCATCTGAAGCAGTTTTGAAGTTAGGAAGATAGTTTTTAAAAATCTGGGACATTTTTAAGCCAGTGAATGCATGTCTTCTTTTTTTCCATGTCTCTTAGTAGCCTCTACAGTTGAACAGCAGGAAGAATGCCCAAAGGATGGTCCTTCAAAGCCTCTTCCATCTTTAGATTACTCAAGAAAGTGTGCTCAGAAGAGGTCTCTAAATGTCTCCACCAACAACAAAACAAACAAACAAACAAACAAACAAAGATGGTTGGGGTTTGGGGGATTATTCTGGCTAATTGTCACAGCCTGAGTGTATCCACTCTTAGTAACTGGCTCTCAGTCTCTTGGGCCTCAGGTAGTAGTACAGTGGTCTTGAGGTAAAGTTACTTTTCTTTTTTTTTTTTTTTTTTTTTTTTAACTCCTGGGCTCC